>RCTD01000027.1:600000-915253 GCA_014898415.1 Stromatinia cepivora | reverse complement strand
CTCACCGGGATAGCTTAGGCTTTATAGCCTATAGAGAGCCTATAATAAAAGCTCACCGGACTTTTAAGCCTAATAAGAGAGCCTATAATAAAAGCTCACCGGGGGACTTTTAAGCCTATAAGAGAGCCTATAATAAAAGCTCACCGGGACTGTTATTATAATATTATTGATATTATAAATTCGAATCTATTCTTTCATTATTATCAATTCAATAAATATTATATATATGAATTTAAATCTATTCTTCCATTATTTTTAATATTAATCTTTTGATAAATAATCTTTCAATATATAATCTTTCAATATATAATCTTTTAATATTAATCTTTAATAAATTATTTCTTAATATTATTCTTTTAATATTATTCTTTCAATAAATAATCTTTCAATATATAATCTTAGGGTTATATATCTTTTAATATTAATTTTCAATATTATTTTTTCAATATAAATATATAATCTTTCAATATATAATCTTTCAATAAATAATCTTTCAATAAATAATCTTTCAATAAATAATCTTTCAATAGAAATTATTCTTTTAATATAAAATATATAATCTTTTAATAAATAATCTTTTAATATAAAATATATAATCTATTTATATTAATTCTTCAATATATAATCTTTTAATATACCCTTTCGATATTATCTTTCAATATTTCAATTCTTTATAATTCTATTATAATATTAAAATATCAATCTATAAAAATCTTATTTATTCATTATATTCATTCATATTTATATTCACAAAACAATATTCTAAAATAAGATAATAATAATTCATTCTTTATTAAAATAAAAGCTATACTAAAAAATATCGGTTTTTATATTAAGAATAATAATATTAATAAATTATATTCTTATAATAATAAAACCTTTCAATCTTTACATTTTAATTTTATTATTAAAAATATTAAAAATTTAAAATAATATATAATATATATTGGAAATTGGTAAAACAAAAAGAAAGAAAATCATTAGGAAAAAGTAGAATCATTAAAATTCCTAAAAAGAAAATAGAATCCATAAATAGAATTTATATCAATTTCATCGATATGAATCTTACTAAAAAACTTCTTATAAAAAGCAATTCGATTATTGATAATTTCAATATAAAAAAAAGATTTAAAAAATTCATTCGAAGAATCTTTGAAAATGAAATCTTGAATTTGTTATTTTGTATTTCAAATAAAATCAAAAAGAAAAATCATATAAAATTTAAAGAAAATATATTTTTTTTATTAAAAATTTGTTTAAAAACAAAACAAAAAATAAATGAGAAATAAGCATTTAAAACAACAATTATTTAGAATTAATAGAATATTGAAATTATTGAAATTTTTTATTTTCTTCTCTATAAAATGATTATCTAAATAATCATTTCAATTAAAACAATCACTAAATTTATAATCATCTGTTTGAAAAGATTCATTCAAATCATACAATTGAATTATACTACAAATCCAATATTTATTTGAATATAAATCAGTTATTATTGTGTAAACAAACTTTCTTTTCTTATTTCATTGAATTCTCTGAATTTTTATATAATAAATTTGTATATTCGCTAATTCCTTTTTCTTTATATACAAATTATATATTTCTTGAAAGGGTAAACATTTATTAATAATATTATTATCTAAATATAGATCGATAACTTTATATTTATATAGAGATTCCCTTAAATATTAATGTAATTCAATTCGATCTAAATCAATATCACCAGTTTTATTATTCTCTTCAGATTTATTATAAAAGAAACAAAATTCATTAAATCTTAAATCTTTTCCTTTTCTATTAGAACCCTATAGAAAACCAATAAAAAAACCAATAAAATTTAAAATAAATAACTAAACATATATTAGAATAATCAATTCTTTCTTTTAAACCAGATATACTAACAATAATTCGATTAAATTCATCAAAACAATAAAGAAATTCTTTAAAATATGATTTTGCTTTTTTAAATCTAAATCAGAATAATAAAAAAAACAATTCAAGAAATTCGATAAAGAAACTATATCTTTCTTAAAAGAATAAAATATAATAATCTTATTTTATCATTTAAAAATGATATAGATTTGAAATTTTCAATATAAATTTGAACTTCAGCAAATTACTTTTTTATATTAAATAAATCAAAAACCCTAGTTTTATAAACAATATTATTTCGAATACTAAATACTTTTATAATTGAAATATTCTTCAAAGATAAATAATTCATTAATTGCTTTTCAATAGAAAGAGGCAAAGTACCAATTAAAAAAACAAATTGATATTTATTTAATAAAAGAGATCGAAAACGAAATATAATATTTCGATAATTAGAATTAATAATCAACAAATGATATTTATCAATTATAAATCGATCGATCTTCTTTTGATCAATTAATTCAATCAATTTCATTATAAAGCTTTCTTTGATAATTAATTCAATACTAATTAAAATAAAATTTTTAAACTCTCATTTTTCTTTTCAAATAGAATAAGGAATATTAAAGTTTTTGGTTTTATTAAAAATATCAGCTTTTAAAGTAATCAAAGGGATAATCATTATAATGATTTTTAAAATAATTAAAGCATTAATTAATAAATAATTCAAAGATTTATCATTATTTATAAACAAAACCCCTAAAATATAAGGAACTTTCAATAATATACTTTTTATTAAAATCTTTTATTCTAGGATATGAAAAGAGGTAATTGAATTATTTAAAAATTCTTTTAATAATTGATTTAAAATAGAATTAGAAAAAGCAGTATTAAAGAATGATTGAAATTCTGAAACTTTCAGCTTTTTAATCATTTTATTCGAATTTTCATTAATAGAATTACTCTTTCGATAATACTTATAAAGATTATAAGAATTAGATTCTTTATTATATTTTACTAATAAATTATTTAATTTTGAATCCTTTTTTTCAATATCATTTGATTTCTAATATTTATATTATTAACAAAAGGATTCAATTCAATCATATAATCTTTCAACCCAAAAAATTCATAAAAATATAAACTTAATTCTAAATATTTATTCTGCTTATTTAAAAAGATATTTTTAAATATAATTATAGAACATTTATAATATATAAAATCGATTTCGGAATTATATTCCATTAAATTATTCTGAATTTGATATATATTAATTTGAATCAAATCATCTTCAAAAATTAAATCATTTAAATTAATCCTTTCTTTTATAAATTCTTTTATAATTCCTATAATTATTTATTTGTATTTTTGAAGATTCAAATTAAGATTTAATATTAATTAAGAATATTTTTGAAGAAGATATATTAGATTTGAAGAAACAAGAAAACACTAATTGAAATATTTTAAATAAAAATTCATTAAATTGAAATCGAATTTGGAATTGATAATATTTAAAACTTTTATAAAAGATTAATACAAATAATATATTTTAATAAAATATTAGAAATTGATATAAAAAAATATTTAAATTTGGAAGTATAAAATTTTATATAAGATCTTGATTTATCAATAAAGATATTAATAATAAATAAAGAACTATCAATATCTAAAAATAGCTTTCTTTGATCTTTATTCGAATTCTGATATCTTAATATATATAATTCAGTACTTTTTAAAAATAAATTATTAATTAAATAAATTAATAATAAAAGTATCTTTTTGAATTTTAAAATATTCTTCAAGTAATCCTTGTAATTCGATTTATTCAATTTTAAATTATTATTCGAAATTATAAAGAATTGATCTCGTAATCTTTCAATTTTAATTATTTTATTGATTAAAAATTCATCATTTGATTTAATATTTGGATGAAAATCTTTGAAAGATTTAAAAGGAGTTTTATCTTTACGATTTTCGAATTTACTAAAATCTTCCAATCTAATATATGAAAATTCTTTTAAATCAATATTCAATAGAATTGATTCATTAAAAAAAGAATAAACAGAATTTAAAATCGATTTAAATAACTTCTTTAAATCATTTACATTAATAATAATATCTTTATAAAAAAGCATATTTGTATAATTAGAATTAATAATAATAGAACTTTCATTAGATAATTCTTTATTTATTTTAAAAATATAATTACAATATAAGAAAATTTCGGCTAAAACATTTTGATTATGATTTTGAAAATAATTAATCATAAATCGAGCTAAAATCAAATTTAGATTATAAATAAAAGAAAGAATCAATTATCAAATAGAATATTCAATAATGTATAATTGATTACAAAAAATAAATTGGGAATAATATTAGAATAATTAAAGAATATCTTTAATGAAATTATTATTTCGAATAGATTGATAAACGAAAAAACAATTAATAAGATTATCAAAGATATTTAAATCAGTTTTTTGTTTAAAACAAACAATTATAATATCCAAAATTAAATCTCTTATTTCAATCAATGATTCATTATCTGAATCATTAATTTCAACAAAATTTTCAATAATAGAATTAAAATTCAATCCCAATAAATCTAATTCAAATGATTTAAATGATTTAGATGAATTAGATAAATTAAATGATTCATTTGAATTATTCAAATCATCAGAATCATTCAATTCATCTAATTCATCTAAATCATTTAAATCATCTAAATTAGATTTCTCAAAATCATTTGAATTTTCAGAAGCAATTGAATTATTATTTTTTTGATTTGATTTCAAATTATTAAATTTAACTTTATTTGTTTTTTTAATAAAAGACTTTTTATTATTTTTGATAATAAATTCTAAAATCTTTTCAGAATTTAAAATTTTATTGAAAAAAACAACTTTTTTAAATAAATTCTTCACTTTAGTTTTCAAATCTTTAAAATCAGAATAGAATTTAATAAAATGAAAATAAAAAGTATATAAAATGAAACTAAAAAAGATCTTAAAAAAAGCAAAATATTTATTACAATTATTAGAATTATAAAGAAATTTGAAATCTTTATTTCTGATTTTATCTTTTTCAAAGTTATTCAAAATATTCAAATGAGATTTATTCAGAAATACTACTTTTTCTAAACTCAAATATAATAAGATTTCTAAATTAAAAAGAATTATTTTAAAAACAAATTGGATTATATAACTTGAAAAAACAATATAAAAATTAAAATACAATTTCAAATCTTTAATATCAAACTTTTGAATATATTCGATATATCTAATATATTCTTAAAATAAAATAAGATTTTCTCTATCAACTTTAATAGAATCAATCTTCTTTTCGATATTTTTCAATTTAAAATCAAAATTATTTTTTCAATTCTTTTTAATTAAATTCAAATTGAAAGAAAAAGATAATGATAAATCATCATTTACTTCAATAATATCATTTTAAATCGAATTAGAATTTTCATTAGAATCATACTTTTCCTTTATTTGAACTTCAAAAAAGAAACGATTTAATAATAATTCTTGTCCCGAAATATTTTAAATAAGATTGAAATACAAATCCAAAGAAAAATCTTTATAATCAGAATTGATATGTTTTTTGAGATTTTTTAAATTAGATTTTATTATATTGCAAAGAGAATATTGAAATAAGGATTTGATAGATAATTCAGGGAAAGGAGTTAAAGAGAATTCAGATTTGAATAAATGAATTAAATGAAGATTTTGATCAATTGATTCAATATTTAAAGAATTAAATATATTACAAGTTTCTTGAATCATTTTTTTTTTATGAATAGAAATTAAATCGAAAAGATATTTATTTTACAAATGATTTTTAAAATTTTGAATACAAATTTGACAGATATCATAAAGAATAAATTGAAATACTGAATAATAAAAAAGAAATGATATTTCATCAATTTCTTGAAAAGCCAATTTGGCTTTGAAATCCCTAGAGTTTCGAAAATCATTAAATAATTCATTAATATCAAATTCAAAAAAATTAGAAGGAGAAAAGGAGATTTAATAATTAGTCATTTTTAATAATATTGATTCGAAAGAATAATATAATATAGGATTTGAAAGATTTTGAAGGATTTGAAAGATTTGAAGATAATTGAATATAGAATATAATTCTAAAGAAAAAAAGATTTCAATTTGAATAGGAATTCACTTGATATATATAAATTGAGATTGTTACTATAATGATATTGAATTTTAAATTGAAATCGTTGCTATAATGATAATAAATTTTAAATTGAAATTAACAAAATAATCTTAATTCAAAGGGCTTGTCAAATGAAGTGTATTGCTGACTAATACGATGAATGATCAATTAATACTCTGAA
This sequence comes from Stromatinia cepivora, assembly GCA_014898415.1. NCBI lineage: Eukaryota > Fungi > Ascomycota > Leotiomycetes > Helotiales > Sclerotiniaceae > Stromatinia > Stromatinia cepivora. The sequence continues at coordinate 909,021 of RCTD01000027.1, read as the reverse complement.
TCTAAATACGAAACATTATTTGAATCAAATATCATACAAAGAATTACTATGATTTCAATCAAGATTGAAATAATAGGGTAATCTTGACCTGTATCCCGAATAATATAATTCGCTATATTATATTATATATCGGGGTAGCTCCATTTAAACCGGTATTAATAGTATTCAAAACTATTAATATTTAGATATTAATATAATCAGATCTATATTATTCGATTTGAATAACGAAATATACTTATATCAATATATATATATATATCATCGATTTTCAATTTCAATATTTTTCAATTTTTAAAACATTATAGAAAATATCCTGATTTCGGGATTCTGAAACATATTTTTTCTTCTTTTTTAAATATCTTTTTCTTAATTTATAATTGATTTAATAAATTGAAATTCAAGATCAATTTTTTTTTGATATAATTGATATTCTATTTTAAAAAAGTCCAAGTTTTTATATCAAAAATATCAATGCTTTTATTGAACCTTTCAAATATATTGATTCAAATTAGTAATAATCGATCAATACAAAAGATAATTTCAATTAGATTTCGAATAAATATAATTCAATTGAATTTCTATTGAATTCTTTTTTTAGATTTTCAAAAAATTCAAAATTGGAGTGTAAAAGAATAATAACCAAATGGTAACTTTTTAGGGTTCTTATTTTCCTATTTTCCTAGTTTTTCTTCAATCTCATCAATGTCACGAGATACACGTGATCGCGTACGATCGGACTAGTACGGTACTAAGCTCCGAGCCGATCATATATATAGCTTTGTAGTACATTCTCTTTAGTTTTGTAGTTTTTAATTCTAAGGTTGATCTCTAAACGTTCGTTGGGTTCGTCACATTATTAAAAGCTTTTTCAGATAAGAAATGGAATAACATATGTTTATGCTTATGTATACTCCGTTTGCTTCTGTTCTAGGTATATGCTTATGCTCATTCGTTTGTATATGGATTTTCTTAATATTATTCGAAAGTGTTGTCTTTTTTCTTACCCTTAATTTCTAAGCTATGGATTATGATTCGATAAACCTTGCGATTGCAGAACTTCGTGGCGAAGTGACTCATCAACAGAATGAAATCTCGTTTCTATGTTCCTTGATTCTCGAATGCATTTCTATTGTTTATACTTTTTCTCATCCGAAACTCTCTCTTCCTGATCCTGAAAAGTTCAATGGTAGCTCTCAAAAGTTCGATATCTGGCTTTCTTCGATTCAAGCGAAACTACAAATAGACAGTATTACAATCGGCAATTCTATAATTCAATTTTACTATATTTATTTCAATCTCGAATCTTATATACAAGTTATAATACTATCTTAACTTTCTTTTATTAATCAAAACATTCTTTTAGATTATACAACGATTCTGGATCAATTTATATGTGTTTATAATAATCCAAATAAAGTTCAAGAAGTTGAAGATAAGTTATTCACTTTCAAATAAGGAACCGATTCTTTATATATCTATATTATAAAATTCGAAAAAACCTTTTACAAAACCAAAGATCAGAATTGATTCAATTCGAATAAAATCTCAATCTTTTGTAATGAACTCAATGTTACTTTTAGAAATCATCTTTCTCAATAATTTTCTTTTCCTTGTTTTTATTCCGATTTTGTTTAGGTTATATAATAATTAGCTGTTTGTATAGCGAATGGATTTCCTGTATCATTCTATTCTAGTGAATCTAGAGCCCTATATATATTACAGAATCTATTCTACTCTCGGAATTACGATTCAATGGATATTAGCAATCTTAATATCATTGATGCCTTTAGCCCTTTTGATAATTAATCGGACAAATCTAATCGTACTTTGATTCTATTTTGTGTACAAACGCCCGAGTTTTTCTTTTCTGAAAGAATTCTCTTATGTAAGCAAAATAAATATATACAATATGGAAGTAATTCTTATTGGGTACGAGTTTGTCCGTTAAACCTGTATTAAAGAATTCAAGATCGATAAGAGTCTGTATTGGTTATTATATTGATTATTGAGTCCGAAAACGATGATGATAAGGATCTAGAAGAGATGATCAATGGCTAATATTTTGAAGATCGCTTAAAGGAGGTAAATAGTACGATGGATGTGTATTTGTTGACTGTAATGCAATCCGTGTATCAGGAATTTTTATTAAAAAAAGATTAATGATTATTTTATATTTAAATTATTCATTTAAAGTAAGTTCGAGGCGAATTCTTTAGAAGGGGGGGGTAGTATCATGAGATATATATGATTGTATATGATCGGATTAGTACAGTACTAAGCTCCAAACCGATTATATATATAGCTTCGTAGCACACTCTCTTTAGCTCTGTAGCTTTTAATTCTAAGGTTGATCTCTAAACGCTCGTTGGGTTCGTCACAATCAAAATCAAATTTTTATATAATCTATATAGATCAATCAATTTAAAAGATAATTTCAATTAGATTTCGAATAATTATAATTCAATTGAATCTCTATTGAATTCTTTTTTCAGATTTTCAAAAAGTTTAAAATTGAAATATAAAAGAGTGATGATCAAATAGTGACTTTTTTGGCTGGGTCACTACCCCCCTGTCGAAATGGGTCATCACCGGTGGTGACCACCAAAAAAATCCTAGGAATAATAGTTAGAATCTTCTTTTTATTAATCTTCTTTCTTTTAATAATAATACTATTTAATCTTATATTTATATTTTCTTTAAAGGTTTATTAAAATAATTAAGGAAAAAAGGATAATTTTTTAGAATAGATTTTCGAAAGATCAAAATATACAGAAAAGGGAATTCATTATATTATAAAAACAATAATATATTTTTAAAGATATTTATATTTTCATTAATTAGATTAGAATAAATTTTCTTTTTTTGGATATAATATTTGTAAAAGTTCATCTAAGAAAATATTATTAAAATGAAATATTATTTGAAAGATCATTAAATAACCGGACACTTGTAAATGAATTATAAATAATATAATATATAAGAACCATAATAAAACTAAATAAACAGAATCAATTATATTCCTTAGAATCTATAATTAAAAAATTATAATTTATAAAGAACAACTAAATATATATATATAAATACTTATTCATAAGTTGCAGAGTTATATACATATATTATTAGGGTCATCATTTTATTATACTAAATCATATGATTTGTAATATATATATACAGATGATCAGCTCATTAATTGACATGGGAGATAAGGGGTATCACGTGATTAGCCTCCTGTGGTTCACGATTCGTGACAATATTAATGATAATTTTAAATTATAAAATTCGATATTGATCGATATACCGTATTTCATAAGATTCATTTTTTTCAGTATTTATTATACTAAGATTCTTATTAATAATCCCTTTATTTGTATCCTCAAATCTCCAAATACAACAATTCTATTAATCTATTTCTCGAATAATCCATAATTCTTTTAATTATGAGTTTTTGTTTATTTATAAAAGGTTTTCCATCTCTTTTTCTTTTTCTTCCAATTCTTTTTCGTAAATCAATAATAATATAATTAATCTCGTTATATTAATTATATATAATTATAATATAAAAGTAACATTAAATTAACCTTTACCGAACTTATTTTTAAAATGAACCTTCTTACTCCTTATCTTTTTGCTTCAATATTTTGCTATCCGATACCCTGCTTTTTTATATTTAAAATATAAGTTATTATTTTGTTTATATTTCTTTTTTTGATTATCATTTTTATTTATATAATATATAATATTTAATTCTATAAAGTTTTTATATCTTTATAGATTATATTATAATCTATTCTTATTTTTACAATAATATCTTTATTTTTGATTTCCTTAAGATTTATATAATCTTTAATTTTATCAATATTTATAAAAACGATTATCTAATTCAATAAAATCCTGGATTAGATTATTCAAATCTATACTTTCAACAATTTTTTCTAATTTCAATTTGATTTTTGATTTGAACCCTTTATAATAATGATTTATAATAATGATTTTGTTTTATTTAATTATTTCTATATATCTTTGGAATTCTATAATATATTTCAATAGTGATTCTATTTATTTAAAATTGAAAATCTTTTTTTTTATTACCTTTAGTTTATTGGAATTTCTAAAGATTTTATAAATCTCTATTTTAAATTCTTCAAAACTATTGAAGATTATTTAGGTAAATTGTATATAATCCCGATCGATATATTCGAAATAGTTATATAAATATAATTGGATTCATTTAATTGTTTCCCTTTTAAGATATAATATAATCTATACATTTTTAGATTCTATAATAATGAATTTATCCTTATTAAATCGAAAATAGATTTCTAATTGTAAAAGAAAAGTATCGAATTCTTATCGATTATTTTAATATTTATTAAATAAAACGATCTTAAAAGTTTCGTTGATAATGATTTCCTTTGAAATATCGGTTATCTCAATATTATTAATATTTATTATTAATATAGATTATCCTATAATAATATCTCGGAATACTATATTAACGATTGATTATCGAATCAATATTTAAAGCAGAAATGATGCCCAAAGTATTATAGGAACTGCCTTTGGAATCATATAGAAATAGTTAAAAATCTCTCGAAATAATTTAGACTAAATTTCAAATAGGAATTCAATAAAATTGTAACTAATTACAATTCTCGTAATTATAATAATAAAATTAATAATTGTCACGAATCGTGAACCACAGGAGGCTAACCATGTGATACCTCTTATCTCCCATATCAATTTATGAGCTGATCATCTGTGTGCATACGTTACGATTCATACGATTTAGTATAGTAAAATAGTAACCCTAATAATACTTACGCACAATTCTGCAGTTTACAAATGGGTATTTGTATATATATATTTAGTTATTCTTTATAAACCATAATTCTTCAATTGTAGATTCTAAAGAATATAATTGACCTTGTTTATTCAGTTCTATTATAACTCTTATGCATTATATTATCTATAATTCATTTACAAGTGTCCAGCTATTTGGTGGTCTTTCAAATAATACTTTATTTTAATAATACTTTTTTAGGTGAACTTTTACAAATATTATATTCAAAGGAAAAAGATCTATTTTGATCTAATCGATAAAGATATAAATACCTTTAGAAGTATATCATCATTTTCATAATACAACGAATTTCTCCTTCTATACGCTCCGAATTTTCGAAAGTATATTCTAAGGAACCCTCTCCTTCTCCTTAATTATTTCAATAACTCTTTGAAGAAAATATAAATATAAGATTGGATAATATTACTATTAGAAAAAAGAAAATTGGTAAAGAGAAGATTCCAGTATATAAAGCTGATACTCCCAATAATTCAATTGTTTCTTCCGAATCACCATTACAATTATAAAATCTTTATACAATAATTATAAATTTGAAAGAGGAGAATCAATAATTGAAAATTATAATGATAATAAATTCTGCAATAATACAACCTCCTTCTGAACTCCAAGTGATATTTATATAGATATCCAGGTCAACAATAGTATCTGGGATTCCCTTTATTCCTTCAATCGAAATTTAAGAACCTTTATCCAAACAAACCCGAAGATCCTGAAATCAGAGGAAGAAAACTTTGATCAAACGATTTGATTATTAAGGGTTCTTTAAGGATTCTTCTTTTTTTTCAGAAAATAATGATTTATTTAATAATCAGGGGTCCCCTCATTTAAAAAGCCGATTTAATTGGTCAAGATTGTATTCCCGCGTCAATCATAATTCGCAATAAAATATATATATATTAAAACCTATAAATCTTATTACTAAATTTAATGATAATATTAAACCTAAAATTAGTTTATAGTAATTATTAATTATAAAACGATTCAAACTGTATACTATATTATTTAAAAGTGAAATACAATGCCGTATATATATAATCGATCAAATCGAATCGAAAGTATAAGTATATTATCATACTCTTTATATATGAATGCCCCGATTCATGGTATTCGAATTGGTCGAATAATTTACAGCGATTTATCGGAACTCGGTCGAAATCGATGATACTTACTTTCAATACGAGATGTGGGTTATATCTAATACGATTCGATATAACAATTTCCTAGAATAATATAGGAAGTTCAGATTACTTATTATCCAAACGGAGATTATCGATGATAAGATTCTATTCAGGGATCTCGAACGGAAGATTTCCGATTTTCTTTTACGAATAGTAGCAATATTCATCAAGGATTACAAGATTACAAAAGAATTTGTGAATATATTTATTAGAATAAATCAAAACAAAGTTTCATTACGAAAACGAAACTAATACTGTATTGATTGAGAAGTTTTTATAGCTACTTGCAAATCAATGGTTATTACGAACCCCTTGCAACCCTTTCGGAGTTTTAACAACTTCAATTTTGGAACCTCTATATTCCCAAAACCATTTCCACCCCGGAATACCCCTCCCAGATACACCGGTCCTACTACATTCAATAATTATTCGAACTTCAAACGCTTATCGTTCTCTCCCTCTTTTGGAATAGTATATACATCGATGCTTTATATTGATAACCTCAATAAAATCGAGACGGTACAAAAAGAAGCAAAAGAATTCGAAGAATATCGGGATACCGAAGAAGACTTCAGTCCAGAAGCTACAATTGAAGTTATGTAGAATGTTTGTTTAAAAAAAGAAAAGCATTTAAAACTAAACGCTTAGATTCTGTTTCCATTTTAAGTGTTATACGGGATATAAGATTTCTTGATTTAATCAAGTTTATGGGAGGAGAAGTATTCATTTTCCCCTACAACCTTTCGAAAAATGGTTATATTTATCGATCAAGAGCATTTATTGATTTTGGAGCAAATAGATTCGCTTTTATTAATATCATATTCCTTATTTGTTTATTTCCTATGTTTAAACCTAGAATTATACTGTTTGAAGCTTCAATTGAAGTTAAAGGGTATAATGATATATAAGGCCATGCCATTACCCATTTCATATTCCTTAATTTAATAATCGATAACTGTGAATAATCTTTTGTCCTTTTCCTTATTATTGAATTAGGGAGTTATAGTATTATTTTAGGTAGACTTTGATTATTAGAGATTCGAGCAAAGTTCGATTGCTTCAATAAACGTTTTGAATGACTTAAAAAGAGATTCTGTATTATTTTCTATTCGAATAATCTCTTTATTATCCAATCATTCCTTTGCAAACAAAAGATTGATTGATTAATCCAATAAGATACTGATCGATGAGATAATCAATTCAAAGAATATTGGAATCGAAAAGATTTATAATTGAGCAGATCAATCGCAATTAATGATGTACAATAAAAACCTTCAAATATAAATGTAATATAGATTCTTGTTGAAAAAAAAGAGATTCTGATTCCTTTTAAGTTCAATCCATTTTTTTCCTAATCAATTATATTATCATTATAGATCTACAAATACCTTTCCTATATATCATCCGAAATCCTCGATCTATATATATTCAAATCCGATAAATTCCAATTAGAATATAAAAGAGATAAACAAATTGAATTCTTTATCATTATTATAAAAGAACTCAATGATATAATAGACTTTCAACAAAACAAACGATATATAAAAGAGAGAATACTGGTTGCTCTGACCGAATTCAAGAATACAAAAGTTCGAGAGAAACTCGATCGAGTATTGGCCGAAATCGATTCAGAATCTGAAATACCATTTGAATATCAATAGTATTATCGAGCTTTTTCCAAGTATAAATCAAACATCTTGCCTTCTAATCGATCTTATAATTATAAAATCATATTGGAAGGTAAAGGAGAATAAACTTTGCATTACAGTCTACTTTACAAGATATCCCTAAAACAATTGAAAATCGTCAAAGAATATATTATAGATAATTTCAGTAAAGGTTTTATTGAACCCAATCAAGCCCTTTATACTATACCCATTCTATTCGTCAAGAAACCCAATAATAATTTGAAGTTCTGTATAAACTTCAGATTATTGAATTCCTTGATATATAAAGATCAGTATTCCCTTCTTTTGATCAACGAAATGCTTTTTCGGCTTTTCGATACTAAGATCTTTATCAAACTCGATATTCGTTAAGCTTTCCATCATATAAGAATGAATCCTACTTCGGAAGAATATACTACCTTCCGAATCCGATATGGATTATACAAATACAAGATCGTATTATTTGGATTAACAAATAATCCTGTAATCTACCAATATTATATAAATGATATTCTATTCAATTATCTAAACATTTTTTGTACAATATATCTCAATAATATTCTAATCTATTCTGAAAACAAAGAAGAATACCAAATTTATATTAAACTAATTCTCGAACGATTAAAAATCGTTAACCTATAAGCGGATTTCAAGAAATACAAATTCAATGTTATATATACCAAATACTTGAACTTTATTATCTCTATTAAAGAAATAGAAATGGATTCTGAAAAGATTGAGGTAATTGAGAATTGGATCTTTTTGATAATAGCGAAAGGGATCCAATTATTCTTCGGTTTTTGTAACTTTTATTGATGATTTATTAAGGATTACAATATAATAACGAAACCTTTTAACGAATTTATTAAAGCAAACATTAAATTCATATTCGACGAAGTATACCAAAACATATTCAATATCTTGAAGAAAAAGCTTATCTCCGCTCTACTCCTGCAACATTATAATCATCGATTCCTCTGTATATTCGAAATAGATATATCCGATAGGGTAATTGCTAATATGTTATTATAACAGTATGGCAAAGATTGGTTTCCTGTAGCTTATTTCTTCAAAATCATGGTTGCTGTTGAATTGAATTACAAAGTTTATGATAAGGAAATGCTGTTAATCATTCGATCTTTTAATTATTGGAAAACGGAATTTATCGGTTTATTATATAAAATTAAGGTTTATACTAATTATAAGGCCTTCAAATATTTCATGATTATTAAAACTCTTAATACCCGACAAATTCGTTAAACAAAAGTTCTAGCCAATTATAATTTTATTATTATATATCGCTCTAAAAAAGATAACCCTTTTGCCGATGCTTTAACCTATCGGACCGATAAATTGGATTTTCAGAATTATATCAAGAAGAAGAATCGTTTTCAATAGTTTATTAAAGATAATCAAGTTGATATTGAAATCATAAAAAAAGCTTTACAAAAGTATCATCTAAACGAAACAGCAATTATTAGTATCGATTTAAATGAAATTGCTCCTTGATTCGATCTAGTTAATTATATCATCGAAGCAAATAAAACTATAGATAATTTACTAATATTCAGAATATAAATTACCCAAAATCACAAATATATATCACTCCAAAATGACCTCTTGCTCTACAATGACCATTTGGTGATGCCTGATGTCAACAATCTTCAAATTTATTTGATTCATGAAACCCATAATTCCATTTCCATTACTTATCTTGATACAAGCAAAACCTACCTCTTATTATTTCAACAATACTATTGGCCCAGAATATACAATACTATAATCAGATATATATGCAATTGTCATATCTGCAAATACAATTCTGTTCTATATAATCGTACTCCCGGTTTATTACATCCATTTCCGATTCCTAATCGAGTATGGCAATATGTTACTATAGACTATTACAGCTTTAATAAGGATAAATACGGATATGACAATGTTTTAATCATTATTGATCGATTGACAAAACAAGCTATCTTTATACCTTATTATAAATCAATCGATATTCGAATTCAAGTATAATTATATTTCTACTATATATATCGATATTATGGTCCTTTTGATATTATAGTATTGGATCGCGGCCCCCAATTTATATTATAGTTTTGAAAGGAATTCAGTCAAATCCTAGGAACCGATCTCAAACTATTTATTATTTATTATCCCTAAATCGATGGTCAAACTAAGATCTATAATCAGTACCTTCAACAGTGGTTAAAACTGTTTATTAATTATTATCAAGACGATTGATCAGAATTCCTATTTATAATGAATTATACGTAATTTACTTTTCTACATGACTCCTTAAAAAGGCTTACACCCTACGAAACCCTATACAAGTATATACTGAAACATATATAGGAATAGAAGGAAAATATTAGTAAGCCAATAGACAATATGAATATACATGATACCCGTATATATACAGAACACAATAGATTAGCTTTTGCGTAAATGAAAGAAGGTTTATTATATATCCAAACTAAGATATCGAAATCCATGAATATTTATCGATGTAAAATCGATTTCGATATCGAAGATTATATATAACTCAATATGAAGAATTACTTTATTTAGAGATTATCCAAAAAACTGGATTTCCTAATTTAAGGAAGATTCAAGATCATTAATCAATCTAGAAGCTTTTTCAAACTCGAACTCCCGATTATAATGAAAATTCATTCTGTTTTCCCTTCAGATCGATTATATAAGATATATAACGATTCTCTTCCTGGTTAGATACTCGAATTACTTTCATCTATTAATATAATTGATGATTCGGAATAGGAAGTGAAGAAGATTCTAGTAGTAAAAAAAGCACGAAAAACTTTATTATATAGAATCTCGTAGTTTAATAGCGATATTGATTTTATCTAGTATCCTGTTTCTGATCTTAAAATATCATTGCATTTTTTGTGCGATTTTCATCTAGCCAATTCAATATTGTTTAGTCCTCCCAATCAATTAATTGATTGAATAAAGCTTTATAAGAGCGAAAAGGATAATTATAATTATATGGATAACGATTCATTTATGAAATTAAGGGAAAGAAAAGTGTTTTTCAATATAATAGATTAGATGTTATGATTTTATAATAGTGTGTATGTATACAATCGTGAAAGGATCAAAAACCTATACAAATTCGAGGGAATTTGATTGTATATATATATAGCCCAAGCTCTATACAACAGATGAGCTGTCATCACCAAGACAATATAAAGGTAATATATACTTATGATCATTTCAAAAAAATCATGCAAAGGGAAGCTTGAATATGGTAAGAACGAAATGTAATGTTACCCCTGTCGATTTCGTTCAATTTGGTTGATTTGGTCAATTTGGTCGATTAACTTGGTCGATTTCGGAATTGATCATATTAATCACCCATCATTATTATACCATAATTCAACCTCCTTCCCTTTTCTATTGAAGCTTTTTCCTTTTAGAGATTCCCCAAATCAAGGAGAATACGAATCAATATTAATTTAATCAATTGATGAACGATTTGGTCGATTTGGTCAATTCATTTGTCATTTTGGTTAATTTGGTTGATTAATTTTGGTCAATTTGGTCGATTAATTTGGTCAATTTGGTCAATTTCCAGTAAATTGATCAAATCAACCAAAATGATTAATCTAATTGATTTAAAGCTCATGAACCTTTATAAAAACTGGTTTCCGATGAAATAGTAATGGAACAGAGGAGTGAAATGTTCGAGGGCGAGCTTTTTCGAAGGGGGAGGTAATATCATGAATCGTGAACTACAGAAAGCTAACTATGTGATACCTTTTATCTCCTATATCAATTTATGAGTTGATCATCTGTATGTATGTATTACGATTCATACAATTTAGTATGGTAAAATGATAACCCTAATAACGCTTACGCACAATTCTGTAGTCTACAAATGGGTATTTGTGTATATATATCTAGTCGCTCTTTACGAGCTATAGTTCTTCAGTTGTAGATTCTAAAGAACATAATTGACCCTGTTTATTCAGCTCTACTACGGCTCTTGTGCGTCACAATAATTATTCTTGAATATGAAATTCTACATTATAATGAAATCTATTCCCTTATATAAACCTTCGTTTTTTATTATCCCATTAATCCTATTAATAAAAAACAATAAAAACAATAGGATCCCACTAATCCCACGAATAATAATTAATGGGATTAATAAGACACCCCATCATGTGTTCTCTAGTCAGATGACCAGGGTGAGACATCGTAACATTTGTGTTACGGGAGCTGCCTCTAGGGTCACGTGGAAGTGGCTAGAGATCTCTCAAGGTGATTTAGACTAAACTTCAAATAGGAATTCAATAAAATTGATAACTGATTGCAATTCTTATAACTATAATAATAAAACTAATGATTATTCTTAAGTACGAAACTCTATATTATAATAAAATCCATTCCTTTATATAAACCTTCATTCTTTATTGTTCTATTGATTTTATTGTATTCTACCAAATGAGAACAGTAAAATCCAATAGGAATTTCTAATCTCGTAACTTCCTGATTATATGATTCGATATATTGGATGCTATTGTAACACTATCCCCTTTCTAATTTAGCATTTATCCCAAATATTTATAAAATAAGTTTTCTTTATTTGATTAATTCTATAATGCCTTTTTTTCTGTTTGTTATGATATCCGTTATTCGTTCTTCAAAATCTGTTGTTAATTGTAAAAATATTTATTTTCATTTTAAAAATAAAGGTGTTATTATATCCTATAAGTGTAATCATTGTTTAGAGAAGAATTTTGAATATTGGGTACTTCTAAATATTATATATTATAATGAATATATAAAAAGTATAGATAATGGTCGTTATGATGTATATGGTCACTTTATAGGCGATTGATTCTGTGTTAATTCTAAAAAAGAGTGTTTTGAGTTCGAAAAGAAGAAGGTTGTGAATGCTATAACTGAAGTTGTTGTTTGGCTGGTTCGTCTGCGAAGGCAGAAATATGTTTTGCGGGAAAAGGCTGGCAAAATGCTTCAATATGATTTTTGTATTATTGAGGCTTTTAAGAAGTTTGAAATTGAGGAATAGTGATAGGAAAATGAGTATATTGAGAAAGAAAAGGAAGTAATGTTTATTTCTAATATTGATTCTAATAACGATTTTTTTGTATTTGATTTTTCTTTTTTGGATTCTTCGATTTTTGTTTCGATGGATTCTTTTTCTTTTTGGGCAAATCCGGGTATTGTTGATAGAATGCTTTCAACTTTTCAGGGTAGTTGAGGTTTGTTTTTGGTTCCTATAAATTTTCGATATATGGATAATCTAGTTATTTAATTAAATATTTGATTGTGCCTTTGATATATTTACAATCTAGTATTGTTTCGATATTGTATATAGCGTTTGGATTAATTAGTTCGATTTCTGTTAATGGTATATTCGGCGTTTTTGGTGATGCTGGTTCGAATAAGGATATATAGAATACTAGATGGATATTCATCGTATCTGGTAGTTTTAGTTGATAATTGATGGTTCTTATTATCTTGTCAATCTTAAATGATCCTCATTTCCTATGATCGAGTTTATTGCTTGATCTCTTGGTTTCGATATTTCGTTGTAATAAATAAACTTTATCCCCTTTTTTAAATGTAGGTTCTATACTACGTTTTGTATTATAATAAGTTGTTGTTTTGGATGATATGAATTTTAGATCAAAAGCAAGCTGCTCTTGTAAATCCTTTAATTGTTCAATTTATATTATTATTGATTCGATATTAACTTCTTGTAATATCGGTATTTGGTATACTTTAGGATTGAATTCAAAGTTAGTGCATACTGGTGCAATCTTTATAGTTTCCATTTCTGATATATTATATATGAATTATATTATAGATAATAGTTCTATTTAATTGTTCTATCGATAATTTATATAGTATTTAAGATATACTTTTATTATCTGATTGATCCTTTTTGTTTAATTATTTGTCTATAAATAAAAGACTATCGATAGTTTTCTTTTAATACTTATTAGTGTTAATAAGATAATCCAGAATTTCGAGGTAAAGAGTTTATTTTTGTTTGAGATTATTTTATTTGATATTTTATATATACTTATTATAATCCTAAAGAATATATATATTAGTTGTTTAGCAGTCTATATTTCTTTGAATAGTATTATATATACAAATTTTGTTAATTTGTTTACTATATTGAATATTATATTGTATTCAATTTTTATAATAAAGTTTTTTGAGAATAATAGTTTGATCATAAAGTCCTATATAATGGACTTCTATAACTGAAAAAGTATATCTAGGATTTGGAATTGATTATATGGAGTATATCTAAAGAACTTATTCTATATACAGATATCATAATTTCTAATAATTTCTTTAATTATCGTTCTTATTTATGGGAAATAATTGATTTCTTATATCTTTACGAATGTTCTTGTAATTCCTTGATGTTTGTATATGAGTAATTTATATTGTTTTGTTACAAATTCCTTGATTATTCGATTAGGAATATATACTTTTCTATAGAAGTATATTATATTATTCTTTATTGTGAATCCTGGTTCTATTATTTTGAATATATATATTGTTATAGTGTCGTTTTTGTAATATGATTGGATTTTGCTTTTTAGATAGTTATCTTTCAATATATGAATAGTTGTAAGCTGTAGTGTATTGTAAATCAATGATTCTTTTTCCTGTTTGAATATAGTGTATAATTTATATGATTTGTTTTCCTGATATTCTGGTTTTCGGTTGAGAGTATTGGCTTTAGTGTTTTCTGATTCTTTGATATATGAAATCTTGAAGTTATAATTGGCCATGATTTCCGATTATCTAATCTGTTGTTTGTTCAATTGCTTCGTTGTAATGAAGTAAACCAAATTTTTATGATCTGTATATATTTGTACTATATATTTTGATCCTTTCAAATATATTCGTTATTTTTTGAATACATCGATTATCGCCAGTAATTCTTTATTGTATATTTTGTAGTTTAATTCTGTTGATGATAATTTTTGAGAATAGAATGTAATTGATTGATATTTCTTATTTTGATTTGGTTAGTTCAGAACTGTCTTTATAATAAAATCTAAAGAATCCGTTTCTATTATAATTTGCTTTTCTAGATCAAATGTTAATAGTATTAACTTTTTGGTCACTACCTATTTGAGTATATCGAATAATTCCTACGTTTTATCGTTTTATTCGAATATTCTTTATTCTTTTTTGGTTAAATTGATTAAGGATATTGTAATCTTTGAATAATCTTTAATAAATTTTTGGTAGAAGTTGATAAATCCTAAAAAGGATTGTATTTCTTTAATTGTAGTAGATTACTTTCATTTGAGTATTGTTTTGATTTTATCCTTGTTTATTTTGAGCTTTTAGCTTGATATAATGAATCCTAGAAATTCAGTTTTTGTAATATAGAATTTATATTTGTTTAGTTTATATAGCAAATCGATTTTAACCAAACATTCAAGGATATTGTTGATGTTTTTAATATATTGAATTTTATTATTCGAATATATTAGGATATTATTTAAGTAGTATATACAACAAGTATCTAAATATTATAATAGTACATTATTTATAAATCTCATGAATATTACTAATGTATTGGTTAGTTTAAATGGTATAATCTGGTATTCGTATAGTCTATATCTGGTTTTGAAAGCGGTTTTTTATTCTTCGCTTTTTTTTATTCTGATCAAATGGTAATCGTTGTGTAGATTCATTTTGATAAATATTGTTGTTCCGTTTAATCGATCTTTTAATTCTATAACTAATGGAAATGGATATCGATCCTTTTTGGTAAATACATTGAACTTTCTATAATCCACAATTAATCTTTTAATATCATTCTTTTTGGGTACTCATATAGTTGGATTTGCTATTTGGGATATGGATTCTTTGATCTATCCTTTAACCAAATTGTTATCGATGTATTCTTTGAGCGTTTTTAGTTCATCAATTAATATTGAATAAATTGGAGTGTACATAAATATTTTGCCATCCTTTAATGTTATCTCATGATCCTATAGTTTATGTTCTGGTAAAGCTTTATAATTCTTTGATTCTTTAAAAATATATTTATATTCTTTATATTGTTTTGGTATTGTAGGTTCCTTTATTTCGATTGCGATTTTGTATTGTATTGTTGGCTTTTATATTTGTAGAGGAGGTGTACTATTCTTTATTCTTAATAAAGGACTCTGGATTGGATATTCTATATTACCAATGTTGTTTGTGTTTAATTCTTTTTAATATGTGTTATATTTTATGGATGCTTTGAATATATCGTTGTGATTGTTTTTGTATTAATTAAATATTATTGTTTCTTGTAATCAATCTATTTTTAGATTATATATTTTTAATTATAGTATCTTTAAGATAATTTGTTATTGGTTCAATAGTATAATATCAAATTGTATAATCTTCGAGTATTGGGTTATATTTATTTGTATTGATTATATTTCTTGAAAAACGTTTTTATCAGATCCTATTAATTATCCATTAACTAATTACAATTGGTAAAGTTCTTGTTTCTTTTAGAGTAGAATTTCTAAGTATTTTGTAGTTTCTGATACAATAAAATTTCTTATAGTCTTTGAATCTATTATAATTGATTATATTTATCCATTTATCTTGATTCTACAGTATATCTGTTCTGCTTATCCTGTAGTATTCAATTATAATATAATTTATTTATCTTCATAATCCTGGATGATTTTATTAGCAAATATTATATATCGTAATTCTTTTTCTTTTAGATAGATTATATTCGTCCCTGACTTAGTTTTATCGTTGAGTAAATTTCTCTATAGGATATATCGATAATTCTCTTGGGTTATTTTTATCATTGTATTTATAATTGGTAATAATAGTATAGTTTAAGCTTGAATATAATATTCTTTTCCGATTCTTCTATATAAAAACAAATTCTATTTTCCATTTTATTTGGATATATATTGATAGAATATTTCCTATAATTCTTTTTGTTCTGATTATTAAAAATGTTCTTTATTGATTCTTTCTACAAATGAAATATTGGTGATAATTTCAAACTATAGAATTCGATATTGGTTGATATATTGAACTTTATAAGATTCTCCTTCTTCAGCGTTTATTACATTGAAATCTTTATTGATGATTCCTTTATCAATATCTACAAATTTCCAGATATAACGGTTCCATTAATCAATTTCTCGAATAGATTATAATTCTTTTAATTGTAGATCTTTATTTACCTATAAAAGATTCTCTATTTCTTTTTCTTCTAATTCTTTTTTGTAAATTAATAATAATATATTTAATCTTGTAATATTGATTATATATAATTATAATACAAAGGTGGTATTAAATTGGCCCTTGTTGAATTTATTCTTAAAATTGCCCTTTCTTTTATCTATCTTTTTATTTCAACAATCTACTGCCCGATATTCTACTTTTCTATATTCAAAGTATAAATTATTATTTCGTTTACATTTCTTTTCCTGATCATTATCTTTATTGGTATAATATATAACGTTTAATTTTATGGAGTTTTTGTATCTTTATGGATTGTAATATAATCTGTTTTTATTCTTGCAATAATGCTTTTGCTTTTGATTCCTTTGGAGTTTGTATAATTTCTGATTTTATCAATATTGATAGAGATGATCATTTGATTCGATAAAGTTCTGGATTAGATTGTTCAAGTTTTCGTTTATTATAATTCTTTTTAATTCCAGTTTAACTTTTGGTTTGAATCCTTTATAATAATGATTTATAATAATAGTTTCGTTTTAATTGATTGTTTCTATATATCTCCGAAATTCTATAGTATATTTCAATACTGAATCGATCTATTTGAAATTAAAGATCTTTTTTTCTGTTATTTTTAATTTGTTAAAGTTTCCAAAGATTCTGTAGATTTTTGTTTTAAATCCTTCAAAACTATTGAAGATTATTTGTATAAATTGTATACAATTCTAATTAGTATATTCGAAATAATTATATAAATATAACTGGATCTATTTGACTATTTCTTCTTAAAGGTATAATGTAGTTTATATATTCTTGGATTTTATGGTAATGAATTTATCCTTATTGAATCTGAAATAAATCTTTAATTGCAATAAAAAAGTATCGAGTTTCTATTGGTTATCTTGGTATTTATCTGGTAAAGCAATCTTGAGTATTTCGTTAATAATGATTTTCTTAGGGGTATCGGTTATTTCGACATCATCGATATCAATTATTGGTGTAAACTGGTCTGGATTAATATCTTTGGGTATTATATCGTTGGTTAATATTGAATCGGTACTTGAAACAGAAATAGTACTCAAAATGTTACGGAAATTGCCTTTAGGATTACATGGAAATGGTTAAAGATCTTTCAAAATAGTTTAAACTAGATTTCAAATAGGAATTTAATAAAATTGATAACTAATTACAATTTTTGTAATTATAATAATAAAACTAATGATTATTCTTAAATACAAAATTCTACATTATAATGAAATCCATTTCTTTATATAAATCTTCATTTTCTATTATTTTATTGATCCCATCATATTCTATTAGATGGGAGTAATGGGATCCAATAGGAATCTCTAATCTCGTGACTTCCTGATCATGTGACTCGGTATGTTGGGTGCCGTCGTAACAATTTGATTCTGAATTCTGAATAACTTCAAAATTTATAATTAAATGAAATAATATAAAAAGAATTATATCGAGTACAATGAATCTATCGTTATTTTTAGCCCCGAAAGGGCCGGAGTTAAAGCTCTTCTATAAAGACTTAGAGTTTCATCTTTTATCTTTCATCTTTCATCTTTCATGTCAAGGCAAGGCCATCACGTGTTCGTTGCTTAGGAAATAACACGCGAAGCTTTGACCATATGTTATATGCACCTTTAGCATGACCCGGCACCTCTCCTTCCACACATATCCAGAATTTCATGTGATAATGACCCACATGCTGGAAGTTCAATCATCTGTTTATAAATGGCTTCAGACATATACCGATGAACCGCCCGACACTCCTGTCATACCCACAGAACAGCTGACACCTTTGACCTCAACTTCATCAGTTCGATGGAAGCGGACAAGAGATATGCCCGACCATCAAAGCCCTGAAAAGCGTCGGCGGATCGCCCGAGATGATGATGACCTACTTCCTGATCAGAGCGCTTCAGGCATTGGGATGTCAGAAAAGACAAGACTTTCGCATCCATCACAATCCGTTGGATCAACCCCAAAGCGAGCAACGAGCCCTGTACGAGGCCTCCTAAGGGATCTAAGTATGTCGAAGCCTGCTATACTCTGCGAGATTCCATCGGCAGTAACGTTGCCCGAGCGCGCTTTGGTTCTACAGCGGAGTCTTATGGATCGTTTAGAGGAAGACCTTATACCAGTTGGTCTAAAGGTAACTATCTTGTCAGCATAAGAGGTTCGCAAAAACTGCTAATAGGGAATCTTTTACAGCCCCAAATCCTCGCAACATATCCTTCTATAGCTGCGAGTATCCCGGACTCTGCATACGATATCTCAGATACGCGATCAAGGTCAGAACTCGACATATTATGGGGTTGTGTGGAGAATATTTTAAGTGGAAGCAGAGAATGTGGAAAAGATCAGCGGGATGAGAATGCGTGGTGCTCCAAAGTGATTTATCCAATGTTGTGTCTAGCACTGAAGGGAAGTCCTATGATGCAAGTTGAAAGCGTGTAGGACTTAATCTGACGAAGTTCCCTGTCAATGTCCATCAATGCTGATCATAATTTTTGCAGGCAAACCCAGACAATTAATCCTGACTTGGTGCCGATTACACCCAAGAATTATCGAATTCAAAGAAAAACGGACTATACATTTTCTTTCCACCGCAATACACCGGAAGTGTCCGATCTCTACGACAAACTCATCCTAACCGGCTTAGATCACATGATCAGCCAGACAACGGACGCATCCATGAAGCGGGTAGCTCTCTTTTCCGGCATCGAGGTGAAGCAGGAGAATGGCGGAAAAGACGAAGCACTCATACAATTGGCGATCTGGCTAGCCGCGGGACTATGGAACATAAGAAAGCTAGGTGAATTGGGGCAAAAGCAACCATACTTGTGCAAGGAGCTCCATCCAATGGTTGGATGGACTGTCATTGGGCATGACTGGTATACGTATATTGTTTACATGGGTGATCAGAATGGCCAAGATGCATGTGTAAGTATATCTGGATAGACCTTATATTGTCGCTCGGCTAATGAACGGAGGATAGTATGTTGTCGGACCATGGAGAGTTGCTGCTGCCGACACGAGAGACGTGTATGGTGTTTTTAAACTGCTACGATTGGTGGGAAAAGCAGATGAATTCGCCTCGAAAGTTTACTGGCCGTGGCTGAAGGATGAAGTATTAACGCCTTGTATCAATGATTGTGTCAGTGAAGATGATTAAAGCCTGTATTAACTGAGAGCTTAATCTCAGAATTTGGTGACGACCAAGTACTATATATTGATATCATAACAATTCTAGTATTAATATATTAGGATGTTATTTTTATACTTGTCTTATAGAATTCTTTATTTGTTTAAATTTAATCCCTCTTGTAGAAATTATAAAAGGTTTATTTTTATTATTCTTTATATAGTAATTTGTTATTTTTTAGTATAGATGAATTGATTTATATATTATAATTTGAATTATATTACTATAATGAATTACAGAACTATACAAAAAAAAAGAATTAGTTTCATTGATTTTTATAATATAGTTTGAAGAAATATTTATATACATAGAATAAAATATTAATATTTTCGATTGAATAATTATTGGGGATCAAAGATTCTTTAGTTTATATTATAATTAATTTAATCTTGATATAGGTTTTTGGTTTATTCTAATATTTTTTGGCTTTAAAAATATTTTTAATATATTATTCTTTGAAACACTTTTTTTCGATTTTTATATTTTTTCGATTTTATATATTCTTTTATCGAAGGGTTTATTTTGTTTATAAATTGAAATAATTATTTTAAATATAATTATATTGTTTATTAATAAAAAGTATATTATTCTTTTTTCTTCTTTTGTTTAAAATTACAAAAACTATAAAATAATTTGATTTTCGTTTTCGATATTGTAATTCTATAATATATTACACAATAAAAGATATATATAAATATAAAAATTATAAAAACAATTTATAAAATAAATAAATTAGATTATATAAAGTTATAAAATATATTTATATATATATCTAATTCAATTATTCAAAAATATACAAATTTTCTCTATCTTTCATTATTCATTATTAATATTAATATATATATAAATTATCTTCTCAAAACAAATAACAATCAATAAATTCAAAACAATTGTAATCTATAATAAAATACTTGAAAAAAAGAATAATGAAATTAAATCAATACAAAAATAAATCTTCGAAAATATTTTGAATGGTTGTTACAGAAACAGATATTATTTTTTGATCAAATAAAAACATTATATATTTATTTAATAATTAATAACAAATATAAAAGAAATTAAAAAGATTCTAATAAAATATCATCAATTATATTTAAAAAAGTCTAATCTATTGTTATAAATACTAATTTATTCAAAAACTAGAATATTATCATTAATATCTATATTAATAATACTATTAATAATATTATCATAATTCATAAAATACAAGATTAGAATAGTTAAAGCATTTCGATAAATATATTATTCGTTAAAGAAAAGGCAAATATCGAATACTAGTATTGGATAAATATAAAAGTTATAAATCAATATCTTTTCAATTATATTGTAAATCAAATGATATTATATACTTTAAATTATTATTATATTCAAATCATTTAATTCAATCATTCGATGTTGAATATTTTGATGTATTCAAATGTTCATATGATTATCAAATTGAAGCATTTATCAAATTTTATATCAATTATATCATTAAAATTGAATTCTTTATAGTCTTCAAAACTATATATTTATAATTATTTATTATTCAGAATATAAAAACTGATTTTCGAGGAACAAATTTAATATTATTCGATCCTTAATTTATACTCTCAAAACTAGATATTAGGATTCGTATTTCTATCCCTTTATTTATCTCTTTAAAACTTATTAACTTCTGGATTTTTCAAACCCTTTATAATCTAATTAAAACTTTCTTATAATCAATTCTAATAAAAACTCGAATAATTCATTATCAATTAAACTCTCCTATATTTATATTTAAGATTATATAAGTTTTAATTAAAGATACAAAAAGATTAATATATAAAATTATACTTTTGAATATTAAGAATTGTATACTTCGAAAAACAAATGAAATATTAAGTGAATATCGATATACTAAAAAAATTCAATTATATAATAAAGGAATACTTACTAAACAAAAAGCTGAAAATATATTATTACAATGGAAGATTGATAATCAGATTCAATACAACAAATATCAAAATAAAGGAAATTCTAATAAGGAATCATTTACTAATCGATATTATAGTAAATATGGAAAGATTAATTATAATTCAAGAACTTATCAGAATAATATAATTGTCGGAATATGAATCACGTGCATGGTAAGGATGGTAAGGATCACTAGTGCGCCGGCATGCACCATTATATAGATCTTCACCCTCCATAGATTCTAGCTCTCTAGGCAAATCAAAACGTATCAACAAAGAGTTCTATACGTTCGTTGATAAGCTTCACTTCCCCGTGTACAGTTGTCCCGACAATAATAGATCCTAGATTATTAGATTCTTAATAGTTTTAATCAATTGATTTAATTGTTATTAAATAATATAGATTTGAAATGATAAATTGAGGTAAAAATGGCCCGTTCGATGATATGGTCCGCTTGCTGATAAACCACGTTATACAAACTCCATTATATTCAATAATTATTCGAATTTCAAATGCTTATCATTTTCTTCCTTTCTAAGATAATATATATACTGATACTTTATATCAATAATTTTAATAAAATTGAAATAATAAAAAAAGAAATAGAAGAATTCAAAAAATATCAGAATACTAAAAAGGATTTCAATTTAAAAACTACAACTGAAATTATATAGAATATCTATTTAAAAGAAAAAAAACATTTAAAACTAAATATTTAAATTTTGTTTCTCTTTTAAATATTATACAGAATATAAGATTTCTTAATTTAATGAAATTTATAAAAAAAGAAATATTTATTCTTTTTTATAATCTTTCGAAAAATAATTATATTTATCGATCAAAAGTATTCATCGGTTCTGAGGTAGATGGGTTCGTTTTTATTAATATTATACTTCTTATTTATTTATTTCCTATATTTAAATCAAGAATTATATTGTTTAAGATCTCGATTGAAATAAAAAGATACAATAATATATAAAGCTATATTATTATTTATTTTATATTCTTTAATTTAATAATCGATAATTCTAAATAATCTTTTATCCCTTTTTTTATTATTGAATTAAAAAGTTATAATATTATTTTAGATAAACTTTGGTTATCAAAAATTTGAACGAAATTCAATTACTTTAATCGATGTTTCGAATAATTTAAAGAAAGACTTTGTATCATTTTTTATTCAAACAATCTTTTTATTATTCAATTATCCCTTCGGAAACAGAAAATCGATCGATTAATTCAACAAAATATTGATCAATAAAATGATCAATTTGAAGAATATTGAAATCGAAAAGATTTATAATTAAATAGATCAATTGTAATTAATAATATTCAACAAAAGCTTTCAAATATAAACATAATATAAATTCTTATTGAAAAAAAAAGAAATCCTGATTTTCTTCAAATTCAATTTACTTTTTTCCCGATCAATTACATCATTATTATAAATCTATAAATACCTCCTTTATATATCGCCCGAAATCTTTGATTTATATACACTCAAGTTCAATAAGTTTCAATTAGAATATAAAAGAGAAAAACAAATTGAATTTTTTACTATTACTTTAAAAGAATTCAATGATATAATAAACTTTCAATAAAACAAATGATATACAGAAGAAAAAATATTGATTGTTTTAATCGAATTCAAGAATACAAAAGTTCGAAAGAAATTTGATCAGGTATTGATCGAAATTGATTTAGAACCCGAAATATCATCTAAATATCGATAATATTATTAAACTTTTTCCAAATGTAAACCAAATATTTTATTTTTTAACCAATCTTATGATTATAAAATCATATTAAAAGACAAAGGAAAAAAAAGCTTTATAATATAATCTATTTTATAAAATATCCTTAAAACAATTGGAAATCGTCAAAGAATATATTATAAATAATTTTAACAAAGATTTTATCGAATCTAATCAAGCCCTTTATACTGTATCTATTCTATTCATTAGGAAATCTAATAGTAATTTGAGGTTTTATATAGATTTCAGATTATTGAATTCTATAATATATAAGGATCGGTATTCTTTTTCTTTAATCGATGAAATATTTTCTTGGTTTTCTGATATTAAGATTTATACTAAGTTCGATATTCATTAAGTTTTTCATTATATAAGAATGGATTCTGTTTTGGAAGAATATATTACTTTTCGAATTCGATATAAATTATACAAATGCAAAATTGTATTATTCGGATTAACGAATAATTTTGCAATCTATTAGCGATATATGAATAATGTTCTATTCAATTATTTAAACATTTTTTGTACAGTATATTTCGATAATATTCTAATCTATTCCGAAAACGAAAAAGAGCATTAGTCTTATATCAAATTAATCCTCGAACGATTAAAAACTATTGGTCTACAAACGGATCTCAAAAAATATGAATTTAATATTATATATATGAAATATTTAAACTTTATTATTTTTACAAAAAAAATAAAAGTAGATTTTGAAAAGATTGAAGGAATTGAGAATTAGATTTTTCCGATAACAATAAAAGAAATCCAATTATTCTTCGATTTTTATAATTTCTATCGACGATTTATTAAAGATTATGGTATAATAATGAAACCCTTTAATAAATTCATTAAAACAAATATCAAATTCATATTCGATACAGTATACCAAAATGTATTCAATATCTTAAAGAAAAAGCTTATTTCCGCCTCGTTTTTGCGGTGCTGTAATCACCGATTCCCTTATATAATCGAAATAGATACTTTCGATAAAAAAATTATTAATATATTATTACAATAGTATAACAAAGATTAATTATTTATAATTTATTTCTTTAAAACTATAATTATTATTAAATTGAATTATAAAATTCATAATAAGGAAATACTATTGATCATTCAATCTTTTAATTATTGGAAAATAGAATTCGCTGATTAATTTCATAAAATCAAGGTTTATATTGATTATAAGGCCCTCGAATATTTCATAATTATTAAAATCTTCAATATCTGACAAATTTGTTGAACAAAAATATTAATCGATTATAATTTCATTATTATATATTATTCTGGAAAGGATAACTTTTTCATTGATATCTTAATCTATCAGATCAATAAATTAGATCTTTAGAATTATATTAAAAAAAATCATTTCCAATAATTTATTAAAAATAACTAAATTGATATTAAGATTATAAAAGAAATTTTACAAAAATACCACCCAAATAAAACTACGATTATTATTATCGATTTGAATGAAATCATTCTTCGATTCGATCTAATTAATTGTATTATCGAAACAAATAAAATTATAGATAATTTATTAATACTTAGGATACAAATTATCAAAAATTACAAATATATATTACTAAAAAATGATTTTTTGTTTTATAATAATCATTTGATAGTATCCGATATCGATAATCTTCGAATTTATTTGATTTATAAAGTTTATAATTCCGTTTCTATTATTTATCTATCACGGGATAGTATGATTACAGAGCACTTTCAGGGATCGGGGAATAGATGGTATACGTGATTGATAGAGTAAAAGAATTGAATGACTTGCCCTTAATTATATGAATCAAAAGCTGTATATATAAAACAAATGAGTAATTATTTAATCGATATATATTTTAATTAGGCTAGATCTTTGTTTATTAATATATCAGAATCACTTTATCAATTGATAGATTGATAAGAACTAAAAAATCCTTTATTCCGATTGAAAAGTATACACTTTGATTCTTTGTGAAATATAAAGGATTATAAGGCTTTTTATAATACACCCTCCAGATCGAAAGGCGATTTGAAATAAATGGAAAGATATAGAAAATAATAATTTATATAATTCGTAAATGAATATACAAGGTGATTATAAGTAAACATCAACAAAGGAGTGATATAATTATATAAATCTGAAATAATTTTGGTATTTTTGGAATAGAGAAGAATTTGATTATATATAAATTATAAATTTCTTTTGATCTTTGGCTTGTTATTTGTGATATTCTTCGAAATCAAGATTTCGAATAATAAAAAGAAAGTTTTCTATCAGGAGAATATAGAAGAATGATCGATTTTGTGATGTAGTAATTGAAAATGCCTGTAGTTGTTAAGCTATAGTATATTGATCATAATGGCAAAGTAAAATGAGTGAATTTTTAAAGATATATAGATTCCTTTTTCGTATTTTCGTTTTTGTTTTAATTAAGTTCTTATTGATTATTATTATATTTAAGATTTCGGGGTTTAAAAAGGTTAAGCAAACGAATCTCAGTTGTATTAAATAAATAACAATTGAGAAGAAAGCTTTGAGAGAATTTGTCACGAATCGTGAACCACAGGAGGCTAATCACGTGATGCCCCTTATCTCCCATGTCAATTAATGAGCTGATCGTTCGTGCACATGCGTTACGAATCATACGATTTAGTATAGTAAAATAATGATCTTAATAATGTATATATACAGCCCCGCAACTCACAAATGAGTATTTATATATATATATCTAATCATTCCTTATAAATCATAATTCTTCAATTGTAGATTCTAAGGAATATAATTGACCTTATTTATTCAGCTCTATTATGACTTTTATGCGTTATATTATCTATAATTCATTTACAAATATCCGACCATTTAATAACCTCCCAAATAATATTTCACTTTAATAATACCTTCTTAGATGAACTTTTACGAATATTATTGTTACGACGGCATCCAACATACCGCGTCACATGGTCAGGAAATCATATAATGGACCTAGAGGATTTAGGGGATCGAAGAATAAACATCTAGATCTATAGGATCCAAAGGATCCAGATAAAATAGAATTATAGGTTTTGCAAAATAGGAAGATTTATATAAAGGAATGGATTTCATTATAATATAAAGTTTTATATTCAAAAACAATTATTAGTTTCATTATTATAATTATAAGAATTATAATCAATTATCAATTTTATTGAATTTTTATTTGAAATTTAATTTAAATTATTTCAAAAGATTTCTAATTATTTCTATATAACTCTAAAAACAGTTTCTATAATATTTTGAGCATTATTTCTATTTCAAGTATTAATTCAATATCAATTGCTATTATAATATTCAGGGATACCATCATCGATTAACCTGCACTAGCAATAGATATCGACGATATCGAAATGATCGATATACTTAAAAAAATCATTATTAACGAAATACTCAAGATCACTTTATTAAACAAATATCAAGGTAATCGATAGAAATTCGATATTTTTTTTTTTACAATTTGAAATCTATTTTAAATTCAATAAGAACAAATTCATTATTATAGAATCTAAGAATATATAGATCACATTATATTTTAAAGAAAAAACAATCAAATGAATCCAATTATATTTGTATAATTATTTTGAATATAATAATAGAGATTATATACAATTTACCAAAATCATTTTCAATAATTTTGAAAGGTTTAAAACAAAAATTCACAGAATCTTTGGAAATTCTAACGAATTGAAAATAGTTGAAAAAAGGATCTTCAATTTTAAATAAACAAATTCAGTATTGAAATATACTATAAAATTTCGAAGATATATAAGAATAACCAATTGAAATGAAACTACTATTATAAATCATTATCATAAAGGATTCAAATCAAAAATTAGATTGGAATTAGAAAGAATTGTTGTAAATATAGATTTGAATAATCTAATCCAGGATTTTATTGAATTAAATAATTATCTTTATAGATTTAAGTAAAGTTAAAAATTATATAAACCTTAAGAAAACCGAAACTAAGAATATTATTATAAGAATAAGAGTAGATTATGATACAATCCATAACGATACAAAAATCCTATAGAATTAGATGTTATATATTATGTAAATAGAAATAATGATCAAGAAAAGAAATAAAGATAAAATAACAATTTATATTTTGAATATAGAAAAGTAAGGTATTGGATAACAAATTGTTGAAGCAAGAAAACAAATAGAAGGAAGGGTAATTTTAAGAATAAATTCGATAAAGACCAATTTAATACCATTTTTATACTACAATTATATACAATCAATATTATAAGACTAGCTATATTATCATTAATTTATAAAAAAAAGTTAGAAAAAGAAAAGATCGAAAATCTTTTATAAATAAATAAAGATTTATAATTAGGAGAATTATAATTTATTCGAGAAATCGATCAATAGAATTGTTATATTTGAAGATTTGAAGATACAAACAAAGGAACTATTAATAAAGATTTTAATATAATAGATATTGAAAAAAAAGAATTTTATAAAATTTGATATATCGATCAATACCGAATTCTATAATTTGGAATTACCATTAATATATTCTTTATAAAAAAAATCAATAAAGAATATTTCCAATAATTAGATCAAAGAAAATTATAGGAAATATTCTATTAATATATATCCAAATAAAACAAAAACCAAAACTTATTTCTATATAGAAAAGTCGGAAAAGAATATTATATTTAAGTTCAGGTTATATTACCATCATCAATTATAAAAACAATAATGAAAATAACCTAAGGGAATTATTGATATATTTTATAGAAAGACTTATTCGATTATAAAACTAGATTAAGAACGAATATAATCTATCTAAAAAAAAAGAATTATAATGTATAATATTTATCGATGAAATCATTCAGAGTAATAAGAATGAACAAATTATATTATAACTAAATGTTATAGGATAAGTAGAACAGATATACTACAAAATCAAGATAAATATTTCTACAGTTCCTCACTATTCATTAAGAGATAATTTTCTAGTAATACAATTTGAATGCTTTTATAATATTAGCAATCAATATATTGGTAAATTGAAGTGGTTATGTTGTTTGTATAAAGATATTGATAAAAGTTGAAGTGATTTGCTTTGTTAATGAAGAATCAGAAAATTAAAGGGGAAAATATAAGATTTTATATTTATATTGAAATATGAAAATGGATAATGGATTATATATAC
Organism: Stromatinia cepivora; assembly: GCA_014898415.1. Taxonomy (NCBI): domain Eukaryota; kingdom Fungi; phylum Ascomycota; class Leotiomycetes; order Helotiales; family Sclerotiniaceae; genus Stromatinia; species Stromatinia cepivora. Next base: position 879,959 of record RCTD01000027.1, on the reverse strand, counting down.
TATATAAAAATATTGATATTGATTGTAATCAGGATTAAAATTATTTTGAATAACTTTAATGAAGGAAAAAAATCTTTATATAAGAATCTATTGGAGGACAAACGACAAACAATGGCATACTTGATATTATAGATAAACTGGATTTACTATATTATAAATGTTCAACTATCTTATTCTTGTTTTGCATTTATTATATTACAATACTTTATACTTGTTTTCTTTGTTGAGATATTATATTCATCTGTAACGATCCGATTTGGCTAAACTACTGATATTTTAGGTTTGTAGTATTACAAATCCGTTATAGATTTATATGATCCGTTATCATATGTATAATGGATTATGTGTCTACAATTAGTATATATATATCGTTGCTCTTTACGAGTTATAATTCTTCAATTATAGATTCTAAGGAATATAATTGACCCTGTTTATTCAGCTCTACTACAGCTCTTATGCGTCACAGATGGGATCGTTTCTCAAAAGATACGATCAATATGAATGAATATAATCCAATACTTGGAGGTTATATAATTTAATGTTATACTATTAAATCAATAATAGATTATCTTAGGGATATTATAATTAAAGGTATACAATCTCAGGATAGATTGATTACAAGAAATAATGATATTTGATCAATACAAAAACGATTATAATGATATATTTAAAGTGTTTGCGAAATATAATATATATTAAAGAGAATTGAATGCGAATAATATCGACGATATAGGACATTCAGTTTAGGGTTCTTTATTAAAAGCGAAGAATAGTATACCTTTTCTATAAATACAAAAATCAACAATACAGTACGAAATTGTAATCAAGGCAAAAAAGTCTATGATACCAAAACAATACAAAAAATATAAATATATTTTTAAAGAACTTAAGATTTATAAAGCTTTACCAAAATACAAACTATAGAATCACAAAATAATATTGAAAGAAGGCAAAATACCTATACACATTCTAATTTATTCAATATCAATTGATAAATTAAAGATACTCAAAGAATACATTGACAATAATTTGGTTAAGGGATGGATTAGAGAATCCATATCCCAAATGGCAAGTCCAATTATATGGGTATTCAAGAAGAACAGTATTAAGAGATTAATTGTGGACTACAAAAAACTTAATACGTTTATCAAAAAGGATCGATATCCATTTCCATTAATTATGAAATTAAAAGATCGATTAGACAGAGCAACGATATTTACTAAAATGGATCTATATAATGGTTATTATTTAATTAGAATAAAAGAAGGCGAAGAATAGAAAACCATTTTCAAGATCAGATATAAATTATATGAATACCAGATTATACTATTTGGGCTAATTAATGTATTAATAATATTTATAAGACTTATAAATAATATATTATCATAATATTTGGATATTTGTTGTATATATTATTTAAACGATATTCTAGTATATTCAAACAACGAAGTTCAATATATCAAAGATATCAATAATATTCTCGAATATTTGACTAAAATCGATTTGCTATATAAATCAAGCAAATATGAATTCTATATTACGAAAACAAAGTTTCTAAAATTTACTGTATTAAATCAAAGACTCAAGATGAGTAAGGATAAGATTAAAGTAATATTCGAATAAAAGTAATCTATTATAATTAAAGAAGTATAATCTTTTTTAGGATTCGTCAATTTCTATTAAAGATTTATTAAAGATTATTTAGGGATCATAATATTCTTAATCAATTTAATCAGAAAAGAACAAAGAGTATTCGAATGAATTATCAAAGCATAGGAATCCTTCGAAGTATTCAAATAAACAATAATCGAAGAGTCAATATTGTTAATATTTGACCCAGAAAAGCAAATCATAATGGAAATGGATTCCTTAGATTTCGTTATAGGAGTAGTTCTGAGTCAACCAGATCAAAATGAGAAATATCAATTAATCGTATTTTACTTTCGAAAATTATTATTAATAGAATTAAATTACAAAATATACAATAAGAAATTATTAATGATAATCGATATATTTAGAGAATAATAAATATATTTGAAAAGATCAAAATATATAGTATAGATGTATATAGATCATAAGAATTTGATTTACTTTATTATAACAAAGCAATTAAATAAATAATAGATCAGATAATCGGAAATTATAATTAATTATAATTTTAAGATTTCATATATTAAAGGATTAGAAAACACTAAAGTTAATACTTTCAGCCGAAAACCAAAATATTAGGAAAATAAATTGTATGAATTATATACTATATTCAAACAAAAAGGCGAATTATTGGTTTACAATGTATTGCAATTTGTAATTATATATATATTGAAAAACAATTACTGAAGGAACAAGATCCAATCATATTACAAAAACAATATTATAGCAATATGTATATTTAAGACAACAAAACCAAGATTCACAATAAAAAACAATATAATATACTTTTACAGAAAAGTATATATTCCTAATCGAATGATTAAGGAATTTGTAATAGAACAATATAGATTGCCTATATACGGATATCAAGGAATTACAAAAACATTTACAAAAATAAGGGAAATCAGTTATTTTTTATAAATGAAAACGATAATTAAAGAAATTGTTGGAAATTGTAATATTTGTATATAAAATAAGTCTTTTAGATATACTCTGTATAATCAACTCCAGACCCCAAATATACTTTTTCAATCATAGAAATCCATTATATAGGACTTTGTAATCAAACTATTATTCTCGAAAGATTCTATTATAGAAGTTGAATACAATATTATATTCAATGTAATAAATAAATTAACAAAATTCGTATATATGATATTATTCAAAGAAATATAGATTGCTGAATAACTAGTATATATATTCTTTAGGATTATAATAAATATTTATGGAATACCAGATAAAATAATCTCGAATAGAAACAAACTCTTTATTTCGAAATTCTGGATTACTTTATTAGCATTAATAGATATTAAAAAAATGCTATCGAAAACCTTCCATTTATAGATAGATAATCAGACAGAAAAGACCAATCAGATAATGAAAGTATATCTTAAATGTTATATAAATTATCGATAGAATAATTAGGTAGAACTATTATTTATAATATAATTCATATATAATACATCGAAAACAAAAACTATAAAGATTACACCAATATATATTAACTTTGGATTCAATCCTAAAGTATACTAAATACTGATACTACAGGAAGTTAATATCGAATCAACAATAATACAAATCGAACAATTAAAAGATTTACAAAAACAACTTGTTCTTGATTTAAGATTTATATCATTCAAAATAGCAATCTATTATAATACAAAATATAATACAGTACTAGTCAACTTATATTACCCTACAATCTAATTTCAGTTTTTTTATATATTCAATATCTACCTTTCAACTTAATTATAAAATCAACCATTAATTATTATAATCTAAAATTTGAATATATTGAAGTTTTATATTTATACTATTCCCTAAAAAAAATTCAAATCTTTATCGCCCTATAATTAATCAATATTTTGTATATCAGTTCTTTATTATAATATAGATCTTAATTCTATTAAATATACTCGTTTCTAATTTATCGAATAATTCTTGATCTAATATATCCCAAATTATTTGTAAACAATTCTTTAATCTTTGTTTAGTATATTTTGATTCATTTTTGTTAATTGCAATATTAGAAAATATTTTATATAACTTTATTTTTAAAATTTATCAAATATATTCAATAAGATTGAGATCAGGAGAATAAGAAGGCTAATCCTTTAATATTGGGATCTCTTTTTTTTAAAATCAATTCTGTATTTTGTAAGTATGATGAATAGAAGTATTATCCTGTATAAATTCATATTTTGGATCTAATTTTTTAAAAGTAGAATCTACTTTAGTATTAAAGATTTCAAAATATAAATTAACATTATATTTATATTTCTTATTCTCAAAATCTTTATTTATTATATATAGATTGCTTCTTTTAAGATCCTAAAAGTTTTTTTAAATCATAACCTTTATATTCTTATTTGTATTATATATTTGAATTATTTTAGATTTTCATTTTTGAATGGAAGTGTGGAAGTATCATTCTCTTCTTTTATTTTATTCCTGTTTTATAGAGTATTTATTGTTTTATATAATTAATTTTTATTTCTTTATTATCAATCCTTTATGTACTAAATATTATGCAAGTCGTTTAAATATATATGTTTGGGTAAGTTCTGGTTGCTTTTTATATTTCCAATTGATGATTTTATAAACCTTCAAAATTTTCTTAATAATAGAAATATTATATTTAAGGTTTATAGTTGTTTTTGTTTATATATAAATTAATTTTAGATATAATCGAATATATTGAATTAGTATATATTCTTTTCTTTTTGTATAAAATCTAATTTGAGGAGTATAAGGTAGATTTATTCTTTTATTGTATAATATATTTTATTGTAGAATATAACGAATGATTTGCGTTTCGAGATTGAGATCAATTGCGATATAATAAGGATTAAAGTTATTGAAAACTTTATTAATAATTTTGTTATGTAAATATAAAATAAGATACTTAAAAGCTAGTTCCCTTTTAATATTCAAGGTTCTGGGAGTACGTTGTAATGCTATTGATAAATAAATAATAAAGAGAGTTGAAATTCAATTCGCGAAATTTACGCGTTTTTAAGGTTTTGGGGTAATATAAGTGCATGGTTACTGTATAGAATCTATACTTAAAGAAAAAAATAAAGTTTATTTATTATAATAAAATATAGAAACCAAAAGATTAAATAATAAATTCGATCATAAAAAACTAAAATCATTTAAGATTAATAAAGTAATAAAAGCCATCAATTATTGATTAAAACTACTAAATATAATGAATATCCATTCAATATTCTATATATCCTTATTCGAACCAGTATTACCAAAAACGCCGAATATATTATTAACAGAAATCGAACCAATTAATTCAAATACTATATATAATATCGAAACAATATTAGATTATAAATATATCAAAAGTATAATCAAATATTTGATTAAATAATTAGATTATTTATATACCAAAAATTTATGGGAATTAAGAACAAACTTCAATTATTCTGAAAAGTTGAAGATATTCTATCAACAATACCCGGATTTGCCTAGAAAGAAGGAGAATCCATCGAAACAAAAAACGAAAGATCCAAAAAAGTATCGAAAACAAAAGGATCATTATCGAAAACAATAATAAAATCGGAAACCTTTCCTTTCTCAGTATATTCGGATTCTAGTCTTTCTTATTCCTCAACTTTTTCTAGTTTATCTATAGTTTTCAAATTATAACGAATTAATTCGCTATTTCAAACCTGAAGAAATTTATATTGTTTTTGCAAATATATAAGACGAGAAATTGTAGCCACTATAAAAAAAACAGCCTTCTTTTTCTCCTCATTTAATCTTTCTTGCTTATATATCAAACTGCAAAGATCGATTGCAAAAGGACCAGAAATATTATATTTCGCACCCCTACAAATATATTCATTACAACAAGAAAAGTTTTCTTTAAGAATAATATATATACAAGAGTACATTTTGTAATAAATATAAGATAATATAATATCATCTTAAAGCTCAATTAATAAAGCGAGTTCGAAATATTCTTTATATTTCTTTGATCTTATAAATAATATAATAAAAAAAAAAGTTGGCATCTAAATTAAATATATTAAAGGAAACCATTGACTATATAACATTTGGGATAAGCACTAAGCTAAAAAAAAGGATAATGTTACAACAGCATCCAATATACTATATCATATAGTCAAAAAGTCATATAATGGATTTAAAGGATTTAAAGGATCGAAGAATAAATATTTAGATTTATAAGATCCAAAGGATCCAGATAAAATAGAATTGTAGATTTTGTAGACTAGGAAGGTTTATATAAGGGAATGGATTTCATTATAATGTAAAATTTTGTATTCAAGAATAATCATTAATTTCATTATTATAATTATGAGAATTGCAATCAATTATCAACCTTATTGAATTCCTACTTGAAGTTTAGTCTAAACCACCTCGAAAGATCTCTAGCCACTTCCATGTGACCCTAGAGGCAGCTCCCGTAACAATTATATTCAAAAGAAAAAGATCTGTTCCAATCTAATCGATGAAGATATAAATACCTTTAGAAGTGTATTATTACTTTTATAATACAACGAATTCCTTCTTCTATACATCCCAATCCTTCGAAAACCTATTCTGAAGAATTATCCCCTTTTTCTCAATTATTTTAATAAACCCTTGAAAAAAATATAAATACAGGATTGGATAATATTACTATTAGAAGAAAGAAGATTAATAAAGAAAAGATTTCAATATATAAAACTGATACTCCCAATAATTCAATTGCTTCTTCCGAATTATTATTATAATTACAAAATCTTTATATAATGATTATAAATTTGAAAAAAAAGAATCGATAATTGAAAATTATAATGACGATGAATTCTGTAATAATGCAATCTCCTTTTGAGCGCCAAATGATGTTTATATAAGCATCCAGATCAACAGCAATACCTAGGACTCCCTTTATTCCCTCAATCAAAACCCAAGGACCTTTATCTAAACAAATTCGAAGATCCCGAAATTAGAGAAAGAAAACTTTAATCAAACGATTTAATCATTTGGAATCCTCCAATAATTCTTCTCTCTCTTCAGGAAGTAATGATCTATATAATAATTAGGGGTCCCTTTACTCAAGAAACCGATCTAATTGATCAAGATTATATTCCTATATCAGTTATAATTTGTATTAAGATATATATACACCAAAATCTATAAATTTTATTATTAAATTTAATAATGATATTGAATCTAAAACTAGTTTATAATAATTATTAATTATAAAATAATTTGAAGTATATATTATATTATTTAAAAGTGAAATATAATATTGTATATATATAATCAATCAAATTAAATCAGAAATACAAATGTATTATTATGCTTTTTACATACAAATACTCCGATTCATAATATTCAAATTGATCAAATAGTTTACAACAATCTATCAAAATCCGGCCAAAATCAATAATACTTGCTCTTAATACAAAATATAGATTATACTTAATACAATTTGATATAACAATTTTCTAAAATAATATAAAAGGTTCAGATTACTTATTATCCAAACAGAAATTATCGATAATAAAATTCTATTCAAGGATCTCGAATAAAAAATTTCTGATTTTATTTTATAAATAATAATAATATCTATTAAGGATTATAAGATTGTAAAAGAAGTCATAAATATATTTATTAGAATAAATTAAAATAAAATTTTATTATAAGAATGAAATCAATACTATATTGAACAAAACACCCCTATAATTATTTATAAATCAATAATTATTATAAATCTTTTATAATCTTTTCGGAATTTTAATAATTCCAATTTTGGAATCTTTATATTCCCGAAACTATTTCTACCCCGGAATACTCCTTCTAGATATACAGATTCCATTATATTTAATAACTATTCGAACTTTAAATATTTATCACCCTTTCCCTTTTCTGAAGTAATATATATATCGACGCTTTATATCAATAATCTCAATAAAATTGAAATAATACCAAAAAAAGCAGAAGAATTCGAAGAATATCGGGATATTAAAGAAAACTTCAATCCAGAAATTACAATTGAAATTATATAGAACATTTGTTTGAAGAAGGGAAAGTATTTAAAATCAAACATTTAGATTCTATTTCTATTCTAAATGTTATATAAAATATAAGATTTCTTGATTTGATAAAACTTATAAAAGAAAAAGTATTTATTTTTCCTTATAATTTTTCGAAAAATAATTATATTTATCGATTAAAAGTATTTATTGATTTTGAAGTAAATAAATTTATTTTTATTAATATTATACTTTTTATTCATTTATTTCCTATATTTAAATCAAAAGTTATATTGTTTAAAGCTTTAATTTAATGATTGATAATTATAAATAATTTTTTATTCTTTTTTTTATTATTGAATTAGGGAGTTATAGTATTATTTTAGATAAACTTTGATTATTAGAAATTTGAACGAAGTTTGATTACTTTAATTGATATTTCAAATAGTTTAAAAAAAGATCCTATATTATTTTCTATTGGAATAATTTTTTTGTTATCTAATTATCCTTTTGCAAATAGAAAATCGATTGATTAATCTAATAAGATATTAATCGACAAAATAATTAATTCAAAGAATATTGGAATCGAAGAGATTTATAATTGAATAGATTAATTATAATTAATAATATATAATAAGAATCTTTAAAGACAAATATAATACAGATTCTTATTAAAAAGGAAAAAGTCTTAATTTCCTTCAAATTCAATTTATCTCCTTTCTAATCAATTATATTATTATTGTAGATTTATAAATACCTTCTCTATATATCGCCTGAAATTCTTGATCTATATATATTCAAATCCGATAAATTTTAATTAGAATATAAAAGAAACAAATATATTGAATTTTTTATCATTATTTTGAAAGAATTTAATGATATAATAAATTCTTAACGAAACAAATAATATACAAAAGAAAGAATATTAATTGCTCTAACCAAATTCAAGAATATAAAAGTTTAAAAGAAACTCAATCAAATATTGATCAAAATCGATTCAAAATCTGAAATATTATTTGAATATCAATAATATTATCAAATCTTTTCCAAATATAAATCAAATATTTTGTTTTCTAACCGATTTTATAATTATAAAATTATATTAAAAGGTAAAAGAGAATAAACTTTATATTATAATCTATTTTATAAGATATCCCTAAAACAATTGAAAATCGTCAAAAAATATATTATAAATAATTTCAATAAAGATTTTATTAAATTCAATCAAATTCTTTATACTATATTTATCCTATTCATTAAAAAACCTAATAATAATTTGAGATTCTATATAAATTTCAGATTATTGAATTCCTTGATATATAAAAATCGATATCCTCTTCCTTTAATCAATAAAATACTTTCTTGGTTTTCCAATACCAAGATCTTTACCGAACTCAATATTCATTAAGTTTTCTATTATATAAAAATAGATCCTATTTCGGAAGAATATATTATTTTTCGAATTCAATATAAATTATATAAATATAAAATCGTATTATTTGAATTAATAAATAATCCTACAATCTATTAGTATTATATAAATAATATTTTATTCGATTATTTAGATATCTTTTGTATAATATATTTCAACAATATTTTAATTTATTCTAAAAATAAAAAAAAGTATTAGATTTATATTAAACTAATTCTCAAATAATTAGAATTCATTGATTTATAAGTAGATCTTAAGAAATACAAATTCAATATTATATATACCAAATACTTATACTTTATTATTTTTATTAAAAGAATAAAAATGAATCCTAAAAAGATTGAAATAATTGAAAATTGAACCTTTTCGATAACAATAAAAAGGATCCAATCATTCTTCAGTTTTTGTAACTTTTATTGACAATTCATTAAAGATTATAATATAATAATGAAATCTTTTAATAAATTTATTAAAATAAATATCAAATCTATATTCAATGAAATATATTAAAATATATTCAATATTTTAAAGAAAAAGTTTATCTTTATTCTATTCCTATAACATTATAATCATCGATTCTTCTATATATTCGAAATAGATATATTTGATAGAATAATTATTTATAAGAATTTCCAATAAGTTTATTAAATCACTTAATAATATTAACCGAACCAATGGTTATATGATCACGTGATATATTAATAATATAATTTAATATTATTAAATTTTATTATTATACAAAATCTCGATCATATATCATATTAGAATGATTTATAATGGAATAGAATGTGATGGAAGCGTATAGAACTTTCTTATTTCTAAGGTTAAATATTATTGGTTACTATTTCATTTCATTATATAAAATGATTCTATAAGATTCGATTTAAATCGATCTTATTTATAATCATAGAATATTATAGAATTTCATAGAATCCTATCAAATATTATAAATAAGAAGATTTTCTTCAAAGAATTCTTCTGAAAAACAAGCAAAATAAATTCAATATTCAATACACTTATATTTTGACTTCAACCATTATATATTCGATTACCCTTTTAAGCTATATAACTAAGTCTTCCACTATAATAATAGTGAATAGTATTATTATTATATTAGTCATTATTATTAACCAATCAACCTCTTCCAAGATTATTAATATATTATTACAATAATATAATAAAGATTAATTATCTATAATTTATTTCTTCAAAACTATAATTATTATTGAATTGAATTATAAAATTCATGATAAGGAAATGCTGTTAATCATTTGATTTTTTAATTATTGAAAAACAGAATTCATTGATTTATTATATAAAATCAAGATTTATATCGATTATAAAGTCTTCGAATATTTTATAATTATTAAAACTTTTAATACTCGATAAATTTATTAAATAGAAGTTTTAATCGATTATAACTTTATCATTATATATCGCCCTAGAAAAAATAATCCTTTTATTGATACTTTAATTTATCAGATCAATAAATTGAATCTTCAGAATTATATCAAAAAAAGAATTGTTTTTAATAGTTTATTAAAGATAACCAAATTGATATCAAAATCATAAAAGAAACTTTACAAAAATATTATTTAAACAAAATAATGATTATTAGTATCGATTTGAATGAAATTGCTCTTCGATTCGATCTAATTAATTATATTATCAAAACAAATAAAACTATAGATAATTTATTAATATTCAGAATACAAATTACTCAAAATCATAAGTATATATTATTTCAAAATGACCTTTTGTTTTACAATAATTATCTAATAATACCTGATATCGACAATCTTTGAATTTATTTAATTCGTAAAGCTTATAATTCTGTTTTTATTATTCATTTTGATATAAACAAAACCTATTTTTTATTATCTTAATAATACTATTAGTTCAGAATATATAATATTGTAACTAAATATAGACACAATTATTATATTTGCAAATGTAATTCCGTTTTATATAATTGTATTCCCGGTTTATTATATCTATTTCCGATTTTTAATCGAATATATTATTAAAGATTATTATAATTTTAATAAAGATAAATATAAATATAATAATATTTTAATTATTATTAATCAATTAATAAAATAAATTATTTTTATATCTTATTATAAATTAATCAATATTTGAATTCAAATATAATTATATCTTTATTATATATATCGATATTATAATCCTTTTAATATTATAATATTAAATTGCGATCCCTAATTCATATTATAATTTTAGAAGAAATTCAATTAAATTTTAGGAATTAATTTCAAATTATCTATTATTCATTATCTTCAAATCGATAGTTAAATTTAAATTTTATAATCAATACTTTCAATAACAATTAAAATTATTTATTAATTATTATTAAAACAATCAATTAGAATTTCTATTTATAATAAATTATATACAATTTACTTTTTTATATAATTCTTTAGAAAGATTTATACCCTACAAAATTCTATATAGATATATATCGAAATATATATAAAAATAAAAGGAAGATATTAATAAACCAATAAATAATATAAATATATATAATACCTATATATACACAAAATATAATAAATTGATTTTTGTATAAATGAAAAAAGGTTTATTATATATTCAAATTAAAATATCGAAATCTATAAATGTTTATCAATATAAGATCGATTTCGATATCAAAGATTATATATAATTTAATATAAAGAATTATTTTATCCAAAGATCATTCAAGAAACTGGATTTCCTGATTCAAGGAAGATTCAAGATTATTGGTCAGTCTGGGAGCTTTTTCGAACTCGAACTCCTGATTGTAATAAAAATTCATCCTGTTTTCCCTTCAGATCGATTATATAAGATATATAACAATCCTCTTCCTAATTAAATATTCAAACCATCTCCATTTATTAATATAATTAATGATTCGGAATAAAAAATAGAAAAGATTGTTGGAAATGAGGCCATCATAGGATTAGAATTGAGGTCACGTCATCACAATGGTATACAGACCATATTTGGGGATAACCTCAATTCTATTTTTATTAGAAATATAGATCCTTAATTCAGTCTATATAATCAATAATATTATTACTTTCTGTACCAAAAGCTAATAGGTTATAAAATCTGATTATACAATAGTAATTAAAAAACAAAGCAAATCAAAAAAGGATTAGTATAATTAGTAAAGATGAAATAGAATGAAAATCAGAGTTTTTATATAATATTATCGAAACAGAATTGAAATATAATAATACAGTTTATAATTCATAATATTATAGGCCAAAGTGGAGAGCAATCTATATAACGCCAATACAGAATTATAATAGAAGCGAAAAGTAAGTTTGTATAGTTATAAGAAAATATATTATAATACAATTTTACAAATTTTTTATTATTTTATTTTTATATTTCTTTATTATCCCGAATTTATTTGTTATATATTTTTTAAGATTATCTTAAAAATCTGAAGATTATTTTCGATATTTATCAAACAGTAAAAAACTTTTACAATATCAAAATCAAACAATCTTTCGAAGCTCAATCAAAACAATTATGAATAATGATTCAGATAAACAAAGATATAATTAAAAAGAAAAGAATGGTTTTATATAATTGATCAAATATTAAACAAATATATATAGATTACAGGATTCAATATAGTATTTGTTTATAAAATCAATGGTTATATATATTACAATATCGAGTTGAAATTGAAATACTTAAAGAACGAAACAAATGTATTATTATATATTTATATAATACTCAATGATAATGATGAAGCCTTCACTAACGAATATTCAACAATATATATACTCTGAAGATATCTTAAATCGAAATATACCAAAATCAATATAATTACAATCAATATATATATAACAATAATTCAGAACTTCAAATTTCAACCCGATATTTATCCCGATATAACTATTATCGAAATTTAAAACAAATTGAAAAAGTATAAAAGGAAATTAGGAATTGCAAACGAAAACTATCGATTAGTATATCAAGATACTACTTTGTTCTTGATTTTAATATATAATCTTTTAATCGATTATCAAAAAATAATAGATATATTGGATATCCAAATCAATCTTAATATCGATAATAAAATCAAGTATTTATAAATTAAGGAATTTCGTTTTAAAAATAGATCAAAATGAATACAAATTGTAAAAGAATCTAAATATATTTCTTGACATCAAGAATCAGATTTCGAAATCCTAAACAATATTTGTAATCTATATTAAAAGGAAGGTTATTATATACAAAATTGTTTATATTTAATACAAACTAACAAACTCTTTCACAATTATCTTTATTATCAAAAGAGAAAGGGATTATCGAATCTGAAGAAGGTTTATTCCAACAAGAAAGATCAAATATACCCTGCTAATAATATCTTTGAATCAGATTTTGATATTGAAGATATAATAAAAAAGGATTGCAATTTGATAAAGAAAATCATTAATAAGGTTTCCCCTAACAAAGAGTATACTAATATAAGCATTTCTTTATATATACCTGATCAATCTTTATTATTTAGATTAATAGATTTTATTACTAAACAAAGGATAAAAATTGATAAAAGAATGATATATTATTATTATTATTGGGATTTAGTAGATATAATATATAAAGATGGTTTTAAAATACTATTTTCAAATATATTATATATATCAAGACTAGAAGTAAACTTGTTGTCAAAAAAAAGGATCTGCGAAACAGAATTGTAAGGGGAATTCAATTTTCATTATATATATTTCAAAAAGAACAATAAGAAAGTTATCTATATTAAAATACAAAATGAAATATATATAGTTTTATATATAATTAAAGAATACAAGGATATAATTTTTTGTTCGAATGTATATCAAAATGATAGAAAAAAGGCTTTTCTTTAAAGATAATCGATGATATCAAAGATATTGATAACGAATTAATATTCAAAAAGAAAAAAAGATATTTATTATAATATTGAAGATTCAATTATCTAAATCCAAATAAGATCAAGAATCTATACAAGATATCCAATATAATCAAATCAATAAAGATCCCAATTGAATTAGATATCTGGAAAATGTATATACTTATCAAGATAATCAATTATATTCCGAAGCAATTGAATCTATACAAATCAAAGAAACTCGAATTTATATATTTCGATATTATAAAATCATTTCTAAAATCGATTCAAAGGAATCGTTATTTCATATTGATCATTGATAATTGTATAAGAATAAATTGAATTATATCATTTAAACAAAAAGATAATATAATTTAAATATTGAAAATTTGGAAAAAGGAGATAGAATTGGTTACTGGAGAAAAAATCATTATAATCAGAACTAATAATGCATTGGAACTTCTATAAACTATTTGTGAATGATTATCAAGTATATAATCCGAAATTATAATAATTACTTTTTTATATCAAAATAGATTTGTAAAATAGAATATAAGGATTATAGAAATAGATATAAAAATAATACTAAAAAAAGCTAGATTATTATTAGAGTTTTGGGATAAAATTGTAAAATATAATGTTTATATCAAGAATCGTATTAATATTGATTCTAATATAAATAAAATAGATCGATCCCTTATAAAAGTTTTTATAGATATAATATTAGATATAAAGATATATAAAGTTTAAGGGAGTAAATATTATACTTATATCAATTCCAAGATTATTCTGAAAGGGTAAAGATATGATAAATTATGGGATACTTCAAGAGTTAATATATTCCTAGGATATTCAAAAGTTACGAATAAATATATCAAAGTACATTCTTCAAAACTAAACTATATATTTCGATCAAACAAAATAATTATAAATGAATCTTATCAAAAAAGAGATTTGGATCTTAAATTAAGAAATTATAAATCAGATTTATAAGGAACAAAAAATATAAAGTTAAATCGAAAATCTTATAATAGATCAACAATAAATAAAGCATTTTCTTTATCCTCAATACCAAATATAATACCTATATCACCTTCGTTTCAAATGTTTTCTTTGGTAGATATTATACCGAATTCAATGATTATATTAAGTATCCCAATTATCAAATTGAAATCAAATAAATTAAATATATTAATATTAATATACAATAAAGATGAAAATAGTAATATCCAGAAAACAAATCAAGAATTTTTTTCCAAAGATACTTTAGATATCAAATCTATTATTCCAAAAATTCCAATCCAAAAATCAATTTCTGTAGACCTTAAATCTATATTAAAAGCAAAATTTAAGATTATCTTAAATTTTGCTAACAAGTTTATTTCAGTAAAATCAGAAAACGAAATAAATCCATAATTATTTGAAATTGAATAAAAGAATACAATGAATCTTGAAGATGAATCTTTAAAATATCTAATACAAAAATGAAAAAGAGATATAAAACAAGATCCTGAAGAAGAACGGGAAAATAAGATTATAAAGATATTGATTGCGATATCTATATAGATTAAAATTCAAAAAAGTGTAGAATATATTATAATTATAATCCTAATTATTTATAAAATGGATCTTTATATCAAAGACAAGATTATTTCAGATTTTATAATTTCGTTAATAAATATAAACAATATAGAAAATATAGTATATCCGGTCAAAGAAGTTCTGAAAATCAAAATATCAAAAACTTATAAAAAAACAATATCGGATCGAGAATATTCTAAAAAATAGAAGGAAGTTATTTAAAAGGAAATCATATCTTTGGTTTAAAATAATATTTGAGAAGAATATATACTTCTTAAAGGAAATAATCTAGTTTCGACGAAATAAGTATTTATAATTAAGATTAAGAATAACAAGATAGAACAATTCAAAACAAGATTAATAGTTCGAAGGTTCAATCAAATATTAGAAAAAGATTACAACGAAATCTTTGTATCAATAATGAAGTTAAATATATTCAAACTATTCCTAATTATTATTGCAAAAGAAAATTTGGAATACTTATATTTCGATATCTAAAATATCTTTATTGAATCGTATTTGAAAAAAGAAATCTATCTTAAACCACCCCAAGATATCAAAATCGAAAAGGGATATATATTACAAGCCCTACAAAGTCTATATAATTTAAAACAAACTGGAAAAGACTGAAGTTTATTATTGAAGAAAAAGCTTTTAGATATAAGTTTTGTATAAAGTTTGATAAATCTATATCTATATATATTCAAAGACTGTAATATAATATTATTGATATACAGTAACCGTGCACTTATATTACCCCAAAACCTTAAAAACACGTAAATTTCGCGAATTGAATTTCAATTCTTTTTATTATTTATTCATCAATGGTACCACAATGTACTCCCAGAATCTTGAATATTGAAAGGGAACTAGCTTTTAAGTATCTTATTCCATATTTATGTGGTAAAATTATTGGTAAAGCTTTTAATGGCTCTAGTCCTTATTGTATCGTAATTGACCTCAATTTCGAAGTGCGAATCATTCATTATACTTTATAGCAAGATGCATTACGTAATAAAGGAATAAATCTATTTTGTACTCCTCGAACTAGATCTTATATAGAAAGAGAAGAATGTATACTAATTCGATACATTCGATTATATCCAAAATCAACCTATATACAAACAAAAACAGTTGTAGGCCTTAAATGTAGTACCTCTACTATTAAGAAGATTTTGAAGACCTATAGAATCATCAATTGGAAATATAAAAAACGGCCGGAACTTACCCAAACATATACATTCAAGCGACTTGCATGATGCCTAGTATATAAAGGATTGATAGTAAAGGAATAGGGATTAATTGTATAGAGCGATAAATGTTCTGTAGAGCGGAAGCAGGGTAAAAAAGGAGAATAGTGTTTCCGCATTCCCGCTCAGAAATGGGAACCTAGAATGATTCAAACATATAATACGAATAAGAATATAAAGATTATAATCTGGGGAGGCTTTTGGGATCTTAAAAAAAGCAATCTATATATAATAAATAAAGATTTTGAAAGTAAGAAACATAAATATAATACCAATTCATATCTCGAGATCCTCGATGCTGAAATAGACCCTACTTTTGAAAGATTGGATCCAGAATATGAATTTATACAGAATAATGCTTTTATTCATCGTACCCATAAAGTACAGAATTGGTTTTAAAAGAAAGGGATCCTAATATTGAAAGATTGACCTCTTTATTCTCCTGATCTCAATCCTATTGAATATATTTGATAGATTTTAAAAGTAAGGTTATATAAAATATTTCTTGATATTATAACCGATAAAAGTGAATCGGAATATACTAGATAGAAATTAAAAAATTGTTTACAAATAATTTGGGATATATTAAATCAAGAATTATTCGATAAATTAGAAGCGAGTATACCTGATAGAATTGAAGCCTATATTGCAGCAAAGGATTGGCATACAAAATATTGATTAATTATGAAGCGATAAGAATTTGAATTTTTTTTGGGGAATAGTATAAATATAGAACTTCAATATATTCAAATTTTAGATTATAATAATTAATGGTTGATTTTATAATTAAATTGAAAGGTAGATATTGAATATATAAAAAAACTGAAATTAGGTTGTGGGGTAATATAAGTTGACTAGTACTGTATATCGATGATATCGTTATTGTATTGTATATATTATTGCAAATTATTTGATTCGATAAAAAGTTATCAATTTGTTTTAATATCAAGAATCTAAAGGAAATTAATAAGATTCTAAATATTAAGATTATTCGCGATAGAAAAATATATATATTAATTATGAACCAAAAAGAATATCTTAATGTTATATTAATCAAATATAATATTATATATGAATAATACTAAATCAAGAAATTATCAATAATAGATTATACCCATCTTTGATTAGTAATTGATAATAATGAATTAATAGATATGAACAAATATCAATAACAAATAGGAAATATAATTTATCTAATAATATATACCCAATTAAATATAACGTTCTTAGTTAAAAGATTTTCATAATTTATAACAAAACCAATAAAATATCATACTATAACTTTGAAGAATTTGATGCGATATCTACGATTAACAATCAAACAGAAATTATAGTTTGGGCCAAAAGAAATACAATTTGATATTTATAAAGAATATAATATATTTGATAATACAATAAAGATATATATAAATATAGATTAGATTAATAACAAATATAATCGGAAAAGTGTTTCAAAAGAAGTTATGATATTTTATAAAAGCTTTATATTATAGATTAATAAGAAACAAATATTTATAACTACCTTTAATACAGAATCAGAATATATTACAATAATAATATTTATCAAACAAAAAAAATAGATTGTATAAATACTTAAAGATCTATTCAAATCAAGTTATATTGAAAAGAATAAAGATACAGTTCAAATATTTAATGATAATCAAAGTGCTTTAGTTTTAACTAAGAATCTATATTTGTATAAACAATCCAAACATATAAATATCAATTATCATTTTATCAGGGATTTGATAGAAAAGAAGAAAATCGTTATTAATTATATCAATATATATGATATAATTACCAACAGAATAATGAAGCTTTGTATAAATATTGTTTTCGAAAGGTTCAAGAAAATGTTAGGATTAATAATTTAAAAGAATCGAATAGGATATCCTCAATAAAGAAATGTTGGAAATAAAGCCATCATAGAATTAGAATTGAAATTATGTGATCACAATAGTATACAAACCATATTTAGGGATAACCTCAATTCTACTCCTACTAGAAATATAGATCCTTAATTCAACCTATATAATCAACAATACTACTACTTTCTACACCAAAAGTTAACAAAGATTTTAATAATAAAGAAAATATAAAAAACCTTATTATACAGAATCTTATAATTTAATAATAATACCAATTTTATTTGATATCCTATTTTTGATTTTAAAATATCATTATATTTTCTATACGATTTTTATTTGATTAATTCAATATTATTTGATTCTCCTAATCGATTAATTGATTAAGTAAAACTTTATAAAAGTAGAAAGAATAATTATAATTATATAAATAATGATTTATTTATAAAATTAAAAAAAAGAAAAGTGTTCTTCAATTCAATAGATTAGATATTATAATTTTATAATAATGTATATATATATAATTACAAAAGGATCGAAAATCTATACAAATTCGAAGGAATTTGATTATATATATATATAGCCCGAACTCCATATAATAGATAAGTTATCATCATCAAGATAATATAAAGGCAATATATTTCAAAAACTCATACCTATAATCATTTCAAAAATTATGTAAAAGGAAAACTTGAACATAATAAAAACGAAATATAATATCACCCTTATCGATTTTGTTCAATTTAATTGATTTAATCAATTAATTGATCAATTTAATCGATTTCAGAATTGATCATATTAATCACCTATTATTATTATATTCTAATTCAATCTTTTCTTCTTTTTTATTGAAACTTTTTCTTTTCAAAAATTCTTTATATCAAAGAAAATACGAATCAATATTAATCTAATCAATTGATGAATGATTTAATCAATTTGATTAATTTATTCGTTATTTTGATCAATTTAGTTAATTTCCAATAAATTGATCAAATCAATCAAAATGATCAATCTAATTGATTTAAAGCTTATAAACCTTCACAAAACCTAATTTCCGATGAAATAATAATGGAATAAAAGAATAAAACGTTTGAGGGTAAGCTTTTCCGAAAAAGAAGGGATAATATCACGAATCATAAACCATAGAAGATTAATCATATAATACTCTTTATCTTCCATATCAATTAATAAACTGATCATCTGTATATATACATTATAAATCATACAATTTAGTATAATAAAATGATGACCTTAATAATATATATATATAGCCCCGCAGTTTATGAATAAATATTTATATATATATATCTAATCGTTCCTTATAAACCATAATTCTTCAATTATAGATTCTAAGGAACATAGTTGACCCTGTTTATTCAGCTCTATTACGGCTCTTGTGCGTCACAGAATTGAATACAAAAAAAGATTTTAATATTCTTTCGAGGGATTAATAAATTGAATAGAAAGAATTAATGAATTCAATATAAATAATGAACCAAGATATTGATCTTTGGAAGTATAATTTAATTAAATTTGTTTTTAAAATGATATATAATTATTTATTTCAAAAACCACTTTTTTTTATTGAAGGAATTATTATTTGTTGTAATCAATTGCCTATTATAGATTCAGATAGTAATTTGGAAGTAGATTTCGTTTTTGAATTTTATTATATAATTAAAAGGTTTTATTAATTCTATATTTACAATTGTTAAAATAAAAATTATTTAATAAAGAAAAAAAAAGGAAGGGTTTCTTTATTTGATAATAACGATTCATTCGATTTTTCGATATTGGGTTTTTCGAATGATAAATTAGATAAAGAAGAAAAAGAAAAAAGGTTATCAAAAGTTATTGATTTTTTAATCAAAACAAAAGATAAAGGAAATTATAGGGAAAGGAATGATTATTTATATATTTGATATATAAAGTTGTTGATTATTGGGAGATATAATTTCTATGGTAAATATTTTGTTGATTCTTTTAAGTTAAATAATTATCGATATTGGAATTGTGGTATTTATTTATGTATTCTTTTATTGATTTTCCTTTATTCTTTAGTAAATTATTATATTATTATTCATCGACAAAATTCGAAAATAAGTTCTTTATTCATTTCCCATTTTTATAGTATACTAATTGTTAATTGTATAATCCAAGTAGGGATACAGAATTGCAATAAAGATGATACTGAAGATCAAGAAGAAAAGAGAAATTGTTTTTTCTCCCCTATATTGTTGTTTCTTTTTTCTTTACTATATTATTTATTAGAATTCTTGAAAAACTGAACGAAAAAAGTATATTGTAATTTCGGAGAATAATAATGAAGATAAAAAAGAAAAAATGATGAAAAAGAAAAGAAAAAAGGAACAAATAGTATATCCAAAGAAAAAAAAAAGGAAGAATAATCCTTTGATTTTTATAGTTTCGATAATATTAATAACTTCAATTATTTCAATTGTTCTTTGTTCATTGATTATTATAAATAATTCTAAAATTCTTTTATTTGAATTTCAAATTATTGAATTTAGAAAGAAGTTTATCCTTTTTCGAAAATAAGAAAATAAAGAATAAAGAAATGATCGACCTTGATTGTTTTTTGTTTCCTAATGGATATAGAATATTCGAATTAGAATGTATTGTAAAAAAATATAATGATTTAGAATATCAAATAGAATTCATTCTATTTATATCAAAGGAAAGAATTATAAATTTCAAATTATTATTATTCAAACTTTATGATCCAAATTATCATTATTCAAGCTTTAGATTGTTGTTATTCAAGTTTTATAATTCTATTGCTTATATTTTATAGATTGAGGAGGGATCAGAAATGTTCGAATTTTTGTTTTATAAGATTCTTGGTAAGTTTATTAATAATTATATTAATAATCGATAGATAGGTTATATAAAAGTTCCTTTTTGAATATTCTTAATATAATTATATATTTTGGATATCGATATAATATAATTTCGTAATAATCTATTTATTCTTATCGATTATCAATTTGATCGTTTATTAATTGTCGTAAAAGATTATTATAAATTCTTTTACTATTAAATCGATTTTTTTTAAGAAATATAAGATTATTATAGTTTTTTTTGATATACATTCGATTTCGAAAAGCTTTGTTTTAATAATCGAGGTGGTTATAATATTTTATTTGAATATTTTCTATATAATTAAATTACCGAAAAGGAATATAATGTATCTTTAAGATAATCGATAAATATTTAGATTATTTACAAAAGAAATATTTGAGAAAACAAGAAATTATAATATTTGATCATCATTATATTAAATTACAAGATATTTTGTATTCTATAAATATTATAAATAATAATCGATAGTTTTTATATAATTATTTGATAAATTAGTTAAATAATGATTCAATTATAAAATAGCGAATAATATATTCACTTTTATAATGATTGTAATATATAATATTGAGTTCATTTTCTTTTGATATATTTTTATAATATATATAAAAGCTTGACCCTGATTTTTCCGAAATATCATTATTGGAAATGGTATATTTGCTATCCCGTTTGTTATTTTGAATTTCTTAATAATCTTTTCAATATATATATTATATATTAATCATAACTTTTTCTTAGATTGATTATAGAGTATATATATATCTAAAAACCATTTAGTGTTTTTTAGATTTCATAATTTATATATAGTTTTGATTCCTTCGATGATCTTTATAACAATTGATTCGTTTTTTCTATAATAAATGATTTAAATATCATTTATAAAGAAAAGAATCATAATAATATATTTTAGGTTAATATATAAATATGATTTCTTTTTATATTATACCAATTTTAGTTTCTCAAATATCCAAATGAAATCCTTAAACTATATAACTGGGGAATCTTATAGATTATACAAAGTTCGATTGATTATAATGTTTTTGTTTGGGATTTTGTATTCATCAAATAAATAATATACAATTAAGGTATCAGAAGGATTATATAGAGTATTGACGAAAGTATTGATTATATTGTATTACTTGATTTCGAAATTATATTTAGTAATAATTATTATTATAATTTGGAATAATCGGTTTATTAGTATAGCAATATAAGTAATTTCAATAATATTTTTAATTTAAAGATCTTTTTGTATTATTAAATATGAATGATAATAAATGATTAGACCTTGATCATTATATTTATATATAAACATTTATTGAAAGGGGATTGGTTTTGTAGATTTCGATCCAGAATCGATTTTATATCAGATTTTCTTAGTTTTAAAATTATTAATTTCAAGATTATGATTCTATTTGAATTAATATTTTATTTGATGATTTTCTAATTGATAATAAAAACGAGGTAACTTTGGAGTTACAAATATATGAATTCGAGAAAATGGTATTGTTTATAATCTATTAATTATAAATTAGATAAAAGGTAATAATGGTTTTGTTTCAATTTTAGTAGTGATTATATTATAAATTGTTACAAATTGAAAATATTCTTTTATATTGTTTATTTTTTATTAATTAAATTAGAATATAGAATGAAAATTATTTAAATAGGGTAATTCTATTGAATCTATTTTTTGAGATATAATAATTCTTATATAGGATTCAGTGTTGGGATTGTTTTTTTGATAATATTATTGTATATATAATTGCCTTTGTATATATACTGATTATTCTAGAATGCAAAAGTTAGGTAACTTTTGGAAAAAAGATAACTTCAAATAATAATTGTATGATTAAAATTCAAATAAATTGATTTAAATCTTGAATATTTTAATCTTTATAATGCAAACTCTCTTAGGCATTTATTCGAGATTATAAATCCGTGAGTTTTTTATGAGTTGATCAAATGAATATATAGGGTGTGATAGTTTTTATAATGATTGGATTTTCTTTACAAAATACTTTGATTGATTATTCTAATGTATATACTTTTTTTTTAGAATATTGAGGTTGATCGATTAAAATAGTTTCTGGGTTATTTTTATATATATTATAAAGAATATCAATAATATAATTAATAGACTTATATTTTATATTCTTTATATCAATATATTCGATAAAATTGGGATCTATATTATTGTTATAGATATTTCCTTAAATAATATTAATATCTTTATTTACAAAATATAATTATTTCTTAATGAAAGAATCAACTTTTCTAGTTTCTTTAATAAAAAGATCGATTAATGCTTATATATTTTTATTGTATATTTTATTTTTATTATTTGAAGGATTAAATGGATTGAATAGTTTTAGATTGATTTCTTTATTTCTATTATTATTCTTTAGATTTGTATTTATCTTTAAGATTAATTTGTTTGTAAATAATAGATCTGAAATATATTTGATAAATAAATCAAAGACTTTTCGATTTGTAAAAATAATTAAGTAAATGAAGTCTTTATGATTGTTTTTGTTTTGAATAATTGTTTTATTTATTTCGATATGATTTTGTAGGTTAAGGGTTCTAATAAGTTGTTTAAGCTTTTTTGTAATGTAAATATTGATTATTCGATTGATGGAATTTATATAATAAATGAATTCCTTATTGAATGTTATATTTCAAATAATAATAATTTTATTGAATTTGGGTATCTATATATGGTAGATCAGTGTATTTGGGATATAATCTATTAAATATTCAATATATATTTAAGGATTGGTTTTGTATTATTTCCTATTAATTCCAACTTTTTTATTTTTATTCAAAAAGTAAATTCGATATTTATATTTATAGATTCTGTTTCAATTAGAATAAAGATTGTTAGATATTTTTTTTGTGAGTAGGAGATTATCTTTGCGAAAATAATTACGGAATTATGTATCGAATATTTCATTGAATGATTTGAAGGATTTGATTTGCAAAGGATTTATATTATATAAATAAATAATAGTTTGTATTATTTTCATTTATAATTTATTTAATAAATTTATTGTAATCTGTATTTTTATTTGTTTTGTAATTATTTTTTGTTCTATATATTTTGATTCTTTATTAGATTTATATATATAAGATAAAGATAATTCGAATTCGATGTTTTTTTATTTGATTTATTTTTCAAATAACATTGTTTTTATAATTCCAATAATAGATGTATTATTATTTTATTTAATTACTACGATTATTAAATTATATTTATAATAAATCTAGATTACAAAGTTTTAAATGATTGTAAATACTTTGTTTTATATTTTGTAATAAATTGGATATGAAAAGATTTTATTATAATATATTTCTTTAATCAATAAAAGTTATAATATATTGTTATATTCTTTATCGAAATCAAAAAGATTTTATTGGATTTTGTAAAAGGATTGAGGTGGTTGGTGATTATTTGGAGTATGAAAAATGATTTGCTTTGTATAAATGTAAGTATAATCGATATAATTGGAATAAATAATACTTTTTATTTTGATATTTTATATTATAAATATTAAATATTCAAAAGCTTCTTTCCCCAAATACTCAGAATATTTATATTATATTTCATTTGTATTTTCTTTTAAAAAGATAGATTATAAGAATAATGAAATATTTTGTTTATTTTTCTATTTATTGTTGAATATATTATAAAAGGGTTGTTTATAGAAATAAATAAAAAAATGTTCGAATAAATAGAAAATAGTTTGTGTTTTAAAAATATAAGATTTTCAGTATAAGTGTATTAAATAATTATTATATTATTTATATAATCTTCTTTATAAAGAATATAATTATATTCTGAAAACTATAAATCGGCTTTTTCCAATCGAGCTTTTAAAATGATATTGATATAAAAGCTAAAGATGAATATTATATTATTTAAGATCAAATTATTATTAAGATAATCTTCTCTTTTGATGGTCCTTTTGATAATACAAATCCTGTATTCTAGAATTTGGAAATTGAAAGTATTTATTTCTATAAGATTATTAAAATCGAATGATCAATATCGATGATCATTTAATAGAGATATATTATTCATAATATATATAATACTATAATTATTGAACAAGATATTATTAAATAGATAATATATTTTTATTATTATAAAGTATACTTTTGATTGATTATATTAAATATTCAAAATAACAATGTTGATTGAAGGTTTTGAAGAATCAATAGAACTTTTCATTTATTTCCTTTTGATCCAGTCAAAGTAAAACTGTTTCTATAAATATGATTTTGTTCGATCTCTAATTGTTTGTAATTTGTTTTTGTTGAATATCCTTTTGAATGATGGATTAATTCTTTTAATAAATATTAATTTTATAATTTTGTAATTGTAAGTAGTATGATTATAATCAATTCCATTGTTTTATTCAGATTCAATTCTGCAAGGATATTCCTAGATCTTCTTGATCCTTTAATTGTTTTCAAAGTTGATATTTTTCTTATTCTTTTTAGACTTTTTATTATTTTGAGAAAAAATAAATATAGAATATATTCTTCTTTTAGCTTTTAAGGAAATAGAATCCTAAAAGATTAATTCTTCAAAAATGTTTTCGAATTATTTAAATGAAAGATTGAGTAATCCGAATTGATTATTCATTTTGATTTATATAATTATAGTATTTATCTAGATTAAGAGTATTTTAGTATCAATAATTTGTAGAAAAGTGTTGATAACGATTTCATTCTATACTTTAGTAATTTTGTATACAAGAGCTTGAATGTAAGCTATAATCCAATTTTTGTATCATTTGATAGGATCGGTTTTATCGAATAAGGTTTATACTAGAACAAACTGATATTCTTATAGTATTGCGAATTTGGCAGTAGTTATTGTAAATGCGAGTTTCTTTTTGAGTATATTGATGATTGTTTTAAATGGAAGAGTTATAATATTCTGATTAAGAATGGATAGCTTTATAAAGTGTATTTGATTAATTGATGATTCGATCTATTTGTAAATATCCCGGAAAGTTTTGTAATTCTATATATATTCTTATTATTGATATTGATATTTTAATTGAAGAAAAACAAATTCGAAGGAGATTTTTTAAAAGATAATTAGAAATAAAGTAATAGGTTTATTAGGAGTAGATCCCGATATATTATTATCAGAATCTTTTATTTTTGTATCTCTATTTATATTTTCCCTGGATTGGATTGCTATAAAATATTCTGAGAATTCCTTTTGGTATTGAATTTGTTTCTTTTGATTGTATTTGGTTTGGAGATCGATAGCGGAAAGTAAAACAAATGATTTGATTGAAAATCAATCGATTTGAATATAGATAAGTTTACTTATTAGATCAGAGTTTGAAGTAGATATAATTGATATAGAAATAAGTAAGTTGTTTTTTGAATTGATTGAATCCCAGATTCTTTGAATTTGATATTTATTTTTCAAATATAGATACTACTTTAATTATTAAATATAGATTATAAAAAGAAGATTGTTTTGATCTTTTGTTATATTGAATAAAGGTAATTTAATTGATATAAATATTGAATTATAAATGAAATAAAAATGATATTTTAAAAATGATCTTTTGAATATTCAATAATCATCGAATAGAAAGTTGTATAGATTTAAAAACTATTGGTTTTATAATTATCATAGGATAATATAATTATAAAGCACTTTCAGGGATCGAGAAATAAATAGTATATATAATTGATAAAGTAAAAGAATTGAATAATTTATCCTTAATTATATGAATCAAAAGCTATATATATAAACAAATGAATGATTATTTAATCAATATATACCTTAATTAAATTAGATCTTTATTTATTAGTATATCAGGATCATCTTATCAATTAGTAGATTGATAAAGGCTAGAAGATCCTTCATTCCGATTGGAAAGTATACGCTTTGATCCTTCGTAGGATACAAGGGATCACAGAGCTTTCCGTGACATTATCCTAATATAAATAAAATCTATCTTTTATTATTTCAATAATATTATTAATTTAGAATATATAATATTATAATTAGATATATATATAATTATTATATCTACAAATATAATTCTGTTTTATATAATTGTACCTCTGGTTTATTCCATTTATTTTCGATTTCTATTACAATATAACAATACATTATTATAAATTATTATAATTTTAATAAAAATAAATACGGATAAAATAATATTCTCATTATTATTGATCGATTGATAAAACAAACTATTTCTATATTTTGTTATAAATCAATCAATATTCGAATTCAAATCTAATTATATCTTTATTATATATATCGATATTATAATCCTTTTGAGATTATAATATCGGATTATAGCCTTTAATTCATATTATAATTCTGAAAGGAATTCAGCCAAATCCTAGGAATCGATTTTAAATTATTTATTGTTTATTATTTTCAAATCGATAATCAAATTGAGATTTATAATTAATATTTTCAGTAATAATTGAAATTATTTGTTAATTATTATCAAAACAATTGATCAAAGTTCTTATTTATAATAGATTATATACAATTTACTTTTCTATATGATTCCTTAAAAGAGCTTATATTTTACAAAATTTTATATAGGTATATATCGAAATATATATAGGAATGAAAGGAAAATGCTAGTAAGTTAATAGATAATATTGTTGGAAATGAGGCCATCATAGGATTAGAATTGAGGTCATATAATTATAATGGTGTATAGACCATAGTTGGGAATAATCTCAATTCTATTCCTATTAGAATAATAGATCTTTAGTTTAATCTATATAATCAACAATATTATTATTTTCTGTACCAAAAGTTAATAGGTTATGAAATCTGGTTGTATAGTAATGATTAGAAAGCAAAGCAAATCGAGAAAGGATTAGTATAACTAGTAGGATGAAATAGAGTAGAAATCAGAATTTTCATATAATATTATCGAAATAGAATTGAAATATAATTTATAATTTATAATATTATAAATCAAAATGGAAAGCAATCTATACAATATTGATATAGAATTATAGTAAAAATGAAGAACAAATTTGTATAATTATAAAAAAATATATTATAATATAATTTTATGAATTTTCTTATTTTCTTATTTTTATATTTCTTTATTATTCCGAACCTATTTATTATATATTTTTTAAGATTATTTTAAAAATTTGAAAATTATCTTCGATATTTATTAAATAACAAGAAATTTTTATAATATCAGAATTAAATAATCTTTTGAAATTTGATCAAAACAATTATAAATAATAATTCAAATAAATAAAAATATAATTGAAAAGGAAAAAATAGTTTTATATAATTAATCAAATATTAAACGAATATATATAGATTACAAAATCCAATATAGTATCTATTTATAAAATCAATGATTATATATATTACAATATCGAATTGAAATCGGAATATCTAAAAAACAAAGCGAATACATTATTATATATTTGTATAATATTCAATAATAATAATAAAATCTTTATCAATAAATATTCAATAGTATATATACTTTAAAGATATCTTAAATCGAAATATATCAAAGTTAATATAATTATAATCAATATATATATAATGATGATCCAGAACTTCAAATTTCAATTTGATATTTATTCTAATATAATTATTATTGAAATTTGAAATAAATTAAAAAAGTATAAAAGGAAATTAAAGATTATAAACAAAAACTATTGATCAATATATCAAAATATTATTTTATTTTTGGTTTTAATATATAATTTTCTAATCGATTATCAAAAAATAATAAATATATTGGATATCCAAATCAATTTTAATATCGATAATAAAATTAAGTATTTATAAATTAAGGAATTTTATTTTAAAAATGAATTAGAGTAAATACAAATTGTAAAAGAATCTAAATATATTTCTTAATATCAAAAATCAGATTTTGAAATCTTAAACAATATTTATAATCTATATTAAAAAGAAGATTATTATATATAAGATTATTTATATTTAATATAAATTAATAAATTCTTTTATAATTATCTTTATTATCAAAAAAGAAGGGGATTATCAAATCTGAAGAAGATTTATTTCAACAAAAAGATCAAATATATTTTATTAATAATATTTTTGAATTAAATTCCGATATTGAAAATATAATAAAGGAAAATTGTAATTTGATAAAAGAAATTATTAATAAAACTTTTTTTAATAAATAATATACCAATATAAATACTTTTTATATATATCTGATCAATCTTTATTATTCAGATTAATAAATTTTATTATTAAATAAAAAATAAAGGTTAATGAAAAAAGGATATATTATTATTATTAGGGTTTAATAAATATAATATACAAAAATAATTCTAAAATACTATTTTCAAATATATTATATATATTAAAATTAGAAATAAATTTACTATTAGAAAAAAGAATTTATGAAATAAAATTGTAAAAGGAATTTAATTTTTATTATATATATTTCAAAAAGAATAATAAGAAAATCATTCATATTAAAATATAAAATAGAATATATATAATTTTATATATAATCAAAAAATATAAGGATATAATTCTCTATTCGAATATATATCAAAATAATCAGGAAAAAGGCTTTTCTTCAAAGATAATTAATAGTATTAAAAATATCGATAACGAATTAATATTCAAAAAGAAAGAAAGATACCTATTATAATATTGAAGATTCAATTATTTAAATCCAAACAAAATCAAGAATCTATATAAGATATCCAATATAATCAAATCAATAAAGGTCCCAATTGAATTAAATATCTACAAAATATATATACTCATCAAAATAATCAATTATATTCCGAAATAATTGAATCTATACAAATCAAAGAAATTCGAACTTATATATTTCGATATTGCAGAATTATTCCCAAAATCGATTCAAAAGAATCATTATTTTATATTGATCATCAATAATTATACAAAAATAAATTGGATTATATTATTTAAACAAAAAAACAATACAATTCAAATATTGAAAATTTGGAAAAAGAAAATGGAATTGATTACTAAAGAAAAGATTATTATAGCTAAAACTGATAACGCATCAGAACTTCTACAAATTATTCACGAATAATTATCAAATATATAATCCGAAATTATAACAATTACTTTCTTATATCAAAACAGGCCTATAGAATAGAATATAAAGATTATAGAAATAAATATAAAAGCAATACTAAAAGAAATCAAATTACTATTAAAGTTTTAAAATAAAACTATCGAGTATAATATTTATAGCAGAAATCATATTAATATTAATCCTAATATAAACAAAATAGATCAATCCTTTACAAAAACTTTTATAAATATAATATTAAATGTAAAGATATATAAAATCTAGAAAAACAAATATTACATTTATATCAATCCTAAAATTATTCCAAAAAAGCAAAGATACAACAAATTACAGAATACTTCGAAAATTGGTATATTCTTAGAATACTCAAAAGTTATAAACAAATATATCAAAATATATTCTCCAACATTAGATTATACATTTCGATCAAATAAAGTAATTATAGATGAATCTTATTGAGAAAAAGATTTGAACCTTAAATTAAGAAATTGTAAATCAGATCTATAAAATATAAAGAATATAAAATCAGATCAAAGACCTTATAATAGATTAATAACAAACAAAGCATTTTTTTCATCTTCAATATCAAATATGATATCTATATTATTTTTATTCAAAGTATTCTTTTCGATAGATATTATACTAAATTCAATGATTATACTAAGCATTTCAATTATCGAATTGAAATCAAATAAATTAAATATATCAATACTAATATACAACAAAGATAAAGATAGCAATATCCAGAAAATAAATCAAAAATCTTTTTCCAAAGATATTTCAGATATCGAATCTATTATTCTAAAGATTCCAATTCAAGAATCAATTTTTGTAGACCTTGAATTTGAATCAAAAGCAAAATTTAAGATTATTTTAAATTTTGCTAACAAATTTATTTCAATAGAATCAAAAAATAAAATAAATCTATAATCATTTGAAATCGAATAAAAAGATATAATGAATCTTAAAAACAAACCTTTAAGATATTTAATACAAAAACGGAAAAAAGATATAAAACAAAATCCTAAAGAAAAATAAAAAAGTAAGATTATAAAAATATTGATTATAATATCTATATAAATCAAAATTCAAGAAAATATAGAATATATTATAATTACAATCCCAATTATTTACAAAATAAATTTTTATATCAAAAACAAAATCGTTTTAGATTTCATAATTTCATTGATAAATACAAACAATACAAAAAATATAATATATCCAGTCAAAAAAATTCTGGGAATTAAAATATCAAGAATTTATAAAGAAATAATATCAAATCGAAAATACTCTAAAAAATAAAAAGAAATTATTCAAAAAGAAATCATATTTTTAATTCAAAATAATATTTAGGAAGAATATATACTTTTTAAAAAAAGTAATCTGATTTCAATGAAATAAATATTTACAATTAAAACAAAGAATAATAAGATAGAACGATTCAAAACAAAATTAATAATTCGAAAATTCAATTAAATATTAAAAAAAGATTACAACGAAATATTTATATCAATAATAAAACTAAATATATTCAGATTATTCTTAGTTATTATTGCAAAGGAAAATTTGAAATATTTATATTTCGATATCAAAAATATCTTTATTAAATCATATTTGAAAAAAGAAATCTACTTCGAATTACCCCAAAATATCAAAATCGAAAAGGGATATATATTATAAATTCTATAAAGTCTATATAGTTTGAAGCAAATTGAAAGGAATTAAAGTTTATTATTGAAAAAAAGACTTTTAGATATAAACTTTGTACAAAATTTAATAAATCTATATTTATATATATCCAAAAATTGTGATATAATATTATTGATATATATTAACAATATCATTATTATATTATATGTTGGAAATGAGACCATCATAGGATTAGAATTGAGGTCACAAGATCACAATGGTGTATAGACCATATTTGGGGATAATCTCAATTCTACTCCTATTAGAATTATAGATCCTTAATTCAACCTATATAATCAATAATACTATTATTTTCTGTATCAAAAGTTAAAAGGTTATAAGATCCGATTGTATAGTAGTGATTAGAAAGCAAAGCAAATCGAGAAAGGATTAGTATAGTTAGTAGGGGTGGAATAGAGTGAAAATCAGAATTTTCATATAGTGCCATTAAAGCAGAGTTGAAATACGATAATATAGTTTATAATTCACAATATTATAGATCAAAGTGGAGAACAGTCTGTATAGTGTTGATATAGAATTATAATAAAAGCGAAAAGCAAATTCGCATAGTTATAAGAAAATATATTACAATATGATTTTATGAATTCTTTTATTGTTTTATTTTTATATTTCTTTATTATTTTGAATTTATTTGTTATACATTTTTTTTTTTAAGATTGTTTTAAAAATCTGAAGATTATCTTCGATACCCATCAAATAACAAGAAACCTTTATAATATCGGAATCAAACAATCCTTCGAAGTTCGATTAAAATAATTATGAACAATGGTTCAAATAAATGAAGATATAATTGAGAGGGAAAAAATGGTTTTATATAATTGATCAAATATTAAACAAATATGTATAGATTGCAGGACCCAATATAGTATCTGTCTATAAGATCAATGATCATGTATATTACAATGTCGAGTTGAAATTGAAATATTTAAAGAATGAAGTGAATATACTATTATATATTTGTATAATATTTAATGATAATGATGAAGTCCTTATCAACAAATATTCAATAGTATATATACTTTGGAGATACTTTAAATCAAAATATACTAGAATTAGTATAATTACAGTTAATATATATATAACAATAATCCAGAACTTCAAATTCCAATTCAATACCTATCCTAATATAATTATTATCGAAGCTTGGGATAAATTGAAAGAGTATAGAAGAAAACTAGAAGTTATAAATGAAAGTTATTGATCAATATATCAAGATATTATTCTATTTTTGGTTTTAATATATAATCTTTTAATCGATTATCAAAGAGTAATAGATATATTAAATATCCAAATCAGTTTTAATATCGATAATAAAATCAAGTATTTATAGGTTAAGGAACTTCGTTTTAAAGATGGATTAAAGTTAGTACAAATTGTAAAAGGATCTAGATACACTTTTCGATGCTAAAAATCAGATTTCGAGATCCCAAACAATATTTGTGATCTGTATTAAAAAGAAGATCATTATATACAAGATTGCCTATATTTAATATAAACCAACAAATTCCTTTATAATTATCTTTATTACTAAAGGAAAAAAAGATCACCAAATCCAAAGAGGATCTATTTCAATAAAAAAGACCAAATACACTCTACTAACAATATCTCTGAATCAAACTCCGATATTAAGAATATAATAAAAGAAGATTACAATTTGATAAAGGAAACCATTAATAAGGTTTCCCCTAATAAATAGTATACCGATACAAGCATTTCTTCATATATATCTGATCAATCTTTATTATTCAAATCAATAGAACTTATTGCCAAACGAAGAATAAAGATTGATAAAGGAATGATATATTATCGTTATTAGGGTTTAATGGATATAATATACAAAGATAATTCTAAAATACTATTTTCAAATATATTATATATATCAGAACTAGGAGTAAACTTGCTGTCAGGAAAAAGGATCTGCGAAACAAGATTGTAAAAAGAATTCAATTCTCATTATATATATTTCAAAAAGGATAATAAGAAAATCATTTGTATTAGAATATAAGACGGAATGTATATGATTTTATATATAATCAAAGGATATAAGGATACAGCTCTTTGTTCTAGTATATATCAAAATGATCAGGAAAAAGGCTTTTCTTTAAAGATAATCGATGGTATCAAAAGTATTGATAACGAATTAACATTCAAAGAGAAAGAAAAATATCTATTATAATATCAAAGATTCAATTATCTAGGTTCAAATAAGATCAAGAATCTATATAAGATATTCAATATAATCAAACCGATAAAGATCCCAATTGAATTAGATATTTGTAAAGTGTATATATTCATCAAAATGATCAATCGTATTCCAAAATAATTGAATCTATATAAATCAAAGAGACTCAAATTTATATATTTCGATATTGCAGGATTATTCCCAAAATCGATTTGAGGAAATTGTTATTTTATATTGATCATTAACAATTATATAAAAATAAATTGAATTATATTATTTAAACAAAAGAACAATATAATTCAAATATTGAAAACTTGGAAAAAGGAGATGGAATTAATTACTAAAGAAAAGATCATTATAATCAGGATTAACAATATATCGAAACTCTTACAAACTATTCATAAATAATCATCAAATATATAATCCGAAATTACAACAATTGCTTTTTCATATTAAAACAAATCTACAGAACGAAATATAAGGACTGCAAAAACAGATATAAAAACAATACTAAAAGAAACTGGATTACCATTAAAATTTTAGAATAAAGTTATAAAGTACAATATTTATATTAAAAATCGCATTAATATTGATTTTGATATAAATAAAATAGATCGATCTTTTACAAAAGTTTTTATAGATATAATATCAAATATAAAGATATACAAAGTTTGGGGAAGCAAATATTATATTTATATCAATCCCAAGATTATTCCGAAAAGGCAAAGATATAATAAATTGCAGAATATTTCGAGAATCGATATATTCCTAAAATACTTAAAAGTTATAAACAAATATATCAAAATATATTCTTCAAAATTAGATTATATATTTCGATTAAATAGAATAATTATAAATGAATCTTATCGAAAAGGAAATTTGGATCTTAAATTAAGAAATTATGAATCAGGCCTACAAAAAACAAAGAATATAAAACCAGATCGAAAACTTTATAATAGATCGGCAATAAACAAAGCATCTTTTCCATCTTCAATACCAAATGCAATATCTGTATCACCTTCGTTTTAAGTATTCTTTCCAACAGATATTATATCGAATTCAATGATTATATTAAATATCCTAATTATCGAATTAAAATCAAATAAATTAGATATATTAATATCAATATACAATAAAGATAAAGATAACAATATCCAAAAAACAAATCAAGAATCTTTTTCCAAAGATATTTCAAATATCGAATTTATCATTTCAAAGGGTTCAATTCAAAAGTCAACTTTTGCAAATCTTAAATCTATATCGAAAACAAAATTTAAGATCGTCTTAAATTTTATTGATAAACCTATTTCAATAGAATCAAAAAACGAAGTAAATCTATAATCATCTAAAACCGAGTAAAAGAATGAAATAAACTTTAAAAACGAATCCTTAAGGTATCTAATACAAAAATAGAAAAGAGATATAAAACAAGATCCTGAAGAAGAATGGGAAAACAAGATTATAAAGATATTAATTACAATATCTATATAGACCAAAACTCAAGAAAATATAAAACATATTATAATTACAATTCCAATTATTTACAAAATAAACCCTTATATTAAAAACAAGATCGTTTCAGATTTCATGATTTCATTGATAGATATAAACAATATAGAAAATATAGTATATTTGGTTAAAGAAATTCTAAAAATCAAAATACCAAGAATTTATAAAGAAACAATATCGGATCAAGAATATTCTGAAAAATAAAAGGAAATCATTCAAAAGGAAATTATATCTTTGGTTTAAAATAGTATTTGAAAAGAATATATATTCCTTAAAGGAAATAATCTAATTTTGATGAAATAGATATTTATAATTAAGATTAAGGATAACAAGGTAGAATAATTCAAGGCAAGATTAATAGCTTGAAGATTCAATTAGGTATTAGGAAAGGATTACAATGAAATGTTTATATCAATAATGAGGCTAGATATACTCAGATTATTCTTAGTTATTATTGTAAAGGAAAATTTGGAATGCTTATATTTCGATATCAAAAACGTTTTTATCAAATTACATTTAAAGGAAGAGATCTATTTTGAATTATTTTAAAGTATTAAAATCAAAAAGGGATATGTATTATAAATTCTACAAAGCTTATATAAATTGAAGCAAACTGGAAGGGATTGGAGTTTATTATTAAAGAAAGAGCTTTTAAATATAGGTTTTGTATAAAGTTTGGCGGATCTATATCTGTATATATCCAAAGACTGTGATATAATATTACTGATATATATCGACGATATCATTATTGCATCGTGTATATTATTGCAAATCATTTGGTTCGATGAAAAGCTATCGGTCTGTTTTAACATTAAGAATCTAGGGGAGATTAGTAAGATCTTAGATGTTAGAATCATTCGTGATAGAAAAGTATATATATTAATTATAAATCAAAAAGAATATCTCAATATTATACTAATCAAATACAGTATTATATATAGACAACATCAAACTAAGAAACTACCAATAATGGATTATATCTATCTTTGGTTAACAATCAATAACAATGAACTAGCAAATATAAACGAATATCAATAACGAATAGAAAATGTAATTTATTTAATAATATACATCCAATTAGATATAATATTCTCAATTGAAAGACTTTTACAATTTATGACAAAACCAGCAAAACATTATACTATAGCTTTGAAGAATCTGATATAATATCTATAATCAACAATCAAATAGAAACTATGATTCAGGCCAAAAGGAGTACAATCTGATATCTGCAAAGAATACAATATACCTAACAATACAATAAAGATATATACAGATACAAATTGAATTAATAACAAATATAACCGGAAAAGTGTTTTAAGGAGAATTGTGATATTCTACAAAGGCCCTATATCGTAAATTAACAAGAAACAAATATCTATAGCTATCTCTAATATAGAATCAGAATATATTGTGATAACAATATTCATTAAACAAAAGAGATAGATTATACAAATACTCAAAGACCTATTCAGATCAAGTTATATTGGAAAGAACAAAGATACAGTTCAAATGCTTGATAACAATCAAAACACTTTAGCTTTAACCAAAAACCTACATTTGTACGAACAATCCAAATATATAGATATCAATTATTATTTCATCAAAGACTTAACAGAAAAAGAGAAAATCGCCATTAATTATATCAATATATACAATATAATTACCAACGAAATGACAAAGCCTTATACAAAAATTACTTTCGAAAGATTCAAGAAAATGTTAGGATTAGTAGCCTAAAAGGATCGAATAGGATATCCTCAATAAAGAAGTATTGAAAATGAAGCCATCATAAGATTAGAATTGAAATCACAAGACCACAATGATATACAAACCATATTTGGGGATAACCTCAATTCTACTCCTACTAGAATTATAAATCCTTAGTTCAACCTACATAATCAACAATACTACTACTTCCTGCACCAAAAGTTAAAATTATATATATTATTATAAATCATTTGATTCGATAAAAAGCTATTAATCTATTTTAATATCAAGAATTTAAAGGAGATTAATAAGATCTTAAATATTAGGATTATTTATAATAGAAAAGTATATATATTAATTATAAATCAAAAAGAATATTTTGATATTATATTAATCAAATATAATATTATATATAAACAATATCAAATCAAGAAATTATTAATAATAGATTATACCTATCTTCGATTAATAATCAATAATAATGAATTAATAAATATAAACAAATATCAATAACAAATAAAAAGTATAATCTATTCAATAATATATATTCGATTAGATATAGCATTCTCAATTGGAAGACTTTTATAATTTATAACAAAATCAACAAAACATTATATTATAATTTTGAAGAATCTAATATAATATCTATAATCAACAATCAAACAAAAGTTATAATTCGGATCAAAGAGAATATAATCTAACATTTATAAAAAATATAATATATTTAATAATACAATAAAAGTATATATAAATATAGATTAAATTAATAACAAATATAATCGAAAAAGTATTTCAAAAAGAGTTATAATATTTTATAAAGGTTTTATATTATAGATTAACAAAAAACAAATATTTATAATTATTTTTAATATAGAATCAGAATATATTATAATAACAATATTCATTAAATAAGAAAGATAAATTACACAAATATTTAAAGATCTTTTCAAATCAAATTATATTGAAAAGAATAAAGATATTATTCAAATATTTAATAATAATCAAAATACTTTAATTTTAATCAAGAATCTATATTTATATAAACGATCCAAATATATAAATATCAATTATCATTTTATCAAAGATTTGATAGAAAAGAAGAAAATCGTTATTAATTATATCAATATATATGATATAATTGTTAATAGAATAATAAAGTTTTGTATAAAGATTACTTTCAAAAGGTTTAAGAAAATATTAAGATTAGTAATCTAAAAAAATCGAATAGGATATCCTCAATAAAAGAATATTAGAAATGAAGCCATCATAGGATTAGAATTGAAATTACATGATCACAATGATGCACAGACTATAATTGAGAATAACCTCAATTCTATTCCTATTAGAATAATAGATCCTTAATTCAATCTATATAATCAACAATACTATTACTTCCTGCACCAAAAGTTAACAAATATGAATATATATAATACCTGTATATATATAGAATACAATAGATTGGTTTTTATATAATCGAAAGAAAGTTTATTATATATCTAAGTTAAAATATCGAAATTTATGAATGTTTATCGATATAAAATCGATTTCGATATTGGAGATTATGTATAATTCAATATAAAGAGTTATTCTATTTAAAAGCTATTTAAGAAATTGGATTTTCCAATACAAAGAAGATTCAAAATCATTGATCGTTTTAGGAGCTTTTTCAAACTTGAATTTTTGATTACAATGAAAATTCTTTCTGTTTTTCCTTCAGATCGATTATACAAGATATACGATGATCCTTTTTCTGATTAAATATTTGAATCATTTTTATCTATTAATATAATTAGTAATTCGGAATAAAAAATAAAGAAGATTCTAATAATAAAGAAAATACGAAAAATTCTATTATATAGAATCTTATAATTTAATAACGATATTAATCTTATTTAGTATTTTGTTTTGGATTTTAAAATATTTTTGCATTTCTTATACAACTTTCATTTAATCAATCCAATATTGTTTAATCCCTTTAATCGATTATTTGATTGAATAAGATTCTATAAAAGTGAAAAAAATAATTATAATTATATGAATAATAATTTATTTATAAAATTAAGGAAAAGAAAATTATTCTTTAATTTAGTAACCTAGATATTATAATTTCATAATAATGTATATATATATAATCACAAAAAAATCAAAAATCTATATAAATTCGAAGGAATTTAATTATATATATATAAGGCCCGAACTTTATACAATAAATAAACTATTATTATTAAGACAATACAAAGGCAATATATTAAAAAATTTATATTTATTATTATTTCAGAAATTATATAAAAAAGAAGCCTGAATATAATAAAAATGAAATATAATGCTATTTCTACCGATTTCGTTTGATTTGATTAATTTAATTAATTTGATCGATTAATCTGATCAATTTCGGAATCGATTATATTAATCATCTATTATCATTATATTATAATTTAATTTCTTTCCGTTTTTTATTGAAACTTTTTCCTTTTAAAGATTCTTTAGATCAAGAAGAATATGAATCAATATTAATTTATCTAATTAATGAATAATTTAATCAATTTAATCAATTCATTTGTTAATTTGATCAATTTAATCAATTTCGAATAAATTAACCAAATCAATCAAAATGATCAATTTAATTAATTTAAGGCTTATAAACCTTTACAAAACCTGATTTCCGATGAAATAATGATAAAACGAAGAAATAAAATACTCAAAGGCAAATTTTTCCAAAGGAAAGGAATAATATTATAAATTATAATTTATAAAAAACTAATTATATAATATCTCTTCTTTTCTATATCAATTGATAAATTAATCATTTATATATATATGTTACGATTTATACGATTTAATATAATAAAATAATGATTTTAATAATATATATATATAGCTCCGCAATTTACAAATAAGTATTTATATATATATATATATTTAATCGTTCCTTACAAGCCATAATACATAATTGACTCTGTTTATTCAACTCTACTACAGCTCTTGTGCATCACAAATTATAATTTTAAAATTAATAATTTTAAAACTAAAAAAAACTAATATGAAATCGATTCTGAATCGGAATCTATAAAACCGATTTCCCTTCAATAAATATTTATATATAAATATAATAATCAAGATCTAATCACTTATTATTATTCATATTTAATATAAGAAAATCTTCAAATTAAAAATACTATTAAGATTATTTATATTATTATACTAGCAAATCGATGATTCCAAATCGTAATAATAATCATTATTAAATATAATCTGGAAATCAAATAATACAATATAATTCTTTTGATATTTCAATTATATACTATTTATTTAATAAATACAAAATCCCAAACAAAAATATTATAATCAATCAAGTTTTATATAATTTACAAAATTCCTCAATTATATAATTTGGGGTTTCCATTTAGATATTTAAAAAATTAGAATTGGTATAATATAAAAAAAATTATATTTATATATTAATTTAAAATAAATTATTATAATTCTTTTTTTTTGTAAACAATATTCAAATCACCTATTACAAGAAAAACGAATTAATTGTTATAAAGATTATCAAAGAAATCAAAGCTATATATAAATTACAAGATTTAGAAAACACTAAATAGTATCTAAATATATATATATACTTTATAATCGATTCAAGAAAAAATTGTAATTAATTTATAATATATATATTAAAAAGATTATTTAGAAATTTAAAATAACAAATGGAATAATAAGTATATTATTTTTAATAATAATATTCGGAAAAATCAGAATCAAATTTCTATATATATTATCAAAATATATCAAGAAAAAATGAGATCAACATTATATATTATAATTATTATAAAAACGGATATATCATTTGTTATTTTATAATTAAATCATTATTTGATTAATTTATCAAACGATTATATAAAAACTATAGATTATTGTTTATTATATCTTTGAAATATAAGGTTTCTTATAATCCAATATAATGATGATCAAATACTACAAT
This sequence comes from Stromatinia cepivora, assembly GCA_014898415.1. Classification (NCBI taxonomy): domain Eukaryota; kingdom Fungi; phylum Ascomycota; class Leotiomycetes; order Helotiales; family Sclerotiniaceae; genus Stromatinia; species Stromatinia cepivora. The sequence goes on along the minus strand of RCTD01000027.1, from coordinate 838,226 downwards.
TTCTCATTTTCTTGAATACTTCTTTTGCAAATAATCTAGATATTCATTAATTATTTCAAAGATATATTATATCCCTTTTCGATAGCTTAATTGTATAAAAAGTTTCTAAACAGAATATTATAATCATTTCGATTATTAAAGCAAAGTTCCTCGAAATCAAATATTTTAAAAAAAAACTATAATAATTCTATATTTCTTGGAAAAATTGATTTAGTAATGAAAGAATTTATAACGATTTTTTGTGATAATTAATAAACGATTAAATTAATGATTAATAAAAACAAATAGATTATTATAAAACTATATTGTATCGATATCCAAAATATATAATTATATTAAAAATATTCGAAAAAGAATTTTTACATAATCTATCTATTGATTATCAATATAATTATTAATAAACTTATCAAAAACTTTATAAGACAAAAATTCAAATACTTCTGATCCTTTTTCAATCTATAAAATACAAATAATAGAATCATAAAATTTGAATAACGATAATCTAGATTATAAAACTTGAATAACAATAATCCAGATTATAAAATTCGAATAATAATAATCTAAAACTTATAATTCTTCCTTTTAATATAAATGAAATGAATTTTATTTGGTATCTTAAATTATTATATTTTTCTATAATATATTCTAATTTTTATATTCTATATCTATTAAGAAATAAAAAATAATCAAAATCAATCTCTTCTCTATTCCTTTACTTTTCTATCCTTAAGGAAAAATAAACTTTTTTTTAAATTTAATAACTTAAAATTCAAATAAAAGAATTTCAAGATTATTTATAACAATTAATAAATGAAAAACAATTAAAGCAATCGAAACTATTAATATTATTAATACTATAAAAGTCAAAAGATTATTCCTTCTTTCCTTTTTCTTTAAATATATTATCTATTCTTTTTTTCTTTATTTATCTATTATTCTTTCTTTTTCGTCTTTATTATTGTTTTTTAAAATTATAATATATTTCTTTTACTCGATTTTTCAAGAATTCTAATAAATAATATAATAAAGAAAAAAGGAATAATAGTATAAAAACAAAGAAATAATTTCTTTCTTTTTTTCGATCTTCAATATCATTTTTATTACAATTCTATATCCCTATTTAGATTATATAATCAACAATTAATATATTATAAAAATAAAGAATAAATAAAGAATTTACTTCCGAATTTCGTTAATAAATAACAACATAATAATCCATTAAAGAATAAAAGAAAATAAATAAAAAAGTATACAAATAAATATTACAATTCCAATATCAACGATTATTCGATTTGAAAAAATCAACAAAATATTCATTATAGAAATTATATCTCCCAACAATTAACGATTTTATATATCAAATATATAAATAATCGTTCCTTTTCTTATAACTCTCTTTATTCTTTATTTTAACTAAAAAACAGATAACTTTCAATAATATTTTTTTTTTCTCTTCTTCATCTAATTTATCATCCGAAAAATCTAATATTGATAAATCGAATGGATTATTATCATTATTAAATAAAAAAACCCTTTTTCTTTTCTCTCTTTTATTAAACAACTTTTGTTTTAATAATTACAAATATAGAATTAATAAAACTTTTCAATTATATAATAAAATTCAAAAACAAAATCTACCTTCAAATTATTACCCGGATCTATAACAAATAATTAATCATAATAAATAATAATTCTCTTTATAAAGAAAAACGATTTTTAAAATAATTAATTAAAGATTATTCTAAATATAAAATTAATTAAATTATACTCTTAAAAATCAATATCTTAATTCGATATCCATACTAGATTTATTAACTCTTTTTACTCAATTTGTTAATCCTTCAAAAGAATATTAGGATACTTTTTTATATTCGATTCTTTCAAAACCTTCCTCTTAATCATTATTTATTTAATATAATTAAGATTCGTTTGTTTAGCCTTTTTAACTTTCGAAATCTTAAATATAATAATAATCAATAAGAATTTAATTAAAATAGAAAACAAAAATACAAAAAACTATTTATATATCTTTAAAAATTTACCCATTCTACCTTGCTATTATAACCAATACATTATAATCTAACAATCACAGATACCCCCAATTACCACATTATAAAATCGATTATTCTTCTGTATTCTTTTAACAAAAAACTTTCTTTTTATTATTCAAAATCTTGATTTTGAAGAATATTACAAATAACAATTCAAAATCAAAAAATATTTATAATTTTTATATAATCAAATTCTTTTTCATTCCAAAATTATCAGAATTATTCCAGATTTATATATTATATTATTCCTTTATTAATATCTATTTATAATCAATTTGTATATTTTTTTATAAATCATTTGAATTATTATTTTCTATACTTTTCTATTTGTTATAAATCGTTTTTCGATTTAAAGAATATATTATAAAAAGTCTTACAATTCTTTGTATTCTATAAAAGATCAAAAATATATTTTTCAATCGGAATAAAGAATCTTCTAGATTTTACTAATCTTTTCGATTAATAAAATAATCTTAACATATTAATAAATAAAGATTTAATTTAATCAAAATATTTATTGATTAAATAATCATTTATTTGCTTTATATATATAACCTTCGATTTATATAATCAAGAGCAAATCATTCAATTCTATTCACTCTATCAATTATATATACTATTTATTCCCCAATCTCTGAAAGTACTCTGTAGTCATACTATCCCGTGATAATATATTTATATATATATAGAATATACTCATTCCGAATAATAAGAATAATATAACCAACACGATCAACCAGACCAACCAGATCAAATTAGTTAATTTGATCAATTCAATCTAATTGATCAAATCAATTAGATCGATTTGGTCAATTTGATCAATTAAATCAATCAAATTGATCAAATTGACCAAATTGACTAAATTGACTAAATTGACCTAATTAATCAAATAAATCTAATCATTCAATATACGAATATGAATTCGAACTTTACGAATTCACTAGTATATACGAAACCATCGAATTCATAGGTATTCGAATAAAGAAACCTAAATTAATCGAATACCAGAATCATTCGAAATAAAGAATCTTTATTATACTAATCAAGATAATTGAAATAATGAATCTTTATTCAAATTGACGAATAAGAATAAAACATTAATATATAAAAGAATTCGAAAGAAATATATAGAAAAGCTATACCTTCAATATTGAAAATTAAAAATCTATACTGTAATATTATATACAATATCACTATACCATTCAACTTTTATTATTATAACTTGATATTTGTTTATTCCATTATAATCTCTGAGCCACTACTTCCAAATTATAAGGTTTATCATCTTCAAATACGTGATCTCCAATATAAATAATTTTTAAAATTATTTTAAAAAACAATAATATACAATATATATTAAGAAGAAAAATTATAAAAAAAATCAGGAATTTTAAAAAACTATATAAAAAGACTTTTAAAAACTTTAATTAAATATAATTAATTATTCAAAAAAAAAACATTATTACAAATTCATTACTCATTCCTAATTAATATAAATATCTCAAACATCTACTATTTTTTATATAATTAAAAATACTTTTATATCTTCTTCTCTTTTATATAAAATATTATATTATCAATTTAATATCTATATAATATCGTAATAAATAATATTTATAAAGAACGAAGAATAAATCAAGATTATATATAAATATAATATCACGGGATAGTATGATTACAGAGCACTTTCAGGGATCGGGGAATAGGTGGTACACGTGATTGGTAGAGTAAAATGAATTGAATGATTTGCCCTTGATCATATGGATCGAGGGCTATATATATAAAACAAATGAGTGGTTATTTAATCGAGATACATAGGAGAGATTGGTAAAGGCTAGAAGATCCTTCATTCCGATTGGAAAGCATATCCTTGATCCTTCGTAGTATACAGGGGATCGCAAGGCTTTCCGTGATATATAACTTTAAAAATAATATTTTGAAAAAACATATTAATAATATCTTTAAATTTTAAAACTAATTCTTTATTATTTTTTATTAAAGATATTATATTTTATTTTAAAAAATATCTACTTTTAAATAATTTAATTTGATCTACTAATTCTAAAAATAGCATTCTATATTATTTCGTTTATATATTTATTTATTAATACATTATAAAATTCTATTAAAAATTGATTCTTTTTATTATAAAAGAGATAGATCGAGATATATATATCCCGATCAGGGCTGGGCAAAGGGTAGGGTATACCCGGGGTAACCCGGGATAAACCCGGCCGAAAAGCCACCCTGTTGAAGCTCTGTAGAGTAGGGTAATCACTCTATAAAATGCTCCGGGTGTATGAAATACATGAGGTTATATAATTAAATACCACATGATTTTATTATATAATATAAATATCACATGATATTTACATCTGATATTTCTGATTATTCAGGAATAACCTCACTTTGGATGATAATATTGGATGATCACATGATTTTTATCCTACGGTACCGGCCGGTATTTCCGGATAACCACCCTGTAAAATCTCTACAGGGTAGGGTAACCACCCTATAAAGGTCAAATACCCCGGGTAGGGTACGGGTGCCCAGTCCTGATCCCGATAGTATACTACGAAAGAGAATAGGGATTGGAATTGATTATATTATAAAGATTTCAAATAGTAAAATTAATAAATTAAACAATAATTTGAATTATATATAAATGATATACAAAAGACTACTAAAAAATTGATTAATTATTCAAGGAAAAGAAAAACGGAGTTTTTTCTTATATTTAATTATAAAGAGTTATATAATTATATAATTACGAATTAGTCACATATTAGATCTCGATATCTCGACTCTTTTATATTATAATAAACAATATTATTATTATTCAATATCTCGATATAATATTATTATTTTCACTTATTAAGATTATATAATAAATATATTATAATTATATATTTCTATTAATTATAAACTCTTTTTATATCTGTTGTAATTTAATAAATATCATTTTAAATACTTCAAAATATTCATTGAAAAAAGGAATTAATATTTTTAAGAAAAATATCTCTTTATAATAAAATAATAATATTTCAATAAATTTAAAGAAATTTCATATTTTCTTTATATTCTTTAATATAAAATTCATAAATCATTATAAATCTTCAAATTTTATATTCGAATTCATATGAAATTAGACAAAAGATGGAAGTTCACAGTAGAAACTGAATAAATTAAATCGAAATATAAATATAAAGAATTGTTCAAGGGTAATACTATTAATACTATATGTCAGAATCACAAATGGCAAAAAATCAATTAGTCCTAAAACAGTTATAAAACTTTTCATTATCCTTTTTCTATCTAGAAGAATCTTTTTCTTTTAAATACAATAAAGAATGATATCGAAACGATAACAAACTGCCGATTGTATATTAGAGTTTAGTAAATACAAAGATTTAACAGAGTTTTCTAATCAAACAACAGTATACCGCCGATTGTATACTTGTCTCTAACAATAAAACCGCTTTCTTGTAGAGTTTCCTAGCTTTACCAACAATATCCTTCTAACAACCGTAACACTATAATTATATGATTCGTACTACGATTATATGATATTATTCGTACTACAATCGAAATCATCGATACAGAGATATTCAAATAAAGAAACCTAATTAATCGAATATCAAAGATATTCGAATAAAGAAATCTAATTAATCGAATATTAGAGATATTCGAATAAAGAATCTTTATAATATTAATCAAAATAATTGAAATAATAAACCTTTATTCAAATCGATACATAAGAATAAGGTATTGATATATAAAAGAATTCGAAAAGAATATATAGAAAGATTATACTCTCAATATTGAAGATTAAAAATCTGAATCCGAATATTATTCAATATTATTAATTATATACAATACAAAACCCCTATACAACCCTATATTATTATTATAACTTTATAATTGCTTATTCCATTATAGTCTTCGAGCTACTACTTCCAAATTATAAGATTTATCACCTTCAAATACATGACCTCCAATAATATCAAAACTAATTCTTTTCACTTACTTATATTAAAATAATTATATATCTTGAAAGAAAATTCTTATGAAAATATAAAATGTGAGAATCACAGCAAAAAATCGATTAATTTCGAATAACAATAGGTTTGGATTTAGAATCAAGATTTTTCATTGTTTTTTTCTAATCATATTGAAGAATTCCCTTTTTATATAAATGAAAACTCTTTAAATTAGTGTATAATTCGGTTTGCTTTCGACTAGTCTTAATTTTGTAATAGAGGTTTGTAATAGAGCCCTCCTTTCCGAAACTTTCGTCCTCGAAAGTTTTTGAAGTGAAATCATTTAAATTGAAATATCCAATCAAAACTAATATCATTTGAGATTGTATTGTATACTTTTCGTAAAACCATTGGAGATCCATTGATATTGTATTGTATACCTTTTCGTAGAACCATCGATATTGTATTATATGCCTTTTCGTAGAACCATCGATATTATATTGTATGCCTTTTCGTAAAACCATCATAGATTCATCGATATTGTATTATATACCTTTTCATAAAACCATTATATTGTATTGTATACTTTTTTCATAAAACCATTATAGATCCATCGATATTATATTGTATACCTTTTTGTAAAACCATCGATAGTGTATAGTATACCTTTTCATAGAATCATCATAGATCCATCGAAACCCTTTCAATTCTTTCAACTCCTCCATTCCTAACCCTACAATAATCAACCGAACTGAAATTCCAGTGGAGAATTTTATATAACAATTAAAACCCATAATAGCTCCTTCAATAATGAAATTATAATGTCTACATCTTTATTTTATAAAATTCAGCATTTTTACTTCTTTGAAAACTCTTTAATATCACTTAAAAACCCCTATATATATATTCATTTTCGATCCACTTTCACTTCGATTTCGGTACGATTTCGATAAACATACTTTCGATTCGGATTCGATAGATATACTTTCGATTCGGATTCAATATACTTTCGATTCGGATCCGATATACTTTCGATTCGGATTCGATATACTTTCGATTCGGATTCAGTAAGTATACTTTCGATACAATAAATAAAGGATATTGATTTCGAATTCGATGTACTTTTGTTAGATATACTTTCTAATATAATGAATAGGGGATATTGATGTCTCCCTTTTTGGATCGACATCCTCATCGACCCCAATGACTCCACAGACCCGGTAAATAACAAAAGGGGGGGGTTTTCAACTTGCTTTTTCTTTTGAAATTTGAAATATAAAATATATTATATCTATTAATATATCGATTCAAATTTGTATCAAATGATGTTTTTAGTATAAATACTATTTCGTCTTCAATTAATACACTAACTTTCCAACTTAGATCCGATTGTTTGCAATCAATTTTCACCAATGATCTTTTAGAATTATATAAAGACTAACTTCATCCCTCCTTTTGAAAAAGGTTTAGTATTTCATCAAAAGGAAAAGGTTTCAAGTATTCTATCAGAATCTTATTTTAAAAATAGAAATATGGCTATTATTGTATATAAATCTGTTTATTATATTTCTTGAAAATAATATCAAAGGCTTTATCATTATAATCTCAATTTCAATATTTTCAACTTCAATATCTTCAATTTTTCTAATAACTTTTATATTCAACATTCTTTAGTTTTTTGATGAAATCCCGAAGGTTTTTTATATACTTTCATCTTTTCGTTCTTTTGTTTAAATAATTTATATGATTTAAAAATTCGCTTTCGAATTTTGTAAAATAGAGTAGAATTCGGTTTGTATATTATATTCATATCTTTCGAATAAATCTTTTCAATTCCTTTTTCTTGTTTTCTTGATTCGAAGGTTTTTCGTAGTATTTTTGGTAAGTTTTCGATAATATTTTGAAGGGTTTTCGAAGGTTTATTTCGAAGCCAAATTCGTATATTTCGAAGATTTTTCGATAATATTCTGAAGGGTTTTCGAAGACTTATTTCAATAAGATTTGAAAACTTTTGTGAATCAAAAAATGAAGTTATTCCCAAAATTAACCGTCGAGTTGCTCTCAAAAATGAATAAAAAGAATTATAAGAATTATAGCAAAGAATTGATTAATTTCGAATAAAAATAGATTTGGATTTAGAATCAAAACTTTTCATTACTTTTTTCTAATTATATTAAAGAATTCCCCCTCTATATAAATGAAAACTCTTCAAACTAGCGTACAATTCGGCCCGCTTTCGGCTAGCCCTGGTTTCGTAATTGAGGTTCGTAACATAAAATCTATTATTTAAAAATTCTATAATTCTAGTTTTTATAAGTTTTATTTATCGAATGATAGAATTTTATAACTTTAAATTTCAAATTTTTAAATTTTGTTCATTTTATTACAAAAATCGAATCAAAATTCTATACAATCATTTTCAAACTTTATTATACTATTTTAAAAAATTAAAAAATTAAAAATTAAAAAAAATAAAAAAATAATTTATCAATTTTATATTATTTATTTAATTCGAAATGATATATTTTCTCGGTTTTAATTTTGTTTTTATTGAAATCGAAATTATTATGATTTTTAAAATAATTGAGTTTTGGTATGAAAAGGTCGTTCGGCTAGTAGGGGTGCGCTGGTACTATATAAACTATATCTTAATTTCCGTTCATTTCTAACTTTCTAAACAAGTAGTAAAAGCAGATTTAAATCTAAATAAGTTGAGAATTGCAGATATTGATTAAATTCAAACTATTATTAATTCTATCTAATGAGTGTGTTATATACAAAGTATTTTTCCATGTCCTGTAAATCAAATGATGACGCTAATACAAAAATACAGAAAGGAATGTGGTATGACGCAGTAAATCCAAAACATGTCTATCTCCGTTCATTAAGTCATCTCCAAATCAATGCTAAAACACGAAATCGTCTACCACTTAGAAAGTGTAAACTGGTTGAGGACCAATATCTCCGAAGTTACCGGAACCAGCTGGGCTTGAAGGGGTAACTGGGTTTCCATTGACGTTTGCGACACCGAAATAAGCGTTGGTCTTTGACTGATTATTGGTGACAGTCAAGACAGCGAATGCATTGTTGGCACCAAATTGATCAGAAACTCCCCAAGAGATGGTATTGGCAGATCCAGTAGTGCACGGAATTCCATACCATGACTCGGTAGTAGCATCTTTTCCTGGCATACGGATGACAGTACATCTCTCATCAGCGCGTCCATCGTTTGTCGAAATGATAAAGTTGTAATCACATCCAGATCCATCTTCGGAACAATATCTGTTCAATTGCTTAATAGTCCACTGAGCTTGGGTGGCGGTGGCAAGTGGAGCAGTGGCTGTGGTAGCAGTGCTGAAATAAGAACTTGGGCAAGATCCAGGATGAGCTGGGTTGCATCCACCTGGGATACCGGAGATGCTAGAGAATGCAGCGGTAGAAGTAGTAACAGGGCTGCCGGAACATGCGGTAGGTGTGACTAAGGACCCGTTGTTATCGAAAGGGGAATATCCAAGACATGAAGCATATGAGGAATCACAACTGGCTCGATTCGCATCTGGAGCACTGCGACAGCTGTTGTATGATGCGCTACATTGAGATACACAAGCATCAGCTGTAGAAGTAGTAACGGGGCTGCTGGAACATGCAGTAGGTGTGACCAAGGACCCGTTGTTATCGAAAGGGGAATATCCAAGACATGAAGCATATGAGGAAGCACAACTGGCTCGATTCGCATCTGGGGCACTGCGACAGCTGTTGTATGATGTATTGCATTGAGATACACAAGCGTCAGCTGTAGTGGTTGGAGCAGCGGTGGATGATGCTACTGGGCTAGAACAAGCAGTTGGGGTGACGAGGGATCCACTGCTATTGAAAGGGGAATATCCAAGACATGAAGCGTATGAAGAATCACAACTGGCTCGATTCGCACCTGGAGCACTACGACAGCTGTTGTATGATGTATTGCATTGAGATACACAAGCGTCGGCTGTAGTGGTTGGAGCAGCGGTGGATGATGCTACTGGGCTAGAACAAGCAGTTGGGGTGACGAGGGATCCACTGCTATTGAAAGGGGAATATCCAAGACATGAAGCGTATGAGGAATCACAACTGGCTCGATTCGCATTTGGAGCACTACGACAGCTGTTGTATGATGTATTGCATTGAGATACACAAGCGTCAGCTGTAGTGGTTGGAGCAGCGGTGGATGATGCTACCGGGCTGGAGCAAGCAGTGGGGGTGACGAAGGAACCACTGTTATCGAATGGAGAAAACCCAAGACATGAAGCGTAATCGGAAGCACAAGTGGATTGATTTGCACCTGGGGTACCGCGACATGTGTTGTAGGTGTTGTAGCAAGCATCTGAGCATGAATCTCTAGCTACCAAAGCAGCTGGTGCAGCGAATGCTCCAGAAGCAAAGAGAGCGAATGCAATATCTTGGAGATGCATATTGACAGAGAGAAAGTTTGTTCGTTGTTGATTGGTATTGCGTTGGGTTGAGAGTGTGAAGTTGTTGAAGTTGTGATGGTGTTGAAGTGAGTAAGCTTAATGTTTGATACAGGAAAAATAAAGGCTGAACTCCCAGGTCTTATATATTCGATTTTCTTGTTGACTTTCTACAAACCCATAAAATTCCCTGCGCCATCTTCTATACATGTTCTTTACTATGGGGTTGCCCACAAAAACTCGTACCGAGTGAGTGGCTCCAAAAGCTTACCGAGAATGGTTAGCTAAGACGGTTTTGCCTTCAAAAGGTTACCAGCCCAAGAGCCTCACATCCAAGAATAGGAATGAAATCGAGGTACCTTGATGTTAATTCGGTTAGAGTTCAATGTGGCTAACAAACACTATCCCAGATCAAGTTATCCAATTTTGCTAAGTTCGGCAAAGAAAAATTCATCACGTTTGCTGATCTTGAAATCAGGGGGTGTTCACCAAAAAAAAAAAAAGCATCACCAGATATCGTGATAGTGGAGAAAGGTACAACAAGGTACATAATCATGCTACCAAAAATCTTGGGTCGTACGAGTAAGTTTACCAAGAAAAAAAGTTGGTGGGGTTCGTATTTCCCTGAAATCATGATTCATGCATGATAGAGAAACTTTTTTGATATCTCGTATCGGTATCGGCATCGGCATCCGGCACAACTGAATGAAGCTAGAAGGCGGGAGCTCCGAAAGCTTCAAGTCAATTGGTAAATAGCGCTGAAGACTTATCACCAATGATATGTGAAGTTTAAACATTAAACTCCATACAATTCCAGCACTCCATCCGATTCTTCTGCGGATCTGGCGAACAGCACTGAATTGAAGCTTAAAATTCCCGTACACGAGATTCTTGGCAGGAGCTAGGAAACAGGACTCAGTGTTGAGAAGTTTAATACGAGGCGCAGGAATCAGTAATCACACTCTGCCGTACAGCCACGATTTTCAAGAGTGATGTTGCTATGTACTACAACTAATCTTACCACTACCATTCATTAGTGACAATTGATCACTCTATTGGTATGCTATACTGATTCCTGAATCATAAATGTTAAATGAATTGATTTTGAATTCAATTGAGTTATTTCGGTATAAGAGTATGGTGCGTTGGCGCGGGATATATATCTTCAATCCATAGTAGCGCCCAATGGATTGTCCTTCCCCCCACCCACAACCCACTCAAAGGGTCCCGGCTCATGGACAGCAACCACGGCAAACTATCTATATTTATCAAATGATAGAAATTCGAATAATAGATTGAAGAGAATTCTAAAACATAACTTTTTATTATATCGAAAATATATAGTAATTGAATCTACACACGAACCACAAAGAAGCTCACAGTAGCCAAGAAGACAACACTTGCTTTTTTCACGACGAAGACAAGTCTCGTATTGAACCCTACACAAAGTATAATTTATCAAATTCCAGTTTCGCTGGACCGGCGGTGAGGCTCATGTAGGTAGGAAGCTGGTATTTGTGGTTCCAATAGGCAGATGAATACTTTTTGAACAATGATGGGCGGTATGACTGGATTTCCACTATGATATTTGAAGCATCGTATTGAGGCATATATGGATTTGAACTCCTTTGATCAGAAAATCCAGTTGACTGGGACTGTAAAATCCAACTTTCGATTGCTATCATTGGCGACGAGAAGGTTATGTTCAGGTTTCTCATATAGTATTTTTGTCACTAGATTGGCTTCTAAGGCATTTAAAGTTCAAAAGACTTGTCATCTGACAATGACTTTTGGATGAGGTCCCTCCTTGCCACCATCTCGAACATGATGAAGAGATAAACGTTGTGGTATGTCGAAATTGATATATTTCCCATATACAAAAGTCCAAGACCTCTGAGGTGTTAGGTCTTCCTCCCCATACGATGTCCAGGTCGTCACCCACATCATTAATTACACTTAAACGCACGAATAGCTCTAGCTCTAGCATCTACTCTTCATACATGACTAGTCTCACTCTCTCTTCTATTCAAAGGGAAGTCTGCTCACCCCCAGTACCACCAGAATATAATCAGGATGCAAAGAGGACGCGAGACGGTTTCCTTCCATACATGAGTGGGAGTTGCTACGAGCCTCTTACACCGGGGAATACACAGGACACGATCCAATCTCTTATGCGAAAATCTTTTATGCGAAATCAACAATGTCTGGCGGGCCTGCCTCCGCCAAAAAACAGTGGGGGCAAACTGGCGGATAAATAAGTGGTACCCAAGTTCTGGAAACTTATCACGGTTATGGATGAAAAGGCGGATAAACACGTCAATGGAAACGGGGGCTTTCCAGAGTTCCTCTTCTTCGACACCGTCTCAGTCTATGCTCCCTCGATTCTGGAACAGTCCGTCTCATCTGGAACACGTGGAAGTTCGAGCGACAACGATCAGTCGCGCCTTGTCAAATATTTATCATCTCCGGACCCACCTCAGTATGATAAAGTTGCTTCAAGAAACGCAACCAATACTACTGCTGTTCAGAATGCTGTTGAAAGCTTCAAAGATATTGTCCTCAAAGACTTGGATACTTTGGAAGTCGGTAATGAGGATCTCTTTCCAAATACTACCAACACTCATTTGCCTACCGATCTCAAAGGATGGATTAAAAAGAATCTAAGATGTTATCTCGAAGTTCTTCAAATCCCGGTTTGATTATTACCAGCCATTCACACCATAAAGAGGTTCCTGATTTGGACTATATACCTGGATTGGAACATTCTGACCTTCTAGGCGTCCCAAAGTCACTGGAACAATTCAATCATCAAAGTTTGCATGTTCATCCGAAAGACTCCAGTCCCGAAGTTTTCGATATGGACATTTTAGTCAAGGATAATGATGGAACAGCAACTTTCATTGAATCGACCGCAGAGAAATTTCAATCGCCACCGTGTACTATCTGCTGAATTAGCGGATGCTTGTGAAGAGGTAAATCTTGCTGTTACTGAAATGAGGAAGCAGAAAGATCCATGGAATCCCCTTATATTCAATCCAGAGAATGTGAAACGATCAACCGTGAAAAGAGCACAATCGGAACCACACATAGACGACAGCTTTCTTGGGACATGAATGAAATCAATGCGTCTATCGATGAAGGTATGATCTTGTTAGAATTCCGTGGACAGGAATCTAGTTGACATGCTGATAATTTCCGGGCAGTTTCATGGAGAATACAATTGTAGAAATGATCGATGGACTAGAGAACATGAAGTACGCTGTGTTTCCAAGTGAAGGGACCGAGTGAAGTAGCTTTGCTAGCTCGATTGATACTCATACTGCTGATGACCATTAAGTAAATTATTTTCGACGTTAAATCAAATTCCATTTCCCCCCGCACTCCATGCATAAGTATCCCATGAAAACCAGTCGAAGTTCCCATCTAAAGACTGTTCCGTAGATAAAAAGTCTAATTGATGGAGTAATGGGTCTGCTACTGCTGCGGCTTGCCCGGTGAACGAGTTTATTTCGCACACCGATATGTCCTCTGAATGCTCATTACTAAACACGGGGGTTTCCATGGGATAGGACAGAAAGCTGAGTAAGGTGGGATCTGCAAGGTCGCCAGAGAGGTTCCTCACGCCCATTTCCGCACCATGGCCACGAGCCCTCGCACCTTGCGTATCGTTGCTGGAAGAAAATATCCCAAATTGATTTGAAGTTTGCGAGATTACCCCGCTTGTAAGCTGAGAAGTGAATTCCGAACTTCTACTTAGCAGTCGAATGGATGGCACAGTTGGTACTTCCGGTGATTTGCCCTCCAAGGACTTTCGATTCATACTTCCTCTGACAAAACTTTCTGCCAACCTAGTAAAAGTTTCCGCGATCCGTTCGAGCTTTCGAGCACTGCGATGTTGGGTATGCATCCTCAAGAAATAATATACCACCTTTCTAAGTAATTGAAGGTCGTCAAAACAAGTTGGGGAATGTGGATCGGCGATTATGTTAGAGAAAAGAACGAAGTAAGGCATGAATGGATAGTAGAGGAGCTGCCTGTGATTTTGTTAACAAAATGGGAAAGAAGGATCTAGGCAGAGGAGCGAATGAGGATTGGGACTCAGGAACAAACTGATTGGGATAGGAACGAATTGGGCAAATCATCACAAAACAATGGATAACTACGTACCATACGATACCATTAAAAACTTCCATGGAACTAGAAATAAGTTTCTCCAGCATCTTGATCGCTTCTCGCGCAGAAAAAAGACAAATTTCGTGATTCTGTTTGGAGCTACGAGTCAAATAGACAACAGAGTGGTGGTATTGGAATGTGAGGAAGTTGATGCCCATTTGGATTGACTGAATTTCACTAGGCTCTCCCTGGAAATTGTTGTATGCTGACATTTTCTGTAATTATAAATTAGTTAAGCACCTTCCATTTTCCGGTGCAAGGGAACAAACATGATCCAAACTTTCCTTCCAATTCCCGAGATTCTCCTCCATTGTCGAAATCTGCTCTGTTCCAGACTCCCCATTTTGAACCATAAGAGCAACATCAATTATTTTTCCTTGTAACACAAAAAGCTCTCGTGCCAGACCAAAATACAATGCACCGAAATCATCGCTAAGCTGATTTTGCTGTAGAGTTCCGATACCTGAAGTTGATGAACGATGAGGTCTGAATGTCACGAGAAATGCCGGGTCCGGAGGATCGACTGCCTCATATAGCTGACTCAATAGAAATGGAGGTCTCCCAAAAGCAAGCGATAATGATTTATCAATCATGAATAAATTCCAAAATAGGCAGTTTCTTTGGCCATTCTCTCTGCTGTCCCTTGGATGTTTTGGGGAAGGAGCATGGAGATTGAGACTTTGGGCCATTCGACAAGCATGACTTATGAGTGTCCAACATAACCCTGGTGGAACGAGATCTTGACAGTGACAGGATACCATTAATATGGCTTGAATACCAATCTCTGATGGTTCGAGAAAGAATGAAGAATCTTGTAGAATTATCCATACGTTCCATTGAAGACCTCGATTAATTCTTGTGTTGGATGGTTCCATGAAAGCTATTGTCGCCGATAGGAATGCATTGTATAGCAAAAGCCAGGCTCTTTCGGATATTGTCTTTGGTTCAAACGCAAGCTTTGGGATAATATCAACAGGAGGCATTGTAAAAAATGGTTTGCCTCGTTCGATACCTGCAATGAAAACTTTCAATGTCGGTGTCAATGATAAACATTCATGGAGTACTAGAACCAAGACCATCTTACTCTGTATCATCCGCTCCCCTTCAGATTTTTGTGGGATAAAAAATACCTCCATTTGCCTTCTAAAATGCTTGACGTCTGAATAAATGTCAGGATCGTCAAAACTTCCTTCGGAAAATGATGCAGTGAGGTATGACAATCCATTCTCAGCATCTTGCTGTAGACCTGGCTCGAGGTTAGTTGACTTTATTTCAGCTGTCGTGATACTATTCTTTGCTTGGCTTAAAATTGAAGGAGAGAAAGATTCGTCAAGAATACATTCGCCTTTGCCGCCACAAGATTGTGATGCGACAGAACGACTTGATTCAGTTGTGATGTTCTTGTCGCTGTTGTATTTTAATAAGTTCAAAGAAGTGGGGTCTTGATTAGTAAAGACGGTAGTCAGAGTATGACCATTGGAGTTGAGAACATCTGGGCGATGTAGGTCCCGATCCATATAATTTTGGTCACTGTCTCGTAGGATGCTTTCACTACTCGTCAACGATATAGATATAGTAATGGCTGTGGCGACCTTGGACTTACTTCATCCGTGCTCTTCTTGGTATTCTCCCACGGCGGGAGTAAGTGCATGGGCCAGACCATCCCTGGCAATTCAAACATTTTGGTTTCTCTCGAGAGCATTTGAGCTAAAAGCGATCAGATTTAAACTTGTCAAAAATAAGGTGTAATAGTTGAACCAACCTTTCTCCGTTTACAATGGTCGCACTATACGACGGAATTCCATAAGCTCTTGAGTCACATACTTGGAATACCCGGGACTCACAGCGTACTGCTCAAGCTCTTTCCGTTCTGTGGCTGGCATTTTGGGGTCCTCGGAATCTTTAACTCCTGCGTTTGAAGGAGGATTGGCCAGGGTTACCATGGTGGACAGTGAGTGAAATGTATGATTGCTTGACCACGAATTATCTAAAATGTAGAAAGCGGACGAATATGCAAGGGACAAGAGAAACCGCAGTATTAATTAAAATGCGCGAAAGATGTTCCTGAACGATAAGAAAGGGGGTAAATGGGTGTAGCACGGAACTTAGACGGAGGTTACGGTGTTTGCTTACGAGAGTTAACGCTGCTTGGAGGCCTATGCAGGCCACAACGGTGATAAATGGTCGTTACCACAAAGCAGCGTTGATGATGAATTGTTCCAAATAACTTCCCCTCACCGTACCTCACTTCAGCAAGGTCAACTGAAAAAAAGACGTTCGTTTGGTATCAACAAATAGAAAACCCCCCTTTCCCCCCTCCCCTTCGAAATCAAAGACTTCGATTCTGGGCACACAGAATAAAGCGCCGGATTGCCCAAAATATCTTTTGAATAGAAAGGATCGCCAGCCGAGTTGGTTTGGCAAATATCAATCATTCGAGGCAGGGTTGATCGTAGAGCATGTATCCCCATTTTGTCTCTGATCTCCTTCAGCAATTCTGGAACTCGCCAGAGGTCGTGGTTGCGATTCAGATGTCGCATCGGGAGCTTTTTCTTGCGATTCGTTTAAGCTTCTGATATTTTTGATGGGTTCTAGCAAGTCCAAGAAAATTTGAGAGACGATACAACGTTTCTGTTGGCCGTGAGAACATTCATTGTAATTGGGAGCACCAATTGTTCGGTTTCCTCTTAAACACTCGTTGGATATTCTACCCCGTAATGGAGTCGTGACCCAATGCCTCTGATGTCATCTCCAGGAAAAGTTTTGTGCTGGTGTGGTGCTTGTCTTTTCTGCTAAATTACATGCTTTTCTTTGTTGTGAGTAATGTATCGGGCTGACTAAAACCAGGTCTATTGGAAGCATGAGCAAGAGACAGCAAAAGACGTGGCGTGGGCGGCTGAGATCATGGCCTGTCATCATGTAAACCTGCTTTCTTCTCTTTCTTATTCCAAAAGATCAATTCACCCCATATCGTTATTGGGAAGTGAGGTTAGCATAAGAGTATGTAAATCTTCAACCAAAATAGCTGATACTCAGGCCTCATATCACCTATACAGCAAATAATAACGGCCAGCATCCGCAATGCAGCCTCGAAGTGGTGATTGTCAGCCAAGGTCATGTCCGGGAGACATTTCAAGGCTCTGTCAAATCATCATATCCCCCGGAAGGTACCAAACAATTAACAAAACTGGTCTTCGGCCAGGATAGGTTCGCTGCCAGTTGTTGCAGATGAAAGATAACAACCATATCATCCGATTCGTCAAAAATTCAAGCAAGCCTTTGAAAGTCGCAACATATCTTTGCATTGGAGGAAGGCTTCATCAGATTGTAATCGTCACTGTTCATCGTCACTGTTCTTCGGATGCCTGTTGCAGCGGCCAGACTTCGACATCATGTCAAAGAGTAAAAAGGAAGAAGGTTAGAGGCGGAAGTGGTTACGGAGCAATAGATAGAGTTATTAAGTCAGATGTCTGAGGGTGATTGTTCCGTTCGAGGTTCAGGTCAAAAAAGGAAGAAGACAAAGCAGATTAGATATTGAAGTCTAGAGAGGATTAAGCTATATATGTTCAGATGGAGGATTATCTCTCGGCGAAGGAAATGAGACATTAGCATCATATTAGAGAAGAAGGGGCGGACAAAGGCTGATCATTGAGATTTCAGCAATGAGTTTGGATATGGGAAATCAGTTAGCAGTAAACCAATCCGAGCGTGGTTACCATTTGTAATTATAATTTGGATACATAGTGCAGCTTATCTACAGTATCGGGCATCAGGACTTCCCACCATTGGTGCAAGTCAGTGTACGAATGCGGTCTAAATACATAGCTTGTATCTTCTGAGAAGCTATGAATAATTGAAAATGGTTCGGTCATTCCTATGTGCGCTATATGAACAGACCAAGAGAAGAAACACCACATCACATCGTATCAACTCAATAAAATCAACCGGGAAGTCTTTGCATATTGAACATAGTATTAAATTATCTATCCGAGAATGTAATAATGAAGTGGTGAACCTTTGCTACTCATGCTCCGACGATACCCAAGAACCACTTCCTTTAATCCCAAAGATCAGACCTCAACCACTCAATCTCTCTCTTCTCACTGAAAAAAAAAATTGGTCTAAGACTTCAAAGCCATCGAGAGACTCTTGAAACACACTCCAATAGCAAAGAGGAGACAGTAAACTTCGGACTTGAAGCTGAGGGAAAGCTTTTACCAGTAGACATATTCGTCCCTCCCCAGGTAATCAAGAGAAGTGGGGCCAAGTAATGGGATGGGTGGAAAGCCCGGATAATGACACCATATAAACCCATCCTTCTTCTAACCGGGCTCCTCTCTTTTGCAAATCTTTCTCTGCGAGTATCAAGTGTTAAGATGAAGATAAAAGAATGAAATGGATAAAAGCATAAGGGAAGACCCCCAAATCGCATGCGGCGCCATCGCCATGAGATCCTCACATAATTGTTACATCTTTGGAACCGTCGTTCCAAAAAGGGTGTACAACCATAGGTAAACTGGACTTACTTTCAAGCCATGCCATGGTCAAGGAATGAACCAATCTCGCGACATTACCAGTGGAGGGAAATGATTTACGTACATAAATACATCCATTCCATCATTGTTCGGACAATTCCAACTGTACATGCATTCACATATTTCCAGCACCCTATTGCAGCCCATCAGTTCTCGCCTCGCCTCGTCTCATGATACATTCTTCTAGCCCAAAAATAATCCATTGTCCTGCAAGCCACATGTATCACAACATCTGCCAAGCCACGTGGTTATTCTGACAACTTTCCTTCTCTAGGCTTTCCGCACGTATGACCATGTCGTGATGTCCCATTCAAGACACGGTCTTATCCACTTTCCGTGCCGTTTTTGGTTTGATACCGGTTCCTTAATTGGAGAGCTGACCGGAAATAGGGAGGGATACTGCCGGATTTGATTCCGGAGTAGCCGTTGTAGCTGTAGGTAGAAGTTTCTTACCCAAGAATGTAAGTGGAAAGTATCATTGATTAGAATTAGGCATTTCCCATTTTCAAGTGGGAACTCAGATGTCTGCCAAGTACTGAGAAGTTTTCAAAGTATCGAAATTGAAGGAACATCGAAAATGTCATACTTCGCGACTGGCCGCCCGGCGCAAAGTACGGACAGCTCATGAGAGAAAGTCAAAATTCTCATCCCGTCTTTCAAGCCATCTACAACAAGATCTGCACGTCATCCCGAACACAAACACAACATATTTCGTCCCCCTATTCTAGCATATTCAAAAATCCATGTATGTCCCTTTATTTCCATATTCGTTATCTGCACAGAGATGCGCGTGAAAATAGATAAATATACTGCGCATCATCTATTTTCCACATATGTATAGCATTATCTGATCGCCGAGTATATGATGTCGTACTGCTGTACTGTAAACTTCACACAGGATTGATGGTCTCCCGATGGGTTTCCGCTGGCGAATTCTTCTTGTCCTCAATTTCTGCCTTTCCTCGATATTTTCTGGCCCTTCTGATGCGAATTTCGAGATCTTCCATGGCTTTTTCGGTAGTGACCAATTTCGGAATGACATCCATCATCTTGATACTATCTCCTTTTGTATTCTTCAAAGCCTGCGGGGTGAAAAGTCCGAACATCCTCAGTGGGTCTTTCTTGAAAACGGTTTTCGTGTCTTCGCCGTTTGTATCGTTTTTGGAAAGATCCGAATCTGATTCCGAAGAGAAAGTTTCGTTGATGGCGAATAGGGGAGGAGGGGTAGATTTTGCGCATTGTGTATTCGCGGCGTTTTCGGGGATCGTTACAGTGCATAACCTTTGTGCTTGCATACGGTCATCATAGAATGAGGTGTCATAGCGAATTCCATTCTGCGGCATGAAGTTTGCTCGAGATAGATTGATGTACATCTATTGCCATTTATATTAGTATATGTACCCAGTAAACTAGTTTTCCCGGATATATCCTGGGCATGGAGAGAGACACACAGTGCTGTGCAAATAGCAAATGAGGGGTGAGGGGCACGCGATGGACGAAATTAATCGCACATTAAAGGATTTATCCGCCTCAAAGCACTCTGCAATATCTCATTCAGATTTGACGACCAAATGGCCCTTCACGCCTAGCTAAATACCGTGCACGCCCAGGACCCTGTTTTGACATGCGAATCATTTCGTCCATCGCGAGGGGTCAGAAGAGAGGGATAATGAACAGTGGAGGTTAAGGGAGAGATTGACTAACGGATGAGGATAATGAGGAGAGCTCAGATCTTAGGGAGCTGTATTGATCCAGAAGGTGAAGGTACTGTTCTAGCAGTTCATCAATTTCCAAGGTAAGTTCTTGGACGGTAGAGATAGACATGATGGAGTAAAATTGATGAAATTGGTTGTTGAGCCTGGTGAGTTGGGCGCCAATGAAGGGGGCTAGCTGTGTCGTTCCTTGTAATTTCAATGTTGAGGTTCAGCTCGAGCTTTCAATATTTGGCTTCTGATTCGAGCCTTCAAAGCTGCGGAATGTAAAATGGTACCTATTGTTTTGAACCCTGAGGGATGTGGTGGTAGCGTAATTGAAGTTCATAAAAGAGGAGAGCTTTATTATAAAAGCTTTGGTAGATGGATCCTAAGGAATTACTACCGGGTACTCTACAAAGTGGAGTGAGGAACTTTTGTTGATAGTCTCGTCTCCATAGTCAGTCCATCTCCATAGAACTAGTCCATGAAGGATCGTGGAAGGAAAGAAGAAAACTCGTGGAAGGTGGAGAATATTCAGTAGGTATGCATAAGGCATAAGGGTAAGGAAGTCGAAGAGGGAAGGAAGGGGAAGAAATGGAGATATTAATTAAAATTGAGAGGTTGAGGCAGTAAACGCAAACGACGATGACCTACTATCAAAGTCAAAATCTCAATTCAAATTTGACAATCATACATTGCAATGTTATTCGGATCATCCTATCAGGTAGATATTTGGAATCAATAATAGTTGCTAAAATAAATCATTCCTTCCTTGTATGAGATTTGCTTTCTTTATCAATCTTTGATTTTTTTGACCTCACTTCACAATCTATTTCTTCACTCACCGCTATACCATTAGACAAGGCAGATACCTATGTAATCAGTATCGTTAGAGTACTGCAGATACCTAATCCCTACCTACCTATATCAATCTCAGTTGCTCTTAATACTATACCTCCCTCAATTTTAATTAAATTTTCAGAGACGAAAGCCTTTCAATATTGGATATCCGGTATTGAAGATCAAAAAGAAGACCCTAGACTTCCATTGACCAACTCCAGATTGATGAATAGGTAGGTACTTTGATAGTCTCAATTTGAATTGGTTGAATTGGTTGAATTGGTTGGGTAGCATTGTATTTGAATATTCCGCCCTATCTACCTTTACCTACTGGGTAGTTAGTGTAGTAGTAAACGTAAACGCAGATGATGTGCCTAGACCTACCTACCTGATACTTTTAGGGTTAGATGTTAAAGGTTAAAGGTTAAAGGCTAGAGATGCTAGATGAGTGCTGGATGCTAGAGTACAAGCTTCCATGTACCTATCTTTCCCCAGCAAATGATCAATTCAATTCAATCATTCAAATAATATCTTTCTTAGAATTACGCGCACTTCCTTCACTTAATACAACTTTCAACACAGTCTAAGAAGAAGAACGGGTAAAAATAGAACCGAAAAAAAACACTTGCATACACCCATTTCCATAAACAACCCAACCTTTATTAGGTATTCAACCATTAATTTCATATTACACAGAAAAGTTATCTAGTACACACGCAGCACAAAATAAATAAATAAAAACCACCCTACTTGCGTCGCCGAAACACTGAATCCTCCAAAATAAAATACGCGAACCATAGAACGACGATAAAAATAATAAGAAAAGGAATTAAGGAGTCCAGAATCAATTCAATTCCAAAAAAAAAAAGGGTCGAATTGTCCCCCATCCATCTCCATTGTCGGGTTTTCTGCCTGATAAATCAGACCTCGGATTCCAAAAAGATTGGAAATCGTTTGCATTACTGGCTGGTACTCACTCAGTCTACTCTCCTGGGTCATTCGTGCGTTCAACCTGAACCTCAACCTCACCTCACCCCTACTTTCAATCATTCAATTCAATTCAATTCAATTTAATTCAATCATTCAAATCATCCACTTCGCACACATACACCATATACACACAACCTATTTTCAATCCGACAACCATTTCTATCAAACGTCATTTTGCATACGATTCCTAATCTTACAATCTTTCAACCCTCCACAGACAATCAATCCATCCTTTAAGACCGAGCGCAAGTCGATACAAACACCGATAGTACCATACTTGTTGTTGTAGAAGTGTTTTTGAAAGTACGAGGGAGATATAGACAATCGGAACAATGGTTGTCGCAACGATAAAGTTAGTACCTTCTTCATGAAGCTGCTGCTGTTGCATGGATTGGATAATGGTTTCGGAGAATTACTTTATTCAATGACTTCATAGCTAACATATGATATGAATTTACAGATGTGTCGTCGTCGGTGATGGTGCCGTGGGAAAGACTTGTTTACTCATATCCTACACTACGAATAAATTCCCCTCCGAATATGTCCCTACAGTCTTCGATAACTATGCCGTTACAGTTATGTGAGTTTGAATTTACACCGACATTTACTTACTCGCATCTTTCGATCTCCGCAATGTAAATACAAGTTTAGAACCTTGTTCTGATTATCATTTATTAGGATCGGCGACGAACCTTATACACTCGGCCTATTCGATACTGCCGGGCAAGAAGATTATGACAGACTTCGACCCCTCTCATATCCACAAACCGATGTCTTCCTCGTTTGCTTCTCAGTAACTTCCCCTGCATCATTCGAGAACGTACGGGAGAAATGGTTCCCAGAAGTTCATCATCACTGCCCTGGTGTACCTTGTTTAATCGTTGGCACACAAACCGATTTAAGAGATGATGTTAGTGTGAAGGAAAAGCTTACCAAACAAAAGATGAAGCCGGTTGAGAAGAGTGACGGTGAGAGAATGGCTAAGGATTTGGGGGCTGTCAAATACGTTGAGTGCAGTGCTCTGACTCAATACAAGTTGAAGGATGTTTTCGATGAGGTATGAATTCTTCATCTAAAAATGAACCGCAGTTTCTGCCGAGGCACGATACATCCATGAGAGGAGGGAAAATGCTAATCATGAGTAGGCCATTGTTGCGGCATTAGAACCTCCTGCGCCAAAGAAGAAACAACATCGGTGCTTAATTCTTTAATTTAATTGTTCTAATTATACCCAACAATTAACTTTCTGCCCTCATCTTCTTTCGCACTATTCTTCAACCGCCACCACTACTTTCTCGCCTCTCATTGTCCATACCCTGTTCGACAATCATGTGAATCCGGGGAGTTCTAGGGTTGACCTACCGTTGAGCGAATTAGTCCGAAAGCTACGTTACATATGACACATCACCGAAACTAGACGGACAAATCGTCATCTTTCTGTACCCAGTTTCGGCAGGGGGCCTTTGATCCGTCATTTCAAACCGCTGGGAAATTGTTTGGAGAGGGGAGCGAATATACTCAATAGATGACGGGGTACTTCTACAATTTAGGGAAATCGCATTTGATGAACAGAGTCCGCAGTATGAAATCTCTCAATCAATTTTCTGGAG
The DNA here is from genome assembly GCA_014898415.1 of Stromatinia cepivora. Classification (NCBI taxonomy): domain Eukaryota; kingdom Fungi; phylum Ascomycota; class Leotiomycetes; order Helotiales; family Sclerotiniaceae; genus Stromatinia; species Stromatinia cepivora. The sequence continues at coordinate 813,905 of RCTD01000027.1, read as the reverse complement.
CAGGACTTTGAGGTTTGTGGAAACTGGGAGGTAGAGAAATGGCATGCCATGCGAAGGCTTTTTTTTTTTCTATTTACAATCCTCTTTGTTACTTTGATCCCAAGAATCGATTCCCAGCAACTCTACTTTGATTACCTCTTTTTTCCATATTGCGGGTTAAGATGTTTTGTAGGTAAACCGTGGGGGCAGGAATGCAATATACAGATTTTTTTTGGTCTCTTGACGAATACCATGGTGAAGTAGATGTCTAAGTGGTGAGCTTGAAAGCGTGATCTGGTTCGAGATTACCCTTTCGCCTGAGCTGTCAGAGAGTATGGCGGCGGGGAGCGTGGGTGGCGTCGTGCGCCAAGAAGGGGTAGATGTATGTTTCTCGAGTTCGATATGCACGAGGAAGACATGGCGTTAATAACGAATGATGGCACTACCCCTTTCTACACAAGCTAGCGGCTTCTTGTAACCTTTTTGATGTTAATTGATTTGAGTTAACCACATATCTGCGAAATGTATGCCCGACAGCTTATATTTCCTCAACCATGACATAGCGATGAGTTTGTCAAGCTCATGGCCATTTGTCATTTTAGATCATAAACTTTACTACAATGAAAGGTCTCGACTTTGAACTTAAAGATAAAGGGGATTGATAGGTCGAGGTACCGATATTAGTGGGCAAGTGGGCAAGCAGACAACTCAAGTACTGAGTGACTTAACTAGCTGGCTCGCCGCGGGGAACTTTTGTTTAATTGTGCTTATGTAACAATCTCCCATCCATCAATGACAAAAGCAGAGTGAATAACAGGACAGAGCTTATCAAAGTCGCTATTATCAAAACAACTGGGGGAGTGTACTATCAAGAAAGGGATATGGATGATAAGGTTATTTCAATTCTCTCTATCAAGACAACTTTATGAACACCTCCCACCACAAATGTTCTCTGCCCTGTGCCTCATTCAATCTTTTCAGAAATGAAGCTTTCCATCTTCAACTGGCTGTCATTGCTGGCAACATGTGGGGTTTTCCCACCAACTTTTGTGGTGAGCCATAGCCATCACCACAATGATGAAATGGCGCAGCAACATTTGGATGCTGATGGATTGGGACTTGGAGAGATTGATCGAAGTTTGAACGAGGAAAAAAAGCAAGATTTGGAGAGGCTTTGGGGATTTGAGGTTAGTCGACTTTTATGTTTGGACATTTTGTTGTTGCCATTGTGGGTAGGAGCAGATAATTGCACAGTTCGTGGAATCATGAGGCACAGTCGATGAGTGATGATGATATTTGGGCCACCTTTTGGCCTTATGAATTGAGCCTGAGAAACTGGGATGTGATGGACGGGTACATATCGTGTGGCACGTCAGCAGGACCCGGACTTCCCCAATTATTGCCCGTGAATGAGGTTCTCGCATGGAGTAAGAGGATGCAAAAGATATATTTCTATAATGAAATCGACGCGACGGGTACTTTCTTGACTGAGGATTCCAATTCTTTCAGGAGAAACAGGAGATGCGAGTGCATCCATTCCTCATCCATAAATCTTTATCCTGTCCACGCCTAGTCATCGCCATAAAAGTTGTGAAACTACCACAGACTGACGAACAAAACCCTGCGAACAGTGGTCATTCTCAGGAATTTCAACATTCGCCCATCTGGAATACAAGAAATGTCTCACTACTCCCGATGAACTTTTCGATATAGGAATCTTAGGTGTTCCGTTCGACACTGCAGTTAGCTATCGACCTGGGGCTAGATTCGGACCTAAAGCTATTCGAGCAGCGAGTGCTAGACAAACTAGCTTTAGAGGATGTAGGGTTTTAAGCCATCATTGGCATTGATGATGCTCTTTTTCGAAAAGCATGAAGCTAACCTCACGTTCAGTCAATACACGAGCTGGTATAAATCCATACACATCATTCGCTCGGATTCTCGATTGTGGAGATATCCCCGTCACTCCCCTAAGTAACGCTGTTGCATTAGAACAAATGACAGCAGCCTATACCGAACTACTCAACCGAAAGCCCCTTTCTTCATCTCTCACCCACCCAAAGATCATTTCCCTAGGAGGTGACCATAGTCTCGCTTTAGCAGCACTCCGAGCTCTCCAAAAAGTGTACAATCAACCAATCGCAGTCCTACATTTCGACGCTCATCTTGACACCTGGCATCCAGCCAAATACCCAGATCCATGGGCAAGCGAGCAAGCGCAATTTAATCACGGGAGTATGTTTTGGCTTGCTTCCAATGAGGGTTTGGTCATGAATGGAAGCAGTGTTCACGCGGGATTGAGAACAAGATTAAGTGGTAACGATTTCGGGGATTATGAAGATGATGATAGGCAAGGTTTTCTGAGGATCTCAGCAGATGATATTGATGATCTTGGACCTCAAGGTGTGGTTGGGAAGATTATGGAAAGAATTGGAACCGAGGTTCCGGTTTATCTTAGTATTGACATCGATGTTCTGGATCCGGGCGTGGCGCCAGGAACAGGCACGCCTGAGCCCGGTGGCTGGACAATGAGGGAGCTGATTAGAATACTGAGGGGTATTGAGGGGTTAAATGTTGTGGGTGCGGTGAGTATTGTTGATCTTTTCATCTTTCATTTCACATGCTACAATCTCCAGCTCAGTTTCAGTGTTTCATTTTTGCGTCCTCCTAACTTTGAGAGGCTTTTTTGTTCACAAGTACTGACTCCAAGATCTTGCAGGATGTGGTGGAGGTTAGCCCGAGTTATGATGGAGCTGGAGAGGAAACGGCACTCAGTGCGTCGCAGGTGGTTTTTGAGATGCTGACAAGTGTTGTTAAGAGGGGTTTAAAGGATATGGGCAAGGTCGCAGAAACCAAGGAAAGCAGGAAGAACGATGAGCTATGAACGGAATGACTCACAAGGTAAGTGAGGAGTGCGCGCGGATTACGAGAGACAGGCTTCGAGTATCTGAGAGTTTGGAAAGAGATGTACACTCGTACTCATCGAACGAAACACATAGTGTCTGATTGAATATAGAAAGAGGTTGCATTGCTAAATCTGTGTCCACAGGGCACGAGGCAAAAATTGGGCAATTTGGCGGATTTAGATCTGACTAATGCAATTTTAAGACTCTTCAGCTTTCATGTGCGGGATTTGCCTTCTTCCATTTAACCTCATGACAAAGTGGACCAATTCGGACCTCCACAAACAAAAGCTTCTCGAAGTGTGAAAAGTGAAGGAAAGGAAATCTGATGCGGGCAAACTTCAAGCGCTCGATTTCCGGCTGCAGGACCAGCACATCCAATGCCGGGATGGGTAGTTCTGGAGCGCGCATACTAGACCCTAGGATGTGATCCCCGAAACGGTAGTGACCGTCTTCCTGAGTACTAGTAAGACATCAGGCAGCCAGCAATGTAGATATGCCAAACGACAATCTGAACTCGGAGATTACCGAAGGATGCAGAATCATCAAGGACTTCTTTGATGTCCTTCGTCTTCTAGTTCCTCCGCTGGTCAGATTTAGCATTCTGAATTTAAGGTACCATTTCTTCCGTTTTACGTCAAAGGGAACTTTGCATCGCATTGAAGATAATGCGGATAGATACAAACCCGAAAATCAAGCCGAATTCAACTTCGTGATGTTTCACATGGCGATTGCGATGATCTCTCCAGATGAATATTGTCTCAAACACCCTTGGGGTTGGGAAATGCTACGTTAAAGTCTTGAGAGGATAGCATCCCCAGGAGAGTCTACGGAGATTCGATGAGATAAGGATGAGGCTCAGTATTTGATGATGCAATGGAGGATTGGTGCTATGTATCGAAAAGATGAAAAGTTGCGTGCCCTGAATTCTAAGAAGATGCTTATATTATGCTTATTTATTCTAATGCAGCAAATTGCGGCACATGAGAAATAAGGTTATGTAACTGGAAAGTCGAAAAGAAATACCCGGCGGCATGTTTCCCACGGCTGCATATGCATAAGGCCACTTCAAGCTAGACGCTTTGCAAATCCTCCATGCTACTCCGCATTTGGAGAAGATTTTTGGGGCCAAATTCAAACCTATCTGCGAGATAAGTATCTCCAAACAATACATAATTCGGAGTTTTCGGTAGTCCAGGCTAGCGGGTTATATAAAAACTTTTAATGTTTGAAAAGTTTTAAATATTTGAGTGTAATTCATTATTTCAAATTATTTGAGATTTCTATCTGAATTCAATATTCCAGATATTATAGATATTTCGGTGTCATTTAACATTTCAATAAAATTTAACAACTCGAAGCTTCTCATTGTTTGACTGCAGTCAGGGGTGTTATATACCTTGCGCATAATGCGCATAATGGAGGAATCATGCTGGAATGAATTCATCTCGGCCTTTTGCTCTTTGACTATCTTGCACCCTTGAGACAATATCATTCACTACGAGTTCAAGCTGCCCCTTGCAAATCAATGAATACCCTAGTCGACACGTTTCCACTTCAAGCAGGGAAGTATAAAACACCAGGCATGTTACTAGGGAGCCACGCGGGTTAGTGGGTTAGCGGGATGTATTTTCATCTCTTCAACTCTAAACTAATGTCATTCCATGATTATTTTCCGATGGTTCTTGACCTGGCTTCGTCATAACTTCTGCATGGTGTGAATTAAACCTCAGTAGTATATGGTTGTGACACCGGATCAAAATGTATGGGAATTGTAATAGGATGCCAAAGGATCTCGCAATCGGTATCTGAAACAAAAACTGCCGAACATGCTCGAGAGATAGAAACCCGGCGATTTGGAAAGGCGCAGCAGCCAAGAAGGAGTGTTACACTGGCCTATGAAGATGGCTTGACAAATTCCCATATGACTTCAAATCAAAAAGTACTGCGAAAAGTCGACACCGCGACATTTGAAATGCAGAGAATATTCACTACAAGATCCTAATCGTGCGAAAAGGATCTTGCGGGGACTTTGGGAGAAGAGGGAAAGCCGGAGGTGGAATTTAGGATTAGGCGTATATATTTATACCTTGGAGCATCAGGTCATTCATTTATTACTCACCCTAAACTTACAAATTTCAGCATTTTTGGGTCAATGCTCTAAAAGCACTAAGATGGAACGGATATTTCACGTTCTCAATGATTGAGCTGACAAGGGATCTCTCGCGATGTGACCTAAATCCTCGAATGAGCGACGATGACAGGGGGAGACTATTACGAAGCGGGGTCAAAACCGCCGCTCCCGGAGGTAAAATCCATGCGCCGCTCTAGTTCTTCTCACTTACTATAATCCAAATATAGTCAGCCATAGTCAAACATCTTTGGATGTTGCACAATTATTTATCGCAGTGACCTCATTCAACCACACGTAGGAATAAATCTACGATGCCTTCAAGAAGATCGCACATCAAATCACATCATGGCTGCAGCCAATGCAAACTCCGAAGAGTTAAGGTAAATAAATTGTCCTTGCACCTCGAAAGGTTGTTAGTTATGTATCATGCTAATGCCAACTTTAGTGTGATGAACATCAGCCTGCCTGTTCTAGATGTATAGCATACCAAAGAGAATGCACGTATAATTCCGTCATCAGTCAAGCACCCGGTCAACATAGTTTCGAGCTACGACCACCGCCGATATCTAAAACACAAAAGCACAAACCAACTCTCATCAGACCATCATCCCGACACAGTCCACCTCAGAATCAAAATCCCGGTTACGGCATTCAAGCACGACTTCCATTTAGCCTCCACGAAGAAGCAGATGCTCTTCTTCATCATTACGTCAATGTCACTGCTAGACCCATGACATCAGCATTCAATCGTCCGGATCAAAGTAAATGGGAAGGAGCTGTTCGACGCAACGCTTCAACTCATGAATTCGTATACAACGGAATGCTTTCATTCGCTGCATTACATCTAGCTGTTCTCCAACCTCAAAATCGTTCGATGCATATAGCCAGAGCATTGAAGTTTCAAAATGCGGGCATGACAGAGTTCAGGCCGGTGTTGGAAAATCTCACAGCTTCGAATTGTGAAGCTGCATTGAGCTTTTCGGGCTTGCTGATAAGTTCCATCTATGCGGTTCCCGTAGCGCAAGCCGGGCCAAACCGACCTAGCGAGAGATTATTGGATTATCTACCTGTGATATTTAGTTTGTTTAATGGAACTGTGGCTATATACAGGGTGGGTTGGATGAAAAGCCTCGATTCTAATCTTAGCGTACATCTTCGACAAAAAGTAATGGGAGCCGATGCAGCCAACGCTCCAGCCGAAGGTGAAGAGTATCTTGAACAATTACAATATCAAGAAATTGAGAGGCTCAAAGACTCACATCTCCGAGACTTGTATAACGATATATCCTATAAAGTTCGGCGAAATTTGAGAAGGACACAACAATTTCCTGGAAGAGCCTGGCCTGGGACGGCACCACCAGCATACATTCAATGCGTGAAAGAAAGGGAGCCGATTGCGTTGGTACTAGTCGCTTATTGGGCGGTAGGACAGGATAGAGGGGTGGGGTATAATTGGTGGGCGAGGAATTGGGCGAGAGACTTGGTGGAGATGATCGGAGAAAAGTTAGGGGAGCATTCGAGATGGGAGTTGTATATGAAATGGCCAAGGGAGAAGATGGGACTGGCCTGATGGAAATGATTGCGGAGTTCATGAATAGATTGGGCTTGATTATGCATAGGAAAACCAGTGAGTGGTATTGGCCTGACTGGACCAATGGGTTATTATTTCAATTACACAAAGACATCGGTTTGTGCTTGCATCTACTAATTTCAACCTGCAATTTTACCTTCCATCAACATTGAACTTTCACATTCCCTCCGCGCCTTGAAACGACAGGATAGATTAATGTATTCATTTTTACTTTCTAGCTTCAGCATTCAACCCCACAGCTACAGTTGAAGTACGCTCCTTCTCTCCATCTCTTACCAAATTTCGGCCATGTGAATGCTCGCTGACTTTGAAAACCTCATGCTGAGACCCATGATCTTCGGCAAATGGTGCAACTGCGGCCAAATCATCCCGATGGGCAGCTGCCAAGGGTGCTGCCTTAGTCACCGTTGACAGGTGGCTACAGTAAACGCCAGACTTTAAGAAACATCAATATTTCAGAGAGTATGGAGGCTTGGAGGTGTGTTTAATAGTTTGGTAGATCAGATCTGATTGTTCGGCGAGGGTACTGGGGGAGAAACAAAGGAGATTGCTGGAAAGACTCATAATGTGAACTGTGCTTTCAACGGTACTGCGGCCTCAGCAATATTGATTTCCTCATGCAGGATACCTTCAAAAGAATACAATGATGTCTTAGAAGGTCGGGTGGAAATTATCTCGGTATTTGCGCCTTTTCTTACACTCTACGGCCCGCGGAGGAGCCGCGGGATCTTGTTGGTGCCCTTCGAAGCGGTCAATATGTCCTACTCGGAAGGAACAGTTTTTATGTACATTATCGTTCGGTGTCGAGACATAGCGTATAGCCAAGAGAAAGTTTCAAGTCACTTCACTTGTGGCAGTGTCTCCGAGAAAGTATCCATTCTTTGTTCTCATTGGAGACCGATCTTTGAAGAGGTTCTCGCTGGGCTAAACAAGCATACCACTCAGCGTACTTTCATTTGCCGCAGTTGACTTTGCCATAAGGGATGCATATGCGGACGGAAATAGATTTGCTATTATGACCGCCATTAAAAAGATCATAGTGTGTTGATTTGCTAGAAGCTCATGTAAAATGTCATAGGCGTCTCGAAAATGCCCTTGGGACTGACTATTCAAGACAATTCGCAACATAAACTGCAAGATAAATGTTTCGAAGAACGACTAAAGATAATGAGAGAAGGTACTCAGTGCTCGAACCCATGAAAGACTGATATAATTGCCGGGATTATCTCGTTTTGTAGCGTCAAAAGATTGTCGTTCCTCTCACCTTCCACCCGGCTGTCATCACACAATTATTGATACCACGATGATCATCAAACAAGCGAAAAATATAAGCCATTATGAACGGAAGTCAATAACTCCATCGCTGATATTTGAACAAACTCATCTAATATACAACTCTCGCTATAAAAGAACAGACGATGCACATAAAATGACAGTGTCTAGTCCATACATTCTGTTGGTCCAATACTTGAGTGGAGCCTGAAAAATCCCGTTCATTAAATATATCCAAATCGGTGGCACCAATGAATTCAAATCCTAAACTCCAAACCACTTTCATTTATCTTCGTTGCATGTCGTGAGTACCGCTTCATATTTTACAATCCGATGAATCCAAAATTCATGCCACGGGCACTGGATCCGGTGCATGGTCTGTAGTTCCTGTAGATGACGAAGTAACTGCGGCTTTTTCAGCCGACAGTTCTTGCTCATTACTTACATCTTCTGTCGATCCATTCGGAGTCCCATCAACCTGAGCTCGTGAGAACTTCCGGCTCATTTGTTCCTCATCCTCGTGTAAAATCGTGACAGCCTTAACCTGACTTTCTCTACTAACACTTTCCGCCAAACTTGTCCGCGAATATACGGAGGAAGAGGACGAGTTCGCAGCACCTATTAAGAATCGGAATTTCTTTGCATCTTTCTTGGCTTGTTTTTTTTCCTCTTTTGTATCTCCCGAAACCTCATCATCGGCCAAATCCTTCTCGACTGGAATCTCCAAATACACCGAGAAACCTCTGCGCCTGAATCCTTTGTTCCATTGTCTGAGTGCCGATTTCAACGGTGACTCGTATTGAAGGTCTCTTTTGATGATCGCGACGATTTTCCCACGTTTCCATCTCCAGCTAAAGCTCTTTGACGATGGTAGAGTGTCTAATATTTCTTTGGTGAATTGTGACCATTCATGCTCGGAAACACCATATTTGTTCAACTTCGGATTGTACGGAAATCCGGATGATAGCACACTTTCTTTCGTAGGTATCATTAAAGTTCGGGTTTGTGGTCGTGGGGCATCTGCGAATGAAACTCTTCGAGAATCAGGTCCTTGAGATCTTGACCTCTCGGTTCCACGATCAAAAGATGTTCGAGGGGTAACATTTGTTGATTGTGTAGTTCGCCGGGGAGCTATATTCTGAGGTGGAATTGGGGCGGGCACTGGAGCTGATGTTGGACGTGTTTGTGATGGTCCTCGTCTTCACAAGGTTAGCAACCAATGTGATACGATTGCAGGGAAATAGTTCAAAACTTACGATTGGACCGAAGATGATCGCGAATTTGCGGCTGATCTACCTGTTCTTGGTTTTGATTGACTATTCTTTCGACTTGGAGCTTTATTAGTCTCCTTTTCGAGCTCCGCAAGCAAGCTTAATGCCCCGGACATGTTGTATGGACGTTTTTGGGGGGGAGGGATAACAATTGATGAAGGTTTCGATTGATCGGTACTGGTAATGGATAATCCAATCGGCTGATTATAGGCCAGAAAGGAGGTTTATATATGTATAAAGTGGCCGGTATATGAAGATCTGGGAGAGACAATTGGGTCAAAATATGGAGAATAAAAAATGATATGATTATTATGATACCGGTGATGTCGCTGTGGGGACGAGTACAAACGGCAGGACACGACTACTCTTTAATCAATTCGATGCCAAACACCTTAATTTTTGGATTATTGATGAAGTGGCCTGGCCTTGCATTTATATCCACACATCATAAGCGCTGATAGGTCACATTGGTCATGGTTTGTGGCGTTGGCACATGGTAATTTGTGAAGCATGGATCGTATTTTGTCAGCCCTGTTTAAAGCCCGAAGAAAAGTCAATCAGATGGATCAATGTAGGTGGTGCACGGTGTGTGAGACCAACAAGCTAATATGGCGGCTTGGTAAATGATGGAGGAGCTTTTTTTGGTTTGGTTATGGATCAGAGATGGGATAATGATCGACAATGATAATGATACCCAAATACCCAAAGTTTGGTATTATAGCTTATTACTGTATTTCGGTTAAAAATGATTTGATTAGATGATATTTTAGATTCAGGGGGAAATACTTATTTCATGCTCCTTCATACATTCATAACCGAGGCGCCTACTTTAGGCCTACTTTAAGCCTACCTACTTTAAGCCTATCTACTTTAAGCCTACCTACTTAAAGCCTACCTACTTAAAGCCTACCTACTTTAAGCCCACCTACTTTCACCGCAACCAGCAACAATAATATACCATCCTTGAAACCATACAACACATCACACGACCAAAGAAATTTCAATTCTTTTCTCTTAAAATCTCTTCCTTTTAGTATACAAAAACTTCAAAGAGTCATGCCATATGTGGATTACAAAGATTTCAAAATGCCCCAAACCTAGCAAAAAATATCCACCAGGAAAGTACTAGTAGCAATGAGTGGATCCTAATGAACCCCAAAACTTAAAAAGGCGGATATTGTGATGGTCCAGATGTCCGGAAGTCCTAACGGCGTTGGTTTGCTGACTGAATTGGCGGTACAGGATCCCTTTGGGCAGCCACATTCTTTCGGGGTGTTCCTGGACTCCATCTTTCCGGAAAAGACAGTTCATGGCATCATCATACGAATTTAGTATACACCTATATAAGCTTTAACGTTCGACTGGTAGCGAGGCTGGGTCCATGTCTTCTCCCGGATTTTTCATTTTACCGAGGAAGCTTTTCATGGTTTGATAGTTTTACTTTCCGTATCTTCGTAATACCGAATCCGCCCGAGACTCCGTCCGAAATCTTCAAGTTCACGCCTATTCATGACATGTAACCTTGGTAATTCACTTGAAATACAGAAGGAGCGATATATCGATGCACTGTACTGTATAATCTCGAGAGATTCGCGGTCTTGGCATTTGGTTTAACTCTGATCGGACAAATATCATGCCGACTCTGTCAGATATTTTGCTTGATATTTTGGTTGGTGATGATTAAGCATTTTGTGGTTTAAATGTTGCTAACCAGGCAGAAGTCTCTAGTCACAATAATCTTGCCAATCAATGAGGCTATAGAGGCGGTTCGATATTCATCTGACGGGGAAAAGATTGTGAATCTTTCGAGATTACATGTGCATGACATTTGGTTGAAACAGATGTGAGAAATACCCCCACACGGGCAGGGTGAGATGCAGACGCGGGGTAAGGATAGAAATGTTCTGGTCGCTGCTATATATTTACTCGGTGATTACAAACGGTGGGTAGTTCATGCTCAACACAGCCTCCTAATTGACTAGCCTCATAACCCCCAGACATCGCATACTGCGATCTTGTTAGATCGCGGGTCATACGATTGTGACTCTTATGTGCTTGGGCGTTGGCTTGATTGCAAGCTCTTCATTGACAAGCTTTGCAAGAGCAGACCTTGAAAGTCATCCACTTAGGGTAGGGTGATATGAGCAGATGCCCTATGTGTTACAAATCAGGACGCTATATCCAACATTGTCCTTCACTGACCCATTACGGTACACGGAAATATTTTACCCCAAACATTTGCAGATTTGTTGTTCGCTGTCGAAATGGTCTTCCACCAATTCTTTCTTCACAAGAGCCTTCAACTATATATTTGATCTGACAGGAAGAAAAATGGAGTATATCGACCTCAGACAGCTGCTTTCGCATTGAGACATCGAAATGCTACACTGGACGGCTCAATACCAAAGTCCGCTCGTGATGACTTTTGGAAGACGAAATCTGTCAATGATGAGCCTCTTACAACTCAGATCCACCCCGATCATGTTCCAAGGCCTAATCATATTTGCGAGCATCGATCCCCTGATCCCATTGACCACGAGCATTTTGAACAATTAAAACTTGCTCAAGAGAAAGCAAATAAGCTGGCTCGAGAAAAACAAAATTCTGGGGAGCAATTGGTTGGGGTCAGAGCTGCGGCTAAGGTTAGAAAGAACAATGCTGTAAAAACAACCTCGATCAGCGTGTCAGTAGTCGTGGTGGCAGTATCAAGTCTAAAAGCGATCGTGGCAGCCGAGGAGATGGCCATTTTGGGAAAATGAATCATCTTCCGCAGAGAGGTGGCTCGGGTGGTGCATATTCTCAATCATCCAAGCATGATATTTACTTCCAAGATCGCAATTCAGTCTCTAACCTTGGACAATTAGAGCGTCCTTCCGATGGTTCGCAAGGCGCAAGAACTTCATACGAGGGAACTAAATCTCATACTGCTACTACTTCTGACGCTGCCGCCGCTCTTTTAGAGTCAAACTTAATCATTGCAAGGTTAGTGGACGAGAATGAGAATCTCAGGCAGAACACCCAAGCCATGCACAAGTCGAGAGAACAAATGAAGCTCGGTGACCATCGAGGCCCAAATGTCGGGGTACGAGCGGCTGATTACCGAGGAAAAGAAGGACCCAGATCTTGCAGGTTTCATCAGTCATAGTGCTGAGTATCGTGGTCAATGGCGAGGTTTTGCTAGTCGTGCAGGAGAAAAACCTAGGCGTGGAAGAAGTACCAGTCTTCCCCAGATGAAGGCATGAAACTCCGAAATTCCGAAAATCATCAAAATGTAATAAATCGAATTTTCAATACTACTTTAAAATGTTTATAATTAATATATATTTGAAGTCTTAATTCTTAGTATTATTATAATATTATTTACCTTGAATTTGATTAATATTTTATTGAATGGTAGTGGGGTAAAAAATTGAAATCAGTATATTGGCCTTCAAAATATCTAGCAGTAGCTTGTTCCTTACATCTTATATTGACGAGACCTGATTAATGGATGCCGAAAAGCATGTCGTGAATACGTAATTGTCGAAATATATCCGCCAACATTCAATAACACGAGCACGAATAAGTATTCCCCATCATATAAACATGCTCTGGTGCCTGTGTCCAGATTAAAAGTACATACTCCGAGTGTTGAGTACCTTTGTCAGGAGAATACGGGACTTGAACTCTCCAGATCAAGAAACTAATCCCGACAGAAGCTGATTATTGTCATTTCATAATTTGATTTGTTTCTATAGATTTACTTAATTCAAACACTTGGCCTTGGTCCGTCCATTGTATCAAAATGGCTGATACTGTTGGAAGTACAGATATTGAAAGTGGTTGTAGTATGCAAGATACGTCCGTCTTCAATATATTCTTCCTGATTGGTTCATTCCCAATGTATGTATCGTCAAGTAGACTTTCCGCATTCTCTTCTTTGGCAGAAATCTAATCAATACTTCAGAAATCTCGTATATATTGCCTTGTACTTCTTCATACAACTTGCCTTCACTCTTGTCAGTGCATCGTACTTCTCCGCCGCAGACGGCAATGCTGCAACCGCCGCTGCACTCAAGAAAACCGCCGGGGCATTTGCTTTTATAGCTGGAATGCTCGGCTGTTATACTGTGGGACATTTGATGTGCCAGGAAGCATTATTTTTTGACTTCCCAATGGGCGATACGAGTTGAATTTTCAAGAGAAAGTTGAATGATGAAAAGCCAGTTCCGCAGTATCATTAGGGGGAATCTAAAGCATGAAGGGTGGTTCGTAGGCAATAGAGAGCTCACAACTGGACAGGACGGAAAAAATTTGTCCCGAGTGCTTGTATCGAGACACAAAAGGAGAATACACCGAGGTAGTACAAACTTCATTTGCGTCTTGCTTCTTGCAATTGGAAACAAAAAAATTGAGTCTATCCACATCTGAAGTTTGGACAAGGTGACACATTGTACCACCCAGATGTGTAGATTACTGAGACCAAGTTCAGCCTGAAGCCTGACTAAGACCCTGAAATTGTGGGTATGAGGCCTCAACTTATTGCGGAAAGGTTCCGACGGCACAGGCTTCTTGAGGAGATACAATGTGTCAAGCCTTTCACAACATTGAACATCTCATTCATTGCTTACTTTTAACTCAACAACTCGACCTTTCAAAAAAAACAAAAACAAAAACAAAAAAAAAACACGCATACCACTATCAATACATTCATTCCCTTCATAATGGCACCATCAATCGATCCTCGCATCTCCAAAATCAACCCCATCTATCGTATCTTCCTCCTCTACATCGAACCCGTCATGGCCCTCGGCGGCGCCTACCTAGCCTATTTTCAACCCGCCAAATTTATACTCAGCACGGCCCCATCCACGATTTCCCTCCCCTTTATATCTCTCACCTCCTCAACCCTCACGTCTCCAGATCCAGTGATAAAATTCCTCTCCACGGATATCGCCGCTCTTTATGTTTTATTCACGATTAACGAAGCTGTTGTTCTGAGACTCACTCGCGATTATTCTGTCTGGAAGGCTGTGGTATTTGCGATGTTTGTGTGTGATATGGGACATATTTTGGGGATTTATGAGGCGGATCCGGTGGGGGGTTTGGATGTGGTGGGATGGACGACGGAGGAATGGATCAATAATGGGATCTTAGCATTTGGATTGATTTTGAGATTGGCATTCTTGTTGGGATTTGGAAACAAGAAGTAGAGGGGAAATGGAGCGAATGACTATTTTATATTTTGGGAGCTCGTCTTCCTCGGGGTATCTATTAATCTGGTCTGCATTCTAAGATTAACAAGTTTTTGGTTGTTTTGCTTCGAAGATTGAAATCATTGGAAATATTTAATTTTCCGAGATATTGAAATCCACAGATTTCAACAGGATTCACAAGAAGGTAAATTTACCCAAAGCATTCAAAGTACAAATTTTTCCTATTGCAACGCTTGCAAACAAAACATACATTACTAGCCATTAGCTATAAAATGACACAAAATAACCATATCATGTCATTTAAACCCTAAACATTCTCAACATGTGCAGAAGTCCTATCCTTTTCCAATCCCGCCGCAATCCCCGCTCTCAAAGCTTCCTTCTCTTGTTCCAACTCAGCCCACACAACAGCATGTGCTTTCCTAGCTGGCAAATTACGATCAAAGAGTCTATCAACCGCCTCAAGAGGAACATTTTTCGTCTCTGGAATCAGGAAGAAAACAAATGCAACTCCCCAAATCATCAACGAAGCGAAGAATAAGTTAACTCCATATCCCATTGAAGAAAACATCTGCGGTGTGAATCTCGGAACGGGGGCGTTCCTGGGCCAGTTATGAGCGGCAGCATGTGCTTGAGCTAGTGTTCGAACACTTTGGTCAAAGATCTCGGCGTTTATTACCCAGGGAGTTGGTTTCCAAGTTGGTGTGTAAAATGCCTAAAGGAATGATTAGATGTCATCGGGGAACTAATCAACTGGAAAATTCACAGTCCATAAGTAGAAAAAGAAAACGGTAGATACACTAGAAGGTGGAAGGGAATTTGTTGGATGGTCAGCAGGCTTTGCAATTGCAATATATCTAGCAACATAGTACATGCACAGAGAACCACCAATGGATCCAATCATCAACAACTTCCTTCGACCCAATTGATCAATCAAGAACAGGAGGTAAATGAAAGTTCCGGCCGTTTTGACGACACCGAATAGACCGGTAGAGAAGAGGGAAGTATCGGTACCGATAATCCCAATACTTTTGAAGATAGTCAGAGAATAATAGTTAACGGCATTGATACCAGAAGCATTTTGCCAAAAGAACAATGAACCTCCAAGGAAGAATCTCCATTGAATCTTTCAACTTGATGCCAGGAGTTTAAATGGTTGCCAGAATCCGAGACCACCTCCTATCATTTGTTGCTCGATATTTTGGTCGATTGTGTAGATTTCTTCCTTGATGTATATATCATCTTCAGTGAGGTTTCGAATCCAACAAAGGTTCTCAATAGCCTTCTCTCGTTTGCCTTTACTCATCAACCACTGTGTCGAATTACAGGTTAGTCTGGGCTTGTAGAAAGCAATTCCAGCGACTGACAAGAGTGGGGGTTGGAAACCGAAGTACTCACGGGAGGGGTTTTGTGAAGCCAAAGTGATCCGACCAATAACAGTCCGGAAGGAATTACTTGAATTGCGAATGGAATTATCCACTGTTCGTGGTTAAATGGAAGGGTCTCAGCAATCCCATACTTGATGGGTCATTAGCAGTTTTCGTCTCACTCGATGATTGATAGCTCACGTTAATCCAGAATCCAACAAGTCCACCAATCTGCCATCCTAATAATTCGAACATCTAGGAGATTATTAGCAAAACTTTAGATGTACAAAAGACCAGTGAAACCTACGCAAACCAGTCGACCACGAATAGCAGGCGGGGATACCCCAGAGATATAGATAGGAGCCAAACTTGAACAACCGTCTACGCCCAGACCCGCTAGAACCCGTCCACCGTATATAAGACCAAGATCACCTTTTCCATTTGCACCAAGCATCATACCGGCACCAACTGTGAATACAGCACTAAACACAGCCATTCCTCTGACTCTTCCAAGCCAATATGCCGCAATATAAGCGAACAGAGCTCCAAAAAACGCTCCAGCTTGATAACATGAGACAGTATTTGCGCTCACAAGATTATACTTCGTAGTAGATAGTGCTTCAAAATTGAATTCATCTTTAAAAGATGGGAGAGCGATAGTTGTTCTAATAAATGCGCTATCATAACCTATCATGACAGCCGCGAAACCAGCCACGATCGAACATAGATAGACACGCCAATTGTAGACTTGGGAGGGTGTGGGAAGATCCTCAACTTTGGATAACATGCCCATGATTGCGGAATTGAGCTTGAATGCTCGGAGATGGAGAAATAAAATCGAGATACGATGAAGGAGAAGCTGTAAGATTTATTGTTTACATGGCTGGAGCATGGCTTCTTTTGATAACCTATCCATATACGCAATACTTTCAAGGGACCTTCATAGTGATGATGTAGGGCTAAAGCGGGGGATTGACAAGCTAATAGTTCGCGCAGATACATGACTGCCGATAGAATATGGATCCTATATCCTAGAACAATTTTCCATCTGACCTCAATGTAACAAGCGAAGTCGGGGATGTCTGCAGTGCAAGTAATATATGCTACCACTATATTGTCATGCTCAAGATGATGATCTAATTCGAGCGTCTATAAAACTTCCGATATTTTGAGTAGACAAAAACCCAAATTGGCTGATTTCTTTGGTTCCGAGTACTAGTAAAACTAAATGAAGAGTCTAAATTCCTGGAGTTCCTTTAGTTTAGCTAGGTATTCTAAGGGTGGCCCGTAACAATTGTCGCTAATTCCCCAGTTTCTCCAACCTCCATCCCCCCGCAAATCCACAAAAGCTCCCCCGCAATCTTACCTATATACGCGGAGAAACACTTTACACTTTCCTTCCCCCCCATGCAGTAATTGGGAAGCTTGTTTCCCTATAGAGGTCAGATTAATTTATTATTTATCATGGGAGACAAGGCGGGAAAATATTTCGCAGACATTAGGTTATCTCCTGCTAGGCATGGCATTATCTAATGAACTGGAGTTTCATTAGTCCGAACTGCAACCCAGACTATTGAAATCCACCCTCATCTATTTAGTACTATGGCATCTTGCCATCGGGCAGGTTGGCCAACAGAGCGTAAGTTACCTCGCGTACGCTTAATTTTACTTCTCTGTATGTGCGCTTGAAGCTGGTGTAGAATGAAAGCTCGTCAATTCCAACAATATACGTAATCTCACCGTCCAAACTGTTAACAAATGAAAGTACATCTCCGGCGGAGGGAAAAATCACTATAATATTACTGCCCCCGTAGAACATTCCAATATCTAGACTGTATCCAAGAATAAAAACTATAAAGTATTTCTATTTATAAAAAATCTTCATAACGTTGAAAGTAATATTCCCCTCACGGCGCATGATCCAAACCACCCTCAACAGCCGAAGCTAATTCCTCCGTAGAAGTATATGTATATACCCAACTATTTTAACAGTAGTGTCAAAGTGTCAAGCTCGATATGAATACATGACCTTACCAGGAACTCCAAACCCAAATCCATGTCCAAATTATCAGACTATCCAATTGATAATTAAAACACCATTTTCACTTGGCTCCGCCAAGTCTGCTAGACACCTCCTATCCCTGTACATTCATCCATATAGCGTCAATATCGCATCATCTAGTACATGATACATCTGGCTTTTACTGAAACAAATTTCCAAATTCGCTAGAGGATAAAGTCAAAGGGTTAATTAAGACCTGATCCGTTAAACACAATTTAAAGTCCCGGTGTAGATGGTATATTGATAGATAGGAATGCCCTTTTGCTTACCTGTGTAAAAGTTGCTAGCTTTCACATTTTCAAGTCTCAACATTTCTCACCTCGTAATCTTAGCCAGCCGCAGCTTGGTAGGTGGTCTTATAAGGCTGGGGACGGGATGGGAATAGAAGTTTCCGCGGCGGCGTCTGCAGGTTGAAGGAGGAAGTTGACATGTATGAGATATTATGATGCTCTCACCTCCTTTCTTGTGTCCAAGAGCGGTGGGTGCTTCTCCTTTCCCGCCCCTTCCCCTTTTTTGCCAGCGATATATGAAAAAAGAATCATGCTAGTTTTATCCCACACTTCGGATAACTCACTGTGGACTCCGGCCAAAAAAACGTTGACTCTTTTGCATCCATCATAATCCAAAACAACAATTTCACATCCTGAAGCATTCACAAAAAATATATAGGTAACTTCCTTCAAGCTCAAGGGTATATCTCTAATCATTTTGGTTAGTTCGTTTCGCTGCGCTTGCAGAATTGCTTTTCCTAATTACACACAAACCACGACTCCTCTGTGAATTCATATCCATTCATTCATCAATATTACCACCCATAAAATAGGTTCCTTGCTTAATAACTCTGATTTATCATCATCACCCATAACCATGGTTTCTGCATTAATTAGCATCTATCTTCTCCACTTCAACTTTAGCTTCCTCCCAAGTCTCCTTGTTTTTCTTGGCCCATTCGATTTGAGATCTAGCATAGGCAAGCTGTGAAGTTGATTAGTATTGTGAGTGGTAACTATATCATGGGTGGCAAAGGGTACAAGATACTAAAAAGTGACTACTCACCATATATCTCTTCAAGTCGTCCTCTTTCTCCGTTTGGAATCTCTGCAAATCTTTGAGAACACCAGCGCTTGCATCCTTTACATCTTGTGCAGATGCGAGTTGAGCCTGCTCCAATTGTGAAATTGCCTCCCTAGTCTTGCTGATTTGATCTCTTCGTGTTCGCTCCGGGTCAGCATCAACAACACCATGAACCGCATGACTTATGCGGCCAAATATTTTATTGGTGATGAAGTTTCCACTCGAGCTCTTTCGATGAGTAGGGGGTATTTCCTCAGGTTGAGGGATACCTTGTGATGCAGAGGGAGTATCACCATGAGTGGGAGGAAAGTCAGAATCAATCGATGCTGTGTCATCATGTGGTGATTCGCGACTTGTTTGTGGCGGTTCTCTTGCAGATGAATTTGACCGCCGTGGTACATTAGGAGTCCCACTATTTGTAAGATATTGGTCGATTCTCTTAGCTTCAGCCTCACTCCTTTCCAGTTGTTCTAGAAGAGCTCTTTTCTTAGCCAAGTCTTCGTTAGTCATCTCTTGCTGCACCCTCTTCAGAACGCGATATCTCAAAACACTCCGAACTACTCCGGCAAATTGTGCACTCTCTCGCATTGGTTCGGCAAAACTTGCACCTAAAGAAGCAGAAAGTTCCTCGGTCGCAATGTATGAGGAATCTACAGCTTGACCAACTCTTTCAATAGCTGCTGCAAGAGATGCCGAGGGCTCCGAGAGTGAAAAGCCATTGAATCTAGCGCCAAGCTCTGCCAAATCCGTCGACAAGGAAGACAAATGGGTCAATGTCCTCCGGTTTACTCGTTCAATAGGTCCAGTCAACAATAATTCCAGATCCTTCGTAGAAGATTCAAAGCTTATGAAGTATGGATCCAAATCTTGTTCACTCAAATTTGCACTTTCCGGTGGGATTCTACCAAAGACTGGCGGTCCGGATTGGGTATGCGCCGCGGCAGAAGGACTAGCAGCATACTCGGAAGGCTGTGCTATCATACCTTGAGCATTAGTATTTGCTGTAGAAGCCGCCTTGAGTTTCGCCGAGGTTGCGGGCACAGGTAGGAATGCGTGAGCAGGTGTGGGGTTGGCGGGGTCGAGAGGTGGGGCTTTCATGTTGGATTTTGGAATTGATGCGATAGGATGGGAATGTAAGACTTCGTTCTAATGGCAATCAGAGGAGGCGTAGCAGCAGAGTAGGAATGGTTATTGACTTACCCAACTTGCGTTTGGATCTAGGAATCTCCACCAAACCCCATCATTCCGTACCTCGTCCATTCTCCTACATCTGTTTAAGAATACAGCCAACATGCGCTTTCGAAGGTCTATGATCTGTTGATCCTGCTTTGCCTTTGTTGGGTTCGCAGCATAATCTGCCATAGTATGCTTTTCCGGAATAGGTGGAATGATCAAAGTAGGGTGTAATCTAGAGAGCGCATCTCTGAGAGACGCGAACTCGGAATAGCGCCGACGAACTTCAAGATCCTACTGTCATTTTAGCTTGTAGCATATTACCTAACCATTAGACATACTCCAGTTCTTATCGTATACACAATGTATTTCCCTCCACTTTCAGAACTCTTTCCAGCATCGACAATCAGAATAGGTAGTTCCGGATTCTCATAAAGAATTTGTTCAATGCGACTATCATAACCTCCCTTCTTCTGCCTTCTTGTAGCTTGAGATGCTTCGCCATAATCCTCATCACTTCCAGCCTCACTCGTATCGTAACTTAGGTTGCGCTGGTCTGGTACATTATCGTGGTTTTCGCTGATGGTTGAAGGAGTGCGCGGCCCGCCAAAACCATGTTCTACAATATCCCAGCCCTCAAAGTCAGCATCAAAGTCAGGATTTGGCGCAGCACCCAGGAAAACAGAAAACATTTTGATATGAAGAGATCAAAGTCGTAAAGTTGAAGAGTAGAACTTACGAGATCCAGGTGAATTCGGAACAGCATTTGAGGAGGTTATTGAGTCTCTACGCTCAAAGCTGGTACCGTATGGATTATTGTCTTCATCGTTCCACATCCTGTACAAATCATATGCTTGCTTCTTTGGAAGCTTTGTGTGAATGGTTGAATAAAGGTTAGACAACTGAATGTGTTTTTGTGGTGTCGTGATGTTATTCAGAGATCGTGGTAGTTCAAACAAACAAGTGAAGGAGCCTTCCCTTCCTGCAGTTCCATTACAATGTTGATCACCAGCCTTCCGTCATTGGGAATGCACGGACCATATTTGAGTCTTAACTAATAAAAGCCCCTCACAAGACAGGACACTGATTTCAAAAATAGGTGTCTAATACTGTAGTAGTTTTTAAATGTTTTAATTCATGTTTGAAAAATCGAATAGTCTCTCAAGCTAAGTAAGATGTCTACAGCAGCAGCAGAATACCAAAGAAGTAGTTTGCTGCAACTTATTCTCTCCATCACATTCCCCTCATTTAACCCCTCTCCTTCATCAAAATTACCACCAAACACCTTTTCACAAGTTATTTAAAGTGTTAATTTTTATTCATATGATTAGCTTCTTGTATGAATATAGATCTTTCTTCTATATCAAACTTTTACTTCAGAGTACTTATTGAATCTCACCAACTAGCTATTAGCAAGCGCTTGCTTTTACTCCCGCTCACTCATCTCTTTCTACCAAAGAAGTAGGAGAAGGGAATCAATATCAATACAATTACTTCCTTTCTCCATCAAGAACCACCCATTCAAAATGCTTCCTGACTTTCATAGAATCTATCTACAAAATACCATTCTAAAAACCAAAACCCCCTTTCCTTCATTCTTCCGATGATATCAATCAAACGAGGACACCAAAACAATACTTCCTCCCTACTTCTTCGCTAATGAATTAGGAAGTGACTAGCAACAGCAAGCGCTTCGGGCCGTTCGGGAAAACTCCTTCTAGTTTGCCCTGCTAGCAATAAATTTTCTGGGTTTTAATGAAAATTAGCCAAATGATCCCGATCTTCCATTCTATTGTCTCTTACAGTCTGGTTATCTACTATTGATCTGTTTCTCGAGCCAGCACAATGTGACTATGATATTCGTCATTCTACGGGTTAAATGAGTAACGGAGCTAGGTCAGCGGCAGCTAAGGTGAGGTGAGATGATACCCAAGAGTGTTGGGGTGGTTTGTGCTATTGATATATTATTTTTATAATGGAGTATGGCGGAAGATTCATGTATGCGAACTTGAAAATATCAAAAGTTTGAGAACCGAAAATCCATTTAAACACTATACATGCACAAGCATGACTATAAAAAAGGAGACAGGGATAAGGCGCTCAGAGCCCAAGCAGCGGCGAGAGATGTGCAACCTATTCAATTATCACAAAGGAAATTGAGATATTCAGCTGAAGGTCCACTCTTCCAGTTCATCGTTCATTGTTCCTCAAACTAGTATCCGAGTATCCATCACACCTTCGCATGTCAATCCTCTACTGCCTCTTCCACTTCCACTCACTCTCAGTCTCAAGTATAGCTCCCTACTATCTAACCTTTTAATCATTCCCCTCGTTCCCATCATCTCTCATCTCCCTCATCTCTCACACCCCTTCCATCCAACCACACCGATCCATCCCATCCCGCGTCCCCAAACTCCCATCTCCCAAATTCAAGAAAACCAAACCACTTCCACACTCTCACTCTCAACCTCACTCCCAACCTCACTCCCTACCACTCCCTACCACTCCCTACCACTTCATCCTTTTCATTCTTCAATTCCCATTCCTCGCACAATCAAGCATACACCCTCACCAAATCCATCGTATTAGGAATATGTTTAGACCTAATCTTCAAAAGACATAAGAAGAGGTACTGATGATTTAATTATTTAGTTCATGATAATTCAGCATATTCATTCCTCCGTCCTTAGAATATACAAAGGCGGTGAGCTTAACCGCAGGGGAAAAACTCCAGAACACTGGTTGCATTCCTACCCACTTACATTACTATCAAAACATACACATACACATACACACAAACGAACAAGACATTCACTCATTTCATTTCATTTCAAAACAATATTTAAAATCATGATTGGAAAATCTTCTTCATTTTCATGTTCATTCTCGTTCCACTGCCCAGAACCAACCTCCCTATCACAGGGCCGGATTGCCATGTCCCTATCCTAATACCTAACCCTATACTATTCATCATATCCAATCCAGCTTTCTAATTACTTCCTCTCCCCTTTTCTGGGATATCAATATGGTTCATACTATCTCTTTCAATCGGATCAAGCTTTTCCACCCACAAATGCTTGCCCACATCCTCCACAAGATAAAAAAGTTACATTGAAAAGTAAGAGCTATAAAGGACAAAACGCGAAAAAGAAAACACAACGAAGCGAATGAAGGTAATAAGGAAAGGTAGAATAGAAAAATGAAACTCGGTATTACAACACAATAATTCCTATCCATGCCTATCCATGCACGCAAATTCAAATTCAAATCAACTAGACCACTTTTTCCTCCTCCATAAATCTTAATCAGATATTCATTAATTGCCTGCAACTTCTTCTTCAGCCCAACCATTAAGACCATGTCCCTGTCCATCAATGCCAAGTCCGTATCCACTATTGAAACCTCCATTGCCGAGACCACCTGAGAAGGAATTTTGGTATTGATGTCCTCTTCCTCTTGAACCTCCTTGTTGCTCTCCATTTCCAATGCCATCTGGCTGTGCAAAAACAGGAAGAGAAACAGCCCTGCTGTGGCTTCCTCTAGCTGGAGCCAATAATCCATTCATGGTGGGTGCTCCAGATGATTGGAATCCGTTTGTGTTGCTGATGCTTGCACTTGAACCGTGTCCGCTAGGTTGTGATTGTTGAATGTTTAAATCATCCATGTTTCCACCACCGTACAAAGCGGCTTGCTGAGCTGCAAGGACTTGTTGCTGTTGTTGTTGAAGAGCTGCGACGGAATAAGGGTCGAGGTTTTGTTGCTGCTGTTGAGCTTGTTGGGAAACTTGGTTGAGGTACATGGTCAATGGGTTGTTGCTACCAGCATTGAGGATAGTAGATGGAGTAGACCCTTGTTGTTGTTGTTGCTGCTGCTGCTGTTGGTAATTTCCATTGGAGCCATTGATAGAACCTGGGGCCACAGAACCTGTTGGGGAAGAACCACTCTGACTCGGTTGAAGACCACCTGAATGAGGAGGTGAGTTAACACCATCACCACGAGGAGATTGAGATTGTTGAACTTGTCGTGGAGGATTTCCACATCGATCCTTTCCAAAGTTAACCTTGAATCGGCGGTACTCTTCCTTCCCTCGAATAGCTTCAATTGCCTTGATAGCATTTGCGATATTCGTAAAGTTGACAAAAGCGCAACTCTTCTCTCGAAGAGTATTAACCAATTCAATCTCACCATATTCAGAGAAATCTTGTCTCAATCTCTCTTCAGTCCATGATTCATCCAAGTTACCAATGTAAACATTTCTTGATGCTCCACCGCTAACAGCGAGAGCAATTGCAGCTGGAAGTGCACCAGAATGTTTTCCCCATCCAATTTTCAATCTTCTGTTATGAATCATCAATCCTTGCAAGTTGCTCAAAGCATAGAAAGAAGCCGCGGAAGTAGGATCAATGAATGTGACGAAGCAAATATGCTTATCGGGTATATATCGAATATGATGTAACAGACCGCCCCTAACAACATTGCAAATTTCTTCAATTGTGGTTTCTGGATGAATGTTACCCAAGTAAACAGTTCGGTTTCCAAGGTTGTTGATTCCACCTGCAGTTGTGGCAACAGCAGCGGCAGCTACAGATTGTTGAGCCAAAGCATTAGAAATTAAGTCACGATCAGCCCCGTTGAGAACGTGAGCATATCCTGGTGCAATGCCAAGATATTGAGCAGCATTCTGTTGTTGGGTCTTCGAAACGTAAGCGCAACGATCTTTTCCGTAGTAAACCCGACGTGGTGATTGCCATTTTGCCTCATGAGGTAATTGAGAAACTGCCTTGATAGCATTCCCGATTGACAAGAAATGAACAAAGCCAATTGCTTTTTCTCGAACAATCTTGACCGTATCGATGGGACCAAATTTCCCAAGATCCTCACGCAATTCATCCTCTGTGACTTCCTCACCAAGGTTACCCAAATAAACATTTCTCGAAGCACCCGATTGTTGAACAGCAAGAGCAACAGATGTAGGGACTTGTGAAGGCTTTCCCCAACCAACCTTAATATCCTGGCCTCTGATAGAAAGCTTCTTCAAAATCGCGTCGGAATGGAAATGGGTGGCGGAGCTCCCATCCAAGAATGAGATGAAAGCACAGTTCTTATCTGGCAAAAGTCGAACGGACTCGATTTGTCCACTACGAACGTGACCGAGAATTTCTTCCGCGGACGTCTCAGGAGGAATATTTCCCAAGTAAACTGTTCGGCTAGTTCCTGAAACCAAACCGGGTGACATTTGTACTGGAGAAGAAGGGACCATGCTCATGTTCTGCATTGCATTATTCATTTGAGCAAATCCACCAGTTGGGGATTGTGGGTTATAGAATTGAGGCGCGCCGTAAGTCGAGGGAGAGACCAAGCTCTGGTAGAGTTGAGGGGACATGGGGCCTGTTGGGCTTTGAGGTTGTTGTTGATTGTGCTGTTGCTGTTGATAAGTCGCATAGTTTTGAAATTGAGGACTTTGGAACGCGGACGGAGTTCCTGGTTGGAATGGGCTACCGAGAAGAAGTTGAGAAGGTAGCAAAGGTGTGAATTGCATATCGAACGCGGTGCCAGGTGTGGTCATATCATTCTGACCTTGTTGGCCCATGCTCTGTGTATTTATTGAAGGAATGTTCACTCTGCGAGGATGTCTATCACCATAACCACCCATCGAAAATTGATTTGAACTGTATGCGCCATGAGAAAAGCCTGTGTCGCTGTTGGAGGGCTTAGATGCGTGACCAAAAGGTCTATTTACAGACGTCGCTCCAGATCCGCCATTTTGAGTTTGTGACTCCTGCATCCCGAAAAGATGAGGTGGCAGGACAAAGCTGTCCCGCACGAGAGATGATATTACCGCCGTTTTGAAAGATTCAAATGTGCCTGCAAAGGCACGTTGAAGAACTTTTGGTCTTGAAGATTGAATCTATTCAATTGACCAAATGATATCCAAGTGAAAATTAATCTGCCAGAAATTGTGAGAAGAGTGAATATGCCGGGAAGCTTATATTGAAAATATTCGCCTGAAGTGAAGTTTGGATATGTATTAACAAAGCTAGGTATGTAGATATTCGAGGTTGGCCGGTTGGCTGGAATTGAGAATGTTTGCCGCTATAAACAAATTCTTGTATAGATAGAAATATGAATATTAAAATAGGTTCAGTCTGTATACAAGTATTCGAATCGAAAGGAGGAAGTTGTCGATGTGAATGAATCACCGTAAAATATCTATATGGCAGATGTTCGAAATGTTGTTGTGTCGAAGGAGTGGAGGTCTGAAGTTGAGTGAATGCTCGAAGGACTTTTTACTTTGACCGCAGGATTCCAATCGAAGTTGATCGTCGTTCAACACGGAGGCAAATTGGGAAGTTCTAAAATAAAACCTTCAGAATATCTGCTCGATGCAATGAATGAATTCGATGCAAGCTTTGAGTGGGTTGTATGGAGGATATTTGAACAATAGTAACAACAAAGAAGTTTTTGTTTAAAAAAGGAGGTGAACTTTTCGTCAAGCTTAGAATACTTCGGACGAATCGATAAGGACTGTTTGAATTTCTCTTTTTTTTTCTTCTCTCTCTTCTCCTTCACATACACACTTCTCCTTCTTCTTCTTGTCTCTTTTCTCTTCAATCAATCAATCGATCGATACTCTTGTCGGTATTCAGAGATCAAGAATTGGAATTGTGAAAGATAAAAAAAAAGGGGAATGCAAGAAGTAGTCCGCTTTTTTTTAATCTCTCTTGAAGATGGAACCTTTTGGTGGAAATGATCTTAAAAGAGTGTACCTATTCAAATGAATTAACCAAAGATGGAATAATTGGAATAAAAATCTACGAAAAAGGAGTAAAATAGAATTGAACAATTTTTGAATGAATTGTGAATTTGTTCAGAGCATAATATAAGAAGTAAAGTAATGAAGGAAGAGAGAGTTGTTGAAAAAGGAAAGAGAGTGGACAAGTTAGGGGATGGAATAGGACGATGAAAATGAATAAGGAAGGGAACAAGGAGAAATAATTTGGTACGTTGCATTTGCATTGGTAGAGAAATCATGATGACTGACTTGGGATAATTTTCCCATACATTAGCATACATTAGCATACATTAGCATACATTAGCATACATTGGCCCGTTCAAACAATCAAATTGATCGAGTTATGCTATCAATTTTGACCAATAAGAGATCATAACCCATGCATAAGAAAGAGAAGGGAGGAGTTACTCATTTCAATTAAAACCAAATGTAGTTTAGTTATCAACTTAATATGGTATAGTATCATTAACATGGGATCGTTCCTTTCCTATAATTGATTCCCGCTAGTACCTACCTTAGTTTCTTCTCCCCTTAACAGATATGAGATATCAATAAGTTGTCCGATATTGCGGTGGTTTTCCCCCTAGAACGCCTTAAAGACCGTTTCTACTTTAAAATCATATCATTTGGAAGACATATTGGTTATACAACATCAGAAACATTAGAAACATCTCATCACAAATCATCAGATGAAAAATATCACATCTCTTATTCAAGAGATATAATGAAACAGCAGAATGAAAAAGAGTAAGTTATTCCTATCTCCCATGAATCGGTGAGAAAGTTAAAAGTAGGTATCCAAGTACAAGTTACAGTGTAAGCACCCAAAAATAAGGCGAGGCAATGCAATTCCAAGACCCAAGACCCCTATCTCGGACCCCTTCAGACGCGGACAACTACCTATGTATCATGAAGTACCTACTCTCAGGTACCAAGAGTTAAAGTACTTGTGCTGCGGTACATTTGTATCGAGCGTCAAGATATCAAATCATTCTTCACTTCAATCATCACAGCCTCCCATCATCAACTACCTATCTAGGTAAGATGCAGAATCCTCCATAGCCGCGGCGCATATGTTGGGACATATCAGCAATGCAAACTTAGATACAAAACTATACCCATATTATAACAACCAGAAGAACAGCACACCCACTCCATATACGATATGCATATATGGATCTCGCATCGAATTCGTGGTTAATCATCATTCATCAATTCAGGGTCCAACTCCATCTGCGATCTTCCCAAGACCACTCATGGTTCATGGTTTCTGCATGCGATAAGCATAAAACTTCCATTCTACCCACCGACTTTTCCATTTCTGTTACCTAGGTACGTACCGGTCGGTATGTGTTCTCTAGCGATCATGCGAGCACCAAAAATTTATATTCTCCGATTCATGTCCCCATTCATTTATCGTTTTATCTCCTCAAGTTCATCCAATCATTGATGTAGAAGTTTCATAAATAAAACCTTCATCCAATTCATAAATTCATCTCAACAAAACCTTTCCCCCGTTCTCCCTTTCAGCCCCAAATTATGTAAATTCTCAAACCTCAAAGAACAGATCTCGTATCAAAGCTCGGCCCCAACCTACAGTTTTTGGCCATCTACCAGGTTACGTTCCCTGAGCATAAGGTTACTGTACTTAAGCGCCGGAAGATTTATCGAAGATTTATTCTCTGCCATACTCCGTACAACCATTGCTGATATAGTATCTAAGTTGCCGTTGATGGCTAAGTACTTGCAGGCTACATACATATCTACCGTACATCGGTCCCCAAGATGCAGCCCTGAATTTATTCCTACCACTTGAGGTCGTACATTACGACATGTCGCACTGGTATGTAACTTATCTTGAGATGTACTTCGGATGGATGGATATTAGACAATTCGTACTTGTCGATGTTCGACGATTTCCTAGAATCCCTTGCATCTCAACGCGTTTATTTGGCCATTTTGATCATCAAGTTAAAGCAATCTTTAGTATGCGTATGCAATACCAACTACATCTGATCCCCATCAAAGCACCTTTACCATCCATCTTAAAAGACTCAGCTACACACACAGACAAAAACTTCCATCCTTTCATCCCTCCATCCTTTTCCCAATGATCCTTCACTTCTACACACCTTCCATCCTTCCAGAACAAATCCCACAGCCAGCCTGTACGAGCGTACCACGATCTCATCTCAAAACACAGCATCAAGACACACCAAACCATCCCACCAAACCCAAACCCTCAAAAATAATCCCCAAGGAATCCCCAATCTACCGTCCTATCTGCTATCGTACTATCCCAATCCCTCCCTTCCTCCCTCCCTAGTCCACCTAGCTCATCCGAGCCAATAGGTCCAAGCTCTGTTGGCTATTCATGAAACAACTACATTTCGTACGAGGTAGTAGTGCTGATAGCTACTACCGTATATGATTGATTACTTGCCACTGTGAACAGGACCCTGAGGTCCAAAGTCTGAAAGGCCTAAAGATATATCCGATATAATCTACATTCAATAGAAGTTTGTTTAGTTTGATTTTAGAGAGGAATCGTGAAGTTATGTGGGGTTATATGAAGATTTATTGCGTCTTCTATTAGAGGATTCGAGTCGGTTAGTGAGATTATATGTATACTTCTTCTTCTCTTTAGACATTTCTCTTGATAGAGTATATCAATAACGTATCGATTCCACGTAACCAAACTTAACGTTTCACATCACATAAAAGCTCAAATCTGCCATCCATCCCCACGGCCGTCGTCTCAACATGTTCCTCCTTCACTTTAGAGAAAAGCATGCCAATACAACCATATCATATCTTGACCGAACATTCAAACCACGGCATGCATGTAAAACATTCCATGGGTATAAAGTCAGATGATCTATCATTCTTTCATATATCGCTCTACTAAAACGTAAATCTGCTTGTTTTACTACCAACATCATCCATTCATCCCAACCACGCAAGTTTATTCCTCTATCAACCAGGTAAATTGTTTCTCTAAGGCTTGCAACGGCCCATGAATCTTGGGTACAAACAACATGTACGGACTGAATGTTGTTTACAGATCCAGGCGATGAATCTCTCAAGACCTAATCCGTAACCACCGTGAGGGGATGTACCATACCTATCTATTGTTAGTTTCATCCGTTCGAGATTTATATTAAAAATGGAAAGGTGAAGAAAAAGGAAATAACATACCTTCTCTGTTCAGTGTACCAATAGTACTCCTTAGGACTGATTCCCTCTCTCTCATAAGCAGCCATCAATTCTTCATAACCTTCCATTCTCATACTACCTCCAACAATCTCACCAACACCTGGCATCAAAACATCAACACTCTCTGTAACTCTTGGATCTTGAGGATCTTTCTTCATGTAGAAAGCCTTGATTTCAACTGGGAAATGTGTGAGAAGGATGGGCAAGTTAATGATATCAGTCATTTTCCTCTCGGCTGCTTCAGCAATATCATCACCGAATACATGTGGGTTACCCTCTTCGTTAAGGATGGGAGGGTCTTGAGCGTTGAGCCAGTCAATGGCATCTGTATAGCGCATGCGTTTGAATGGACGGGCTGGAGCTTGGAACTCTGGGTTAAGTTCTTTGATATATCCGGCGATTTCTGGATCGGCCATGATTGTGCCAATAACAGTGCTGATCATCTCCTCCAAATGATCGAGAAGGTCTTCGAAATCAATAAAATCCAATTCAGCCTCAACGTGTGTGTATTCAGACAAATGACGACGGGTCAGTGACTTCTCAGCACGGAAGGACTTTTCGATACAGTAAACGTTGCCAAGACTTGGAATACCGGTCTCGAGGTAAAGTTGGGATGATTGAGTGAGGTACGTCTTCTCTCCATAGTAGTCCAATTCAAACAACGTCGAACCTCCTTCAACTTGTGTTTGAACAAATGCAGGTGGACTAATCTTGGTGAAGTACATCTCCTTGTATGCCTTTGCGAAAGCCCATTCGACTGCGGAACGAACCTTCATAACAGAAGAAGCAGTGTCTCCACGGAGGACGAGGTGACGGTTGTCCAACATTGAAGACTCCCATTGATCTTGTTGATGAGAGATTTTGTTGGTGATGGCATCAGCATCAGATGGAGATCTGCCAATGACCTTGTAGTAATCAACGTGTAATTCGCGGTCATCTGGAGCTGATTGACCAGCAGGGACCTTTCGCATTTCTCCGTAGAGGGTTAGAGAAGTACCTTGTGCGAAAGTAAGAGCATCGTACGTCTTGGTAAGATCCCCTTGCAAGATACATTGTAAATGCCCATATCCATCTACCAATGTAATGAAGGTAGCTTGTTTTTGTTCTCTCAATCTGTGAATGCGACCTGAAACCTTAACACGAATACCCTTCTTTTCGCCCTCACCCAATTCAATATCTTTACGTCCAATCTTTATCTTAACTGCTGCTGGTAACGAAGAATCTTCGGTAAGAACAATCTTTTTCGAATCTTCGAGTGTCTTGAGTCTGGCATCATCCTTCTCCTTCTCTGCGGCAGCCATCTGTTGTTGTTTCACAAGCTTCTTCTTGTGTGCATCCAAAGCATTTTGTGCTTTCTTAATAGCAGCTTTAGCTGGTTCCTTCCATACCAATCTCTCCGCTGGATCTCCATCTGCACTAACGGCACCGGTTGTTGAGGCTCTCGATTGATATTTTCCTCCCTCGCTACCACCATGTTGAATATAGGCGTATGCTAAAGACTTATATGGTTTGCTTTCAGCACCAGTTGCTGTTTGATCATCTTGACCGACATCGGTGTCGATGTAGATTGCGTCCATCTTTGTTCTATCTGCGAGTTCTTGAAGTGCGGCCATTATTGTCGCATGGGTTGATTTGATTGTTCAAAAGGTAGGTAGGTAATGTTTTGGTGGGGGAATTTATCTTCAGCAATGGCCAAATTGGTGAGTCAGAAAGGGAGGGAGAGAGGGCTGATAAGGTGATAAGGGATAAATTTACGGGTGTTTCCTTTATCAAATTAGTGGGCGGAATCTAACAAACCGACCAGGTACCAAAAAGTAATTTACGCGGTAGCTAACCTTAAGAGTTTCTACTGTTAATTTGCGCGTAGCTCAAATTTCAATAACGCGACTTGAGTGCCTAGAATTTATTAGAGATAGAATTTGAATAAAAACGAATGTGTACTATACAAATACAAATCGAACAGAACGTGGACCTCGACCTCAGCGAGAAAAGAAAAAGAAAAAAAAACCAAATTCAAACCATATTATTGTATCTTATGCAAATAAACTTATAGTTGTTCAGGTCAAATATATGCAAAACACCATTAAAGCTATAATTCTCGACAATTCCCAATTCCTCGCCTCTCGTTGTTGACATTACTTTTTTTTCTACAAAAAGCATCGATACTTGCGCGCAATTGGCTAAGATACTTCAATTCCCCTGCAGCCAGCCACATAAATCAACATTGTGGCTTCACGGAGGCTTCTTCTTCCCGTGGTGGGCAACCTACACGCTTCTCTATCCATCCGAACGTTTTGCGCAATGCCTCCAAAGCAGGCGACACTGGGGTATGTTAAAGATTCACAAACTACGTTGGGGTTCGTTCTTGTCTAGTATGTAGAGATAATTTTGCTGATGGTTCTATAATGAAAGTAAGTTCTTTGGCCAACCTAAGGGTGCGCCTGCGAAGCAATCAAAGCTCTCTTTTTCTTCCAAGTCGAGTTCAAGCAAGCCGCCGACAAGCCCCTCATCCGCGTCAGAAGAGAATCAAGATGTAGAGATGAAGGATGAGGTGTCCGATGTGGATAACAAAGATACAGTCAAAAAAGAGGAAGGATCTGATGCGAAGGGAAAAGTAAAGAAGGAAAATATCAAGCAGGAGAAAGGTAGGTCTAGGCAGGTAGCTACGGCGCATTCAGTCCAAGAAGCTGACAAGATTTGCAATCACAGGTGTAAAGAGGTCGAGGTCGCCAAGTCCGAAACTCTCAGCGAAGACTAAAGCTATAAAACTCGAGGAGGAAGTCAAGGAGGAAGAGGAAGAGGAAGAGGAAGAGGACGATGGTGAAGAACCCATTGTGAAGAAGCCTCGAAGAGCTGGAAATTCTCAGGCAAAAGAGAAGAAACCTTCACCAAAGACCACCGCCACAAAGCCTAGGATCAAATCTGAACTAGAATCATCCCCAAAGGAAGACGCTTCGAAGAATATGTCGTCACCACCAAAGCGTGGTAAGAAGGCCAAGGTGGTAGAGGAAGGAGACGAAAACGAAGTTGAGGGAACAGCACCATCACCGAAACCGACGAAACGCCGAGACTCAAATGTATCTAAATCAGCGTCAGAATCAGAAATTGAGGAGGACTTGGAATCCAGTGGAGACGAGAAACCTGAAGTGGCTGCCAAAGCTAGAGAGAAGATCCAAACAACATTGAAATCCAAGGGCAAGGACCCATATCCGGATTGGAAAGCAGGAGAGCCAGTACCATATGCTGCTCTTTGTACAACTTTCTCATTAGTTGAGATGACGACTAAGAGATTGATTATTACGGCTCATTGTTCGCTGTTCCTCCGTCAAGTACTTCGTCTCACACCTGATGATCTTTTACCTACTGTCCTCTTGATGATCAACAAATTGGCTGCAGATTATGCTGGAATTGAGTTGGGCATCGGTGAATCATTGATCATGAAGGCTATTGGAGAATCAACTGGACGAAATTTGAGCGTCATCAAGAACGATCAGAAGGAAATTGGTGATCTTGGACTTGTGGCAGTCAAGAGTAGATCAAACCAGCCTGTGATGTTCAAGCCGAAGCCATTAATAGTCAGAGGTGTTTTGAAAAGCCTGATAGATATTGCTACAGTGCAAGGCAACGGCGCTCAGGGGCGAAAGGTCGATGGCATCAAGAAGTTGCTTTCTGCAGCTGATGCACATTCTGCAGGTAAAGTTGACATAACTAAGGATAAGGGTGGAGCAAGCGAGGCAAAGTACATTGTTCGTTTCCTCGAGGGAAAACTTCGTCTTGGATTGGCGGAGAAAACTGTTCTCGTATCTCTGGCTCAGGCAATGGTATGTCATGAGATCGAGGCGAAAGGATCTGGCAAGGTTCCGAGTACAGAACAATTGGCCAAGGGAGAGTCAATACTGAAAGCTGTTCATAGGTAAGTTAGATTTATTAACACATGGAATAGCTACTAACGAAATTTAGCTCCCTTCCCAGTTACGATGTGATCATTCCAGCAATGTTGGAGCACGGTCTTTTCAACCTGAAAGATAACTGCAAGCTACAACCTGGTGTACCATTGAAACCTATGTTAGCCAAGCCTACAAAAGCAATCACGGAAGTTCTTGATCGATTTGAGAATCAAACATTCACTTGTGAATACAAATATGATGGAGAAAGAGCTCAGATACATTATGTCGCTAAGGATTCTCCTAAACAATATCTTGGTGCAACCCCAGCTGCAGCAAAACCATCTGCCGGTGGTCTCGCTGCCATATTCTCGCGGAACTCAGAGGATCTGTCCAAGAAGTACCCGGATATTCTTGGCAAATTGAACACATGGGTCAAAGAAGATACCAAGAGTTTTGTCCTTGATTGCGAAACTGTTGCTTGGGATATGGTTGAAAAGAAAGTCTTACCTTTTCAACAACTCATGACACGAAAGAAGAAGGATGTCAAGGTTGAAGATGTTAAAGTCAAAGTCTGTGTATTTGCATTCGATTTGCTTTTCTTGAATGGCGAAGCAGTTGTTGAGAAGTCATTACGAGAACGTCGTGCACTTCTCCATGAGGCTTTCAAACCTGTTGAAGGCGAATTCCAATTCGCTACCAGTATGAATGGTCAAGAAATCGATGAGATCCAGACATTCTTAGACGAGAGTGTTAAAGCGTCTTGTGAAGGACTTATGGTAAAGATGTTGGATGGTACAGAGAGTGGTTATGAGCCCAGTAAGCGAAGTAGGAATTGGCTCAAGGTATATTTTCCCCCACCCTCATTTCATTCTCTACCCTTTCCACTAACATTCTCCCTAGATTAAAAAGGATTATCTTTCTGGTATCGGCGATTCCTTAGATCTTGTGGTCCTAGGGGCCTACTATGGCCGAGGAAAACGTACCTCCGTCTACGGAGCTTTCCTACTCGCCTGCCACAACCCACAAACCGATACCTACGAAACTATTTGTAACATCGGAACCGGATTCAGCGAACAAGTTCTCGAAGAACTGCACGCCCAACTCTCTGCTATCGTCATCGACCGCCCTAAACCCTTTTACTCCCATTCGTCAGGAAATCAACATCAACCTGACGTATGGTTCGAACCTAAATACGTATGGGAAGTTAAGACGGCTGATTTAACGCTGAGTCCAAGATATAAGGCGGGATGTAAGGAAGGTGTCGACAAGGGCGGAGAAAAGGGTATTTCACTCAGATTCCCAAGATTCATCAAAATTCGAGATGATAAGAAACCGGATATGGCGACGAGTAGTAGACAGGTGGCGGAAATGTATAGGAAGCAGGAGAGTGTTACGAAGAGCAAAGGACCGAGTGTTGATGATGATTTTGAGTATTAGCCTCGAGATAGAAGAAGAGTGGTGGATATTAGCTGTCTATGTGCTACTTATAGAATAGCGAACAAGTGCCGTTGAATCAAGGGATGACCGATCGACAGGATGTAGGCGCCAGGGGAAGATATATTTGCATTGTACGATATGAGATGAGTTTTGCAATGTGGCTAGAGATATAGATGCTTGCCATATTATAATGCTAGCTAGCTGGCTGAGTAGCAATTGCATATACATATATTTCCAATCTCAACAAATTGTACTCAAATGTCGTATTCGCTGTCAAGATTTGTGACATTATTATGAAGATTCCTGGAGTAGATAGATCTTAATGCTTCGGTAGATCTGAAGAATCGAAATTATTATTAATAATATTCTGTGCAGTATTCATCACCCATGAGCTATTTATTACATTAGCACTCCTCTCTCTCTCTCCCTTGACTTCCGCCTAACCTTTACGATACTATCGAATAACCCAAATAAAACATTTTCAATCCATGATTAAGCAAACGAGAATTAAATATATGTACTACCAAACTATCGTAATCTTACATTGAAACGCATGCTAAAATTTCCGTCGTGTATATTATCATATCGTAGCATATCATATCATTTTATCATATCATTATCCAACACCTTAAAACCCCTTGCCAACCCTCTTCAAGCTCCCCCGCCCGCCCAAGTACCCGAGTATGCATTTCCGGAATTCCAGTCCAAGCACTGTTATAAAACGCAAGTCGTGAACGCCATTTCAATTTCAATTTCACTCCTTCCCTTGCTTTCCCTGCTTTCCTACCCTCTTAACTTCCCCTCCAAATCCCTCAATCCTTTCTCCTAATTGTTCACCGGCATTTCCTAATAGATGTCCCGCTTCCTTATTCACATATTCATTTGTATTTTTTGTTTTTTCCGTCAAATTATTTCCCATCGCTGTTGCTTTATCAGTTGATTCCTTTGTTGTTGGTAAATTAGCATTAGTTTTTTCCCCTACGTTTTTGACTCCATCGACTACTTTTCCAGAAACGTCTCTTGCGGATTGGGAGATAGTTGTAGCGGAATCTTGGGCTGTGGATGTAAGATTTGAGCTAGTTTCGCGAGCGGATTGGAGAGTACTTTCGCCTGCTGTTTTGAGACTATTTAGAGCACTTTCACCTTTTTCTCTGGCTTTCGAAGCTAGGTTTTCGCTGTTTTCTATTACTTTTTCTTTTGCTTCGCTTACTATCTCTTGCGATGAAGGACTGCGATTCAGTAGACGTAACACTGTGAAGTAAAGTGAGATGATGAGTTCATGAACACGGTCTTTGACAATCATTGTCAATCCATGGCCGAGGAATCCTTTGATGATCTCTCCTCCAATACCTTCGTACAATCCTCCTATTCCTTCTTCCTTATAAATCTTGAGTATAGAATGTATTATGGTTCTTCTCCTCGCTTGTTTGGAAGTATCTGCCAGGTGTTTCTGTGCTTCTTTGGCGGATTGCTTGGATTTATTCCTTGTTGCGTCTTTTACATCCTCTGAAAACTTCTCGACACTCTCCTTGTCGACTGGGCCCGAAGAAGAAGATCCATCGACTTGTGCTCGAGCCTTAGCTAGACTCACGGGGTATGTAACGCTACTCGCAACAGCCTTACTAACGGCCGCCAATAAGAATGTTATCCGCGCCCCTGGATCATCGCGTTTATTTCTCGGTACCAGGACTCGTTTGAGAAACTCATATAGGAAGAATGTAAGGCTCGGATTAAGAGTAAGGATTAAAGACGCACTATAACCAGACCAGAAACCAGCAATGCCTTTCTTCTCTCGAATATCCGATATTATTGAAGATATGGTCGGAGCCTTCGAGCCGGCAGAGGAAGTCATGGAATGAGTTTGCTTTCGTACGACGATATTGGACAAAGGGGTAGTGAAGAACTTTGACAATCCACCAGCTAACGCGCCAACGCCCAATTCTTCCAGCGCTGGAAGAGCAGCCTTGGAGGATGAATTATGGGATTGTAATTGTTTCGATCGAATGTATCCATAGAATAAGAAAAAAAGGAAAGAATCCGCGATAGATTTCGATGTATCTTGTAGAACTCCACTGTAAAATGCAGCGATTCCTCCTTCTTCGTGGTAAGTTTTATCGAAGGCATCTGCAAGTGATGTGTATTTTTGTGGTTTTGTGGTATTTGAGGAAGAAGAACTGTTTGCAAGGGTT
This sequence comes from Stromatinia cepivora, assembly GCA_014898415.1. Classification (NCBI taxonomy): domain Eukaryota; kingdom Fungi; phylum Ascomycota; class Leotiomycetes; order Helotiales; family Sclerotiniaceae; genus Stromatinia; species Stromatinia cepivora. The sequence goes on along the minus strand of RCTD01000027.1, from coordinate 776,362 downwards.
CTCTGAACTTGGAGACGCGTTATTATGAGGTCGAGAGGATAGATACAGAGATTCGAGATGGCAGTTCCGGTTGCACCGCTTATGGCATGACCGAGTGCTGGAAGAGCTGTAGAGGTGGTAGAAGATGAAGGGGTATCGTGATATTGGTGATACAATGTAAATGCATCCTATCAATTATTAGTATCGATATTGAAAAGATAAACGGAGTGCGGTACAAGTTGGCTATTGTATATGTTTGCCATAGCTATTTTTTCGAGTGAAAAGTACCTTGCGAAAGTCTCAGTATTATCGTGTTAGTGTAATAGATGGTTGTATATGTAAAATCATTTATTAAAAACATCAAAAACATCACATTGTTTTGAATTTAAGGGGAAATAGATGAAGTCCATGTATCTACCTAGTATTTAAACCTCAGACATGTGAAATGTATCATTTACGTCATACCTTAGTCAACAAGGGGGGAAACCCTGTTAATTACCCCAGATTATGCTTATGTAACATTAATCACCCATGTACCGGCATCCATACCATACCATAGCAGTATTTGCTGTGAGACGACGATTTAAGTGATTTTTGTTATCTCATTTAAGCATACAGTTGTTGGTGGATGGATGGCTGTCTGTGACTTTGGATTCATTTCATTTCATCCATACAGGAGCTCCGAGTATGATGAAGGAACCAACACCATAGGGATTGGTATGAAGTTTGGTGCAAAGGAGAAATTTAAAAGGAGCTATATATGTTTTCTAATTTCGCTCCACTGAGAAGTAATAGGCGCACGATGAAATAAGTCTGGGAGCTCAGATTTAGGAGTAGCCTCATCGATGCCTCGAATTCATCAGCAACAAACTGAAACCGATTTTTTTCAACAAGCATACGGAGCCTCATTGTCACCCACATCAAACTTCAATCAATTTATTTTCGTCATAGATACGAGTTTTCTACATTTCTCGATTGGTCGTCAAATAGTTTCTGAGGTCGACCGAAGCGCCGCGCATGGGGGCCGCACCGATTAGGCTTACCTCCTGTATTTGCCGTTTCCCTTCTCACCTCTTAAATGTTAAAATTGGCAAGTCTTCCCGGCTGATGCTGCTGAAATAGAAGCTCGCGGTTATGCATATCCCCGTGTACGCTTTTCTCGACCAACATATCAATCATTTATGGTTTTATGGAAATCTTCGCACGTTGACTGTATCTGGGTCTATATTTCGGTCTAAATTTTGTTTGTCAAGCTTATTTGCCTATCGGTAATCCATTTTGTTATCAAAAATCAATTCCAGATATGAATGGGATGTTTTAATTGACGTGGCGTCCGCCAGAAGTGTTACAGTTTGTATCTGGGATCCGCAATCAACATTTCGGATGTCGTTAGTCGCAACGATTCGGCATACACACAAATCACGTTCAGGTTTTTGAGATCGAACAGGAGTGCATCAGGGGTAGGTGCATTGTCTGTCTGCCAATACTTTCGTCGAAGTCAGCATTGTGGTCTTGCATTAAATCCATTTTTAGTTTCAGGCTTGTGAGATCAATCACCCACGGCCCAAAGCCCGCGTAGAGCCTCTTGTCACCATGGCCTTGCCCGTACAAATATATTGGTCTTCTCTTATTCAGTTTCTCTACATCCTTCACTTACATTCGTTCGGGCCCGAACGAGCCGGACTCATTCTCATCTCATCTCTATAAATTATTCTGTTTCAATCAAGTCGAATCACACTTTCGTCTCGAATGATACTCTCCATTCCAACAGTACCCTATTTATGTCTCAAAGCTGCACCACAATCGGTAACTCCGACATCTATGGTCTCGGTATTCGCATAGGTTTCTATCTTCAATGGTATGCCTCACTTCTTGCATCTGCTCCCAAAGGCTCTTCTGGGAAGTTGCTTCGGACGAAGCTCAAGGTCTTGGATTTTCGAATATTCTCTTCAGCGTCGCGACGTTTTTGGCTCTTACCACTCAAACTTCGACTTTACAGTTAGCTGAAATTCATATCATTCTCCTTTTAGTAGTGGGTTATCATTATTTTATTCCTAGCATCGTAATGAAACTCATCCGCAGCATCAAACAAAAACCGATAGAAGAGCAACCAAAATCAAAGGAGCTCCGAGGTTGGGTCTATAGCCTGCTCGTTGGTTTATTCTTTTGTGCCATCTCTTGCTTTCAACCTTGGTTCTGGGATGGACACTTTCAGCATCGCGATCAAAAGTCTAATACTTGTCCGGACTTTGGGTTTGGATTTGTAAGGGTTGATCTTGAGAACACGGGGTTTCGTGCTTTCAATATCACATACTGGGTGCTGTTGTTGATATTATCCATCGTGATTATATGGCATGCTTGGAGACTTTACAGTACGAAGAGAAGTGCTTCACCGACAAAATCTTTCAAGGATACCCTCGGCTCGTCATCTTCAAGGTACATTTTCACACACAATCTGAACTGCCACGAACATATTTGCTAATCATACAATAACTTACGCTCCGATACCAGCAGCTTGAATTCACAGAGTCAAATTCTACGGGGGACTTCATCCAATTTGCGGTTCTTTTCATTTTTGCTACAATTATGATTGTTGCTATCGAAATAAGCATAACTTGGAATGAGATCACTGGAGTGACGACTTTAGCTAGGGCCGGACAATTGATTTCCTTTCTGATTGGACTAGGATCGTTATTTAGGGTTTGTTGTATTGGAGTGAGAAATTGAAAGGCCATTTCTATTAGAGATGGTTGTTCGTGAAAGGATTGTGTAAGGTACTATTGATGGTTTTCATATCAAATACTCTTCATTATCGCTACACGATGCCCCTGGCGGGAATCCATTTACCTTGACACGTCGAAACAAAGAAAGAGTTCAATAATTATCAGCTATATTGTCATCTAGTTCCGGAAAGCAACTGGGTTACTTCCATAAACTTCTTTTCGCCTCTTTGGAAGATTCAATCCTCTCCCGGTCTACCTTGACCTTTTGGTTCTCTCTATCTCTATAATAGCGCAACACAGAATTGTGACCATAAGGGTATCAGCCCCACCATTAGTAGAGGAGATATTGCACATTCTATTGTCCTGTCCCAAACGGGATCTTGTATCCATCTTTCCTCTCACATTCTTCCCCATACAATATTCACCCCAACAATCTTCAATATTTACACCTCGGATATTTTTTTCCATCACAAACTTTGGTGTACATCTACCACTGGACTTCTATATCTGTTTCTTTACAAAATTTAGGATCACAAAAAGCTCAAGACTCTTTAATTCCAAAGTCCTTTACGGTTCCAAAGTAGTTGAATACCACATGAGATCTTGGGCTTTTGGGCTTTTGGGCTTTTGGGCTTTTGGGCTTTTGGGGCTTCTTGGAGAAACAAAGCTTCAAGTTGTGACTACTAGAAGAACGTTGGTAGAAATGAAAATATAATGCATTTTAAATCGCCAAAACTGACTTCTTAGTAAGATAATGGAACCCTTTCTGTTGTATTCTTATCTCTTAATTTCATCATTCGATCAAAACAAAAAGTTGCAATGCAACACAAAGAGATGATTCAATCGTTCTATTATCCACTTGACAAGTATCTTCTCAGTATTCTCCTCCCTTCATTCTCTGACGTGAAAGAATTTTAGTCTAGAGGTATGGAGATAATGGTGGCGATAACAAGTGTTCGAAGCTACTGGAGATTTTCTTGTTTGTGGTGCAGATCTGCATGGTCTGTAAGAAAGGATCTTGCAGCTAAGTAATGAAAGACGTAAGAATTATCTTCTTTCAATAAGAAAGGATAGAACTGCGGCTTTATGCTCTGCTGGAATAAGAGAATTTGGAGCATATATCCTTCAGCTCTTCCCTGATTAGAAGTCTGACATCCGAATGTTTTGTTAACTTTCACATCCGAACTAAATCGATTAATCGGCCGGTTGCGGAACCCGTCGTTTGATATAAGTAAGTTCAGTACAATCAGGAACGATTTAGGAACGGACGTAAGCCACAATCATGGCCCAACATTCAGCATCCGAGTCTGGCGGTGCGGGCTCCAACCAAGATCGCCCGCTCCCCGTGATCCCGATTAAGCTTCCATACGAACTCTGGCAAGGACAACGGCCCAATGGTGGTGCTACAAGTGCGATTGCAACTTTGGAAGTGAATCCCACCGAAATTTCCAGCAGTGTAGTCTTCTCCAGCGAGAGCAGTCTTGGACGCAGTTGCGTCACGCAGTACCCCTTCGGCCACCAGATGCTATTTGAACATTTTCACAACTTCGATAGTCGACGGGACGTCCTGAATCATTTACACGCCAGGGGACGGCCGGAACCAGGTCCTTATCTACAATACCAAGGAGCTTCTCGACTCTTACCTCTGCACACCTTGATCGCTTTCAATGAACGTCACCCGAATCTCAGATACATCTTATATGCGACATTCGCGCCGGAGGTCACAATCCCACCGAATACTGATCGGGTTTCTCTTTTACCGGCAAAAGCGGACGAAAATACTGGGTTGATGATACATTGGGTTTGCGAGGTGGATGACGATGGAATGAATGCGGAGATTTTCGATCTCGTAGGTCTAGCTCCAGAAGTTATCGGACCTGAGGCATCCTCACCGTTTAACATTAGACCTTTTAATCTCTATGTTGCCTCTGCAGTGCATTTTTGATTGGGGTCTCTTTTTGGGTTGTGGTGGGCGAATCAAATCTCGACTCAGATAGAAAGGCATGTTTAATGGTAATCAAATGTTAATGGGGCATCAATGATAACGTTAACATGGTATGCTGTTGCTACTTTGTGATAATTTTGATATCTCGTCATTTGTTCAGAGTGATTTTTTTTTAGCATTCCATAACCCATTGTCCTTTTGCCTGGAAGGTTCTATCTCCTCAATAAGAATTATCAAGCAAGAAGGATTTTTGAAGGTATCATGCCAAGGTAGTCGAAAGGCGTCAACAATCCTTGTTTCTTCCCTTGTCCCTTTTCCTGTTAATTGAAAAACTAATAGCTAACTCGAGTCCCATCACCTACTTAAGCACCTCAAAGACATCCGTCACATACCATATTTTGTAGGGTGTCTCTATCTTCTGGGCCCTATATCGCTACGCTCTACGCTTTGGGGATGCAAAAAGGAAACCACACCCACTCACTGCACCCAAATATCAATTTTTCAATTATTTAATTTTTTGTGCTTCATTTATTTGATCAATATTTTCTCTATTGAATCAAATTCTGTATATCTTTGTAGCGATGTATGCATATGATCGTTGGCGAGACTTCTTGCCTTTTCTGATGTGTGTTGCTGTGCTGTGGATTTGAAGATTCGGGTAAAATGCGGTTTACGGAAACCACTAGTAGTACTAGTAGTGAAAGACTTTAGTACAAGAAGGGCTGAAGGAATGCAGCAGGAACAACAGCATCTCCCGTCGCGCTCTGGACACCCTTTGCAGTTTGCCAGACCTACGGCACGTGGACGCTTCCCCGATCAAAGTTCTATGGCGGAACCTCATCCCAAACATCTGACTCTAAACCAAAAACACGCCGAAATACGTCCCCTATTTGCAAGAGAAAAAGCAACTACTCGCTCTACTTTTCACATTCTCACCCACCGCCGGAAGTTTTCAATGCTGCATCTCGGATAGATAGATCCAAAGAAAGGCTGCCTGATGGAAATTACAGTTCAGAATTTGTCGATCTCCTACAATGAGTAAAATGCCAATACCGCCATCTCACTCTTTTTAATAGAATATGGCATTGGAGATTGCACGCTTTCAGCTCATATTAGGCTTCACGACTCTCTGATGGTGATGATAGAAAAGATTATTTGACAGAGTTGGACATTCAAATTACATGTTATCAGCCTACCAACTTCATCGCTGTCTTCTTGTATCCTAGCCCTCATCAGTCCCTCACCTCTTAACATACCTATTTCTCAACCCCATACCACTACCACCTTTCTTTCTTTCCTCAGTCTCCAATTCTTCAGCCGCCTTTTCATCTCTCATCTGTCTTTTTTCAATTGTCTTTTGTCTCTTTTTCTCCGCGCTATATGACCTCACCACAAACCTCACCGCATATACCTCTCCCTTCTCATTCTGAACAAGGTTAAATGGCCTTAAATGCACGCGTCGAAGTTGTTCGAGCATGATTTGTGCTTTGGCTAGTTCAGATTCAATGAGTCGCAGCTCGTTGTGCTTCTCTACTATCAAGTGGGAAAGCTCGAGCTCGATTTGATCGCGGATATTGGTTGTGCTGGTGACAAGGGCCGGATGTCTTGCACTGTCAATTTTCATATTTGAAGTTGAGTAATAAGATACCTTTGAGGGATATAGTATCGGGGTTGGACTGTTAGAGACGGTGACTGGTGACCGGGCGGAAACGGGAACTGCATCCTCATTCTGATGTTCAGTTTTCTCTTGGACAATAGCCGACTCTGCAATGTTGATATCCGGCGCGTCGCTCATTTCCACATCTATTGCATCAATCTGAACATCTTGATTAGCAAAGGATTGACCAGAGTTAGATGGTTGCTGAAAATGCGTATATGGATGGTGGAGAGGTCCCAGTGCCGAAGGGCGTCCCTGTGGCGAGGATGATATCTGTGGCATCTGGAGGCGATTCAAGAGGTTGAAATTAAGACTCGTCTGATCTATCAAAATCTTTTGTGTTCTTCCCTCAAGAGCTTCCAAGTCCGGACCGAACTTTCCAAGTTGTTTGGTCCTGGTTTCTGCTCTAGAAAGGCGCTTCCGTGGGCGATCTTGATTTTCGGGGAGTTTATTGGTAGAAGAGCCAGTTGAAGCATTATTTTTGTGTGGTTGGTAAGATGGGATTTCGATTGTAAATAGTGGACGCATTCTGTCTGTGTTGAAGCTGATGTTAAATGCAGGCTGAGAATAAGAAGCACTCTTTGATTTTGTTGTAGGAAGAGATAGCCTTGACTCGAGATTTGGTTGAGAAGACTTTGATGATGTAGAGTAAAGGGCAATTATATTGCTGAATGTTTATTGGTAAGTGACCGTGCTTGTATATTGATCCAACTGGAGTCGGTCTGACTTAAGATATTGTTATATCAATTATCTCGCTTGAAAATACATGCCGTTGAGATACGTAGAGATACGGCCTGGGAAGATATTGTTTTAGGGTGAAAAAACGAATAAGAATAAAAACCGTAAACAAAGCTAGTCTGTCCTCAAGAAAAAAAAAAGTTATCAACAATCACAATACGGCGAGAAAGTGAATTATTCCCATTCACGAGAAAAGAAGAAAGGATGTGTGTATGGGATGATACTTCATATAACTCCAAGAAATTGAGGATATAGCACCCCATCAGGGACTGAACGCAAGCCCGGGCTGCCCAAGAGGAACTGGGACATTGAAAAGTCGGATGAGAGGAGTACTCTTGCATCTAGTACTTTCTGTCCATTCGTTAAGATATCAATGCCAAAGAAATATTTTCAAACTTCGGGAAAGATTTAGATATTGAACAGTCTCGATTCCTCAAACTGCAAATTTTTATCAGGGAGCTGGGTCAAACTTGGAGGTTCTAAACTCTCACTCAAGTCATGATCCATTCTGAACATACCATTTCAAAAATCATCATACATGCCTTTTTTTATCACAGTATCAGAAGTACTAACTCAAACCAGTCACTATTTGGGGAAGTGGAGGGTTATGAAATTCTAGGTCATCATTACCATTATTAGATCGATGGCTGGGGATCGGCAAAGTGAGTTTTCCTCGGTCGTTTCACTTACTCAAATCTCCAAGAAACACAACTACTTTTACCAAACTGCGATTGTATCTCGATCTATAAAATATATAGTCAGCTCATCTGTGTATATCCATCATGAAGACACGAATGGATTCACAAATTTCTATAGAGCTCAGTTACAAGTTCGGGAGGGATGAAGGAACCGCAAGGGCTGCGCTATAAAAGGAGGATGTTGAATAACCTAATGATAATTAACGAAAACACCCAAATAGTATGTCCAGTATCGCGGACTGCTGTCCATATCGAGGGGATATTGAATATTGAAATCAATTTGAGGATTGGATCTATTTAGAACAATAAATTCATGGAAATTTTTTAAAGATTTCTAAGTATTCAGAACTTGAAGGACTCAAGTTAGATTGTACTGCTAGACTACTAGGCACACTGCATCCAAGGGTCATCTTGAGAGAGTCAGGATAGTATATTTCCGTAATTAATCCATAAATACTTGTTTCATGGCTGAATATGCTCACCGGAATTACCACTGTCACGATGTGCTCCTTTGACAATTGTATTGTCAGGCTGATCCACTTTTGCCCTATAGGCAGCTCCTTCGTGCAGTTTTCTTGCCATGAAGGCTTTTCGAACTGGGTCGTTCATAAAAGCCTTTACTCGCTCGGTCAGATCAACCTCACGGTAACATTTCCAATTAATATATCGGTTCGCGAACCAATCCATGTTCGTCCAGTTTTCCAAAGCGTTGGCAACAAGAAACCCACTGTTCTCCTTTGCCTTCGTCCATTCATCCGCCAGTAATTGGTTTCCATACTTCTCACGCTCTCGAGTCCGTACGATTTCCAAAAATTGGTCGAACCGCTTCAAATAGTCCTTGTAGACGAAATTATATGCTAGCTTTGTGGTATCAGGATTCTTAAGCCACAATGGAGGCTTGAAGAATTGAAGTGGTACTACGCGACTCCACTCCTAATCTAGAAACGAAATAATATCCATATCCTCGTTCACTATCAAGTTGAAGGGTTCAAAACCACCGTGAACCAAGACAAACGGACCTTGATCAAGGCTGTGATCCACCCAGCTCTCGGCATACTTGCAAAAAATATGGAGGTGGTACAGGGCATCCTCGCCCTGCTCTTCATCAGATACACTGCTTCGACCTTCTGCAAACGCATTGTCCGCAATTTGAAGGAGCATTGCCGTGTAGTCATTAGCCGAAGTGAGAAGGTTCCTGTGATCACAAAAGGATTTTTGGATTTTAGAAGGCTGCAAACCTTCTAGCTCTTGCATATTGATGTCGATAGTATTGAATTTCTTGCGCACTTCAAAGCCCTCTAAAACGCGAGTCAAACATCCAATTGAAGGAAATTCAAGCTTCCTTAGCTGGATGTGAACATCGGCAAGTGAAGTATATAAATGTTCTCGCTGCTCGTCCGAGAGGTCCCTTAGCTGGCCGTATGAAAGCTTCTGCCCCTCAATGTATTTGAGAATAATAAATGATGACAAAGGCTCGTGGCCTTCGCCAAGGCTGTAAGCATGTATCTTGGGGAGTGGAATCGTAGTCTTATCGCGGACTAGCCTGCCATACAGGATTTATTAGTGCCACTCCTGAAGAACAAAGACAAAAAAGTTTTACTGCATTGTAGCAATCTCACTCTCGAGCTTAGTGTTGCCCCCATATGCCAGGCACGGAGCTAGAGGCACACGTACCACCCACTTCTCAACATCTTCATTGGAATTATTCGACGTAAAATGCACAAAGTAGCAAATATTGTAACTACCACGAACTAGTGACTTGAAGAAACTGCAGAGATCGCCATCGTGGTACGACGATGCTAGGCGGCAAACATCATCTTCACAAATAGTTGCGATGAATTGGTCACGCTCACGGTGGACGCGGGACTGCACGATGCGATCCTTTAGTTCTTGTGGACCATGACACCCATCTGACATCTTGGCTCCACCTGGGGTGAAGAATTGAGAAATGATATTGTTGTCAATGGACTTCTTTCCGTCGTAGTCAAGCCCTGCACTTCTCTAGTACTTTATCACTCCGAGAAGCTCGACTAACTTCGGGGTTCTGAGTTCTGAGGTCGCATCCACCGTGCGGTTATACAAGCGGGGTAATCAAATCAACGGTAGCATTCTCCTTTGAATGGAAAGCGGAAAGGTTTATACGAAAGGGACGCATAACAGAGATACAGTGGAATCAGAGGATAAGAGATGTAGAATGATCAAAGGACTTAATAAGTCACCCTAAGAACTATGTGACACAATGTCCCAATTCAGATTTGACAGTCAGATAATCCTTCAGACTTGAATGCTTTTCGATGTTCCAACTTAGATTCGACAGATAAATAGACATTCAGGCTTAGCTGGATGCGATAGATACTTTTGGGCACTTTAAAAAGAATTGGTGTCCAAGATATTTCATCGTGTGCACGTCGTCGTCATTCTTGCACTAGTCCATTTCAGAGCTAGCATCAGGCACGGACTAAAGTTCTCCCGCGGTCCATCTAACTTTCGTCGCGCATTGAATCGTCAGGTGATCATCTTCCAAATCTTGGAATATCGAACTCTTGCCAATATTCCCGGCCGCAGAATCCTACAACTTGTCCTTCTAACAAACCTCCGAGGATCGATAGCTCTGGCCGCTATCTTGTCCAGATATTAACAATCCCTAAACGTAACCATGTCTCACAGCAAACGCAACACTTCCCGTGCCGTCTTCACCTCTCACGAGCGGGAATTAGCAAAATCAGCCTGGACAACCTGTAGTGCTCGGCTATCTCGAGACTCATTCTTACCATTTGCTTCATGTCGTTTATGTCTTCTCCCTGCGCGTACGCCTGTATCGTGTAGTCATGGTGATATCTTTTGTCGCGAGTGCGCGTTGAGTAATATCTTGGCGCAAAAGAAGGAAATCAAGAGGCTTGAGAAGAATAAGGAGAAAGATGACCAAGAGAGGAATGAAGATCATATGAGAGAAGATGATGAGGCGAGGCAGAGGGCTGTAGAGGAGTTCGAGAGAGTGCAAGTGGGGTTGGAGGGGAAGACCGGGGGAAAGCGTGGTAAGATTGTAGGGAGGGAGGGGGGCAAGATTTTGGTAGAGGAAGAAGTGAATGGTGAAGGTGGAAAGAGGGGAGAGAAGAGAAAATTCGAGTTGGATGAGGATGAACTTTTGAGAATTGCGCAGGATGAGAGATCGAAAGCCAGGAAAGCTATTGATGAGGAAAAGGTATGATTTCCTCCCCAATAGCCAAACCATTTACTAAGACTATGATAGGCTTCTAAGACAACTTTACCAAGTTTTTGGGTTCCATCTGTCACACCAAGCTCGAATACAAACACTACTCTCCACAACATCGTCAAAAAAGTCAAACAATCGCCAGTTTGCCCCGCCTCGCAGCAAGATAAACCACACAATTACTCACTCCATACCTTGATTACAGTTTCATTCACAGAGGAGAATGACAGCGTCACCAAAAAGTCCCAAAGAGTGTGCCCTTCATGCAAGAAGCAATTGACCAACACTTCGAAGGCCGTACTCGCCAAGCCCTGTGGTCATGTGCTCTGCAAATCATGCGTCACAAAATTCATGACTCCAAGCGGGGTTCACGATCCACATGCAGAGGCTGGGACAGACCAGAACGCCGTGGCTTGTTATGTCTGCGATGCAGATCTGACGGAGCGGAATGATGGGAAGGAGAAAGCGAAAAAGGGAGATAAAGAAAAGATTAAGCCGGGATTAGTAGAGATCAAAAGTGAGGGAACAGGATTTGCTAGTGCTGGTGGTAATAAAGTGGTGAAGGAAGACGTCGCTTTTCAATGTTAGCATTGTAGGGCTCATGGCGGATTGTGTCATAGAGCGTGATAGATTGTAGCAATACAAGAAAGATATCTAATTTTATACCCTATATTTTCACGGTAATGGTAGAGCAACGGCCGAAACATGCCACTTCAAATATTGAAGATTTTCTAGATATCGAGATCTCTAAATATCCACAAGCCGCTGACCTCTGATATAGTATCCCACTCAAAACATGACAGTGCTTTCGACATCAATTTCAACAGCATTAAGCCAAGCCCGGCTCACACCAGACCCTCAACATGGTGAGAATTCAAAGGGCCAGAGCTTCCTCTGTAAAACCTTCTAATAACCAAACCAACTGGGCCGGCCTTTTAGACTCGCGGCCATCTAAGGTTCGAGAGACCCAAGAAGTGTGTATTGTAGGAGTACTCCTAGGTATTTAATGCAATTCGATTGCCAGGATACTTGCTAGATAACTAAATCGTTCTAGACGATGATGAAATAATCAAGGTTAATCTTCGAGAGTTGGGAGCATCCATCTTTTTGAAAATAGTGAGAACCGTTTCATATCTATCTCAGCAGCGCCTTCCAGTTCGTTGAAGTGAGACGATTCATGTTTCATACACTTCATACATTTAAGAGTCGATACGAAAGGATTAGTAGACGTCCCTATAAATATTGGTAGACACATAGTAGTAAAACATGAAGTGTGGTTGATATCCAGGTCTCGCCAAAGTCGTTGTACTCCGTACTCACTCGGGATTGGCGGCCGCATGTGGGGTCTAAGCAGGTCCCAACCCAAAATTAGCAGTCGCGCATTGAGACGTCACTTTTTTTCTCTGGTCAAACTTGAAAGTTGACCATGGCATTCTCAACTTTTCAATGTTCCTACTCACCACATTCATTATAAATCCATATTTACGACCTATGAAATCTCTCACTTGTATATTTATTTCTCTCTCATAATGTTGAACCTTTATACCAAACTCCAGTCCGACCCTCCATCAAAACCCAGTCTGCCATGGCGATTTGGCTCGAGCTTAATTATGGGTGTCACCGGAGCGGTAGCCCGATTATTCTATTATGGTTTGAACAATATGGAGGTCATTGGGCTGGAGCGATTTATGGCAACTCTGGATAGACGGGAGAACCCCGAAGATAGAGAAAGAGGCTTAATCACCGTCTCAAATCATGTCAGCGTTATGGATGATCCTTTGATCTGGGGCGTACTACCCTTCAAATACGGCTTCAATGCCTCCAATCACAGATGGAGCCTTGGTAGCTATGATATCTGCTTCCAGAACAAGTCCGCGAACTCACCACTCGTCTGCCACTTCCATTATTGACCTTTCCACAGAATACTTTCCTCGTTCTTTACCTTAGGCCAAGTTCTACCCACTCATCGAAGCGCATACTCAGAGGACGGCGGGCTTTTTCAGCCTACGATCGCACAAGCTATACGAATGTTATCTGCGCAGCCTTTCTCCACACGTTATGAACCACCGATACAAAAGTCAAAAAATAAAATCTCTATGCGGCCACAAGATCCTGATATCATCGACCCCTTCTCTTCCGGCGACCTCACGTATTCTACAAATGGCACAGATGTCTTTCCTGCTCCCTCTGCATACACCTCACGAAGACATAGTTGGATACACATTTTTCCCGAAGGACGAGTGCACCAACATCCAAACAAGACGCTGCGCTATTTCAAATGGGGGGTCTCCCGTCTTATCCTTGAAAGTGAACCCTTACCTGAGATCGTTCCCATCTTTATCGACGGCAATCAAGGCATCATGCACGAATCACGAAGGTTTCCACGTTTTGTGCCTCGTGCGGGCAAGAAAGTCCGTATTGCTTTTGGAGAATCAATAGATGGAGAACGCATATTTGGAGATCTACGCGCTCGTTGGCAAAAACTGGTACAATTACAGAAGGAAGCACTAAAGAGGAAGGGCTTAGATGATCATATCGAGATGGGGGAGCTTACAGAAGGCCTAAAGTACTATAAAGAGGCAGTCGCGTTACGGGAGGAAGTCACGACCAGGGTTAGGCAGGAAGTGCTCAAAGTGAGAAGGAGCCTAGGATACGAAGATGAGGATCCTAAGCAGGGATTGGTCCAAACTTGGATTAATGAAGGAAGGAGCGATGGGAAGCAAAAGAAGGATGGAAGTTGGGTAGGAGACACGTGATGAGAAATGCTTACCTAAAATACCTAATGAATATTGATGAATCTCTTCATTCTTGCCATCTGAATGTGGCTCTTGGTTGTTCAAGAATTAGTTGGAACATTCAAAGTATCGATCTGGCGATGTCTTCCTGCCCTGGTTTGTGACCATTCTCGGTCATCTTCCCTCGTCTTCCGAATGACCTTTTGATTGTTCAAAATTATGGGGCATTCAAGTGCTCGTTCCAGGATGTTATAAAGGTGTGATTTGGAACGCAAGATGCTTGTTCTACTATCTCGTCCTCGCCGTCTGAATGTAACTCTTGATTGTTCAACATCAGTTGGAACCTTCAGAGTACTGATTTGATAATGGCTTTTAGTTGAATTTTGGCCATTTTCAGTTATCCTTGTTATCCTCCAAATAGTTTTTTTGAGTGTTCAGAATAGTTGGGACACTAGATGTGCTGGCTTTGGTGATAGTTTTTGGCTTTGATTTATGGCTATCCATAGACAAGATATCTTCATCCTTTTGGATGCTTTCTTCCTTTCGATTCATACACATTTCCGGGTATGCTTGTTTCCTGGATGTCATTTTGATTGTTAAGATGGGAGTGGGACGTTCAAAGCACGGATTTTCTGATGATACTGGTTTTGATTTGTGGCTACTTTTAAATATGCTCGTCTTCCAAATCCTTTCTTCATTACCGCATATTGACTGAGATATTCAAAGTGCTGGTTTGAGTGTATCACCCAAGTATGATTTGGTAACGTAAAATTGAAGATGTATAATGCATACTTCCATTTTCATCATTGCCCTCTGAATGTGTCTTCTGTTGTTACAAGTAGTGTTAGACACCCGCAGCTCTATTCGCACAAGAAACCCAATATATACCCTAGGATTATCATCTGTAGAAACTCTGACGGTACGAGTTGAACGGACCTGGCAATACCGGATGGGTAATTTGTTATTTTCAAGTATCTGTCAATTATATCTATCGGGTTATCATTCGCTTGGATTTTCGCTGATAGGGTATTGCTCCATTAGTTGCAAGTCGATTGAGATATTCAAAGTACTGGTCTGAGGTCATGGTTTTAGTAATCTAATATAATGCAAGATGCATACTTTTCAATTTGATGCTTCTTACTTGAAAGTAGTTTTTGTTGTTAAATTCGTTGGAGAAACTGAAAGTACTGGTTTGGGAATGTTTTTCTGGCCTGATTTGTTGTGTTTTCCACCCTTTGAATGCCATTTTGATCATCGAGAGTTTCTTTAGACTTTCACAGTACTCATCATTGGGGATCACAAGCATGCATCTCTCACCCCCTCATCTGTATTATCCTCAGCGATGGCTACTGCGCATTTATCGTGTCTACAAAAGCTCGTTTACGCATTTTGTAACCCTTCACATTAGGCATATTAGGCACAAGCGTAAATGGTTTTGTGTTTCCAGTGTAACATATCTCCCCACAGAACTTACAGCGCCTGATGCCAGACATCCCTTGTCCCCTGACTATCATCATAATTGATGTATATTGTCTGGAACATTCGAAGTGCTTGTGAGAGGGTATCATCATGTGCTAAAAGTATGTAAGATTCTTACCATCTTGGATATACATTCCTCTATACCTTGGAACCTTCCTCCGGTCCCGCCTCTTTTTTTTACCTCCTAACTCATCCTCCAAAACTACTAATTAACAACTGAGTGTTTGGAACATTAGTCGGAAATGGCACTAGCCAGTGCTGAAAATTAATCCTTTCCTAAAATTAATGCTCCTCTGACATAATTTTGAGCGTGAAAGCTTCGCGGGATGAAAGGTAAGGCTGAGGGGTCTGATTTTCTGTAAATGATGAGAAGGGATGCGACGAGATAATTGAAGAAAGTGCATCGGAGAGATAAAGTGAAAATGCAAGAAGATGTAGATGAATAGGATGATCTCTTTATGTCCGTTCAGGCCATGTTTGGCTCCCTTTTTGTTTACTCGCCCAAATACTAACCCCTAGATTCACTTCCTAAGGGCTAGCTCACCAAACATGAAGATTACCTATTTTTTTCTTCTTCTTTCAATCTGAGCTTCAATCCTTTCTCTTAAAGCTATGCTTTGATATTCAATCAATTCTGTATCATCTAACGCTGAATTGCTAAGGAGATTTCAAGCTTCAGTATGCAAGCTCATGCTAAGCTAGTTGCGCTTGCTCTAACATAGCTAACTGGTAGCGAATTTTGCGCATATTAATGTCACCATAAATAGGAGATTCAAAAGTACAACCGGACACGAAAGTTGAAGCCACACCCGAAACCAGAAGCAGAAAAGACTTTCCGTGAAATCTTAACGGTTTTTCTTCCGGATGCCGTCATTCCCGTTTTCAGCGAAATCCCGACCACCAACCCCCAGAAAAGTGAAATATTGCATTTGACGATGTTAAAATTACGCACAATGGTTTCAGTGCACTTTTCATATGAAAAACCGCATTCAGAAAAACAATCGTATCGTGAAATTAAGTGAAGGAGACTACGAATATAAATAAATGCAATTAAGCCTGCTAATCTCCAGTTTTTGAAATTTTCCACGCCAAGAAAACAATCCATCAGCACATTCCTGTCGAAGCAATAACAAGAACACAAACCAATCAGAACCGCCCGAAAAAAAATGTTATCCTTACTCATCTCCATATTCTCCCTTCTTTCCCTCGCCACAAGCCAAAACCACACCCTCACATTCCAAAACCTCTTTCCCTCCACCCGCCTCCTAATCTTCACTCCCAATCCCAGCAGCTACTCCATCCCAGCCCAACTAATAGAACCTTCTCAACTCCTCACACTCTCTGTCCCTAACTGGGCCGGAAATTTCAAAGCCGTAGATCCAGAAATCTATAATATGGATAAACCAGGCCCTGAACAGTATATTTTGGGCGAAGTATGTTTTGCGTGTTGGCAGGATATCACGTTTTTTGATGTTAGTGCGATTTGGAATTGTTGTGATAATGAGGGGGTGCATTGGATGTGGGGATTTGACTATGATGGGGGGTATGAGGGGAGTAGAGAGGGGCTGGGTGAGAGTGAGGTTTCTGGGTGTGGAAAGTTTCCTTGCGGGGCGGTTTACAATGAGAGTGATGATGTGCAGACGAAGACGACGACGAAAAATGCGATTTGGGTTGTGTTGGGGCCATAATGAACGGAGCTATGAATTTGGTGTCAAGTATGGAAATTATCACACTAGTGAGAGTCTTGGCTGGTGGTATGCACTTGGCGGGTTTTGAATGTCTGGCACCAGTGGGAACATTTAGATGTTGAATGAGAGGTGCATCTAGATGAAAATTGAGCAGCTGAAGTTCTTTAATTTGACAGGAGCGAGCAGAATAGATCCAGAAGTGGCGGCAGGAACTGCCCTACGACCCCCTCATTGATAATCTTCCACCCAAAGTCAAATCTTCCATACACCTGACAACATGTTCATCGTTTGTTCATTCATAATAAAATCCACAGCAGTTGTACCCAATCTATAGACATGATCAAATTGCTCTCGATGCAACCAAGCAGCCTTCGAAATATCTATCATGCGTTCGTCTAGGACCATAGAACTTGCATGTACTCGTGTTGAAAATTTTCAGACTGTCGTAGGAGCGGGTTCAGTTACAGCCGTCACACCATCATCGCCATCAAGTGCCCGATCTGCTCCAATGGAAGATTTCGCATCCGATCTAAAGTTATGATTGTCAGCTTGCGCTGGTGTGTTTAGATATAATAGAAAAAGGCAAGGCAGTGTGAGAATAGTGGATTGAGTCGTACATCTTGTGGGCCTTGAAGTGAGAAGTTAGCTGTGTTCAAGTAATTGCAGAAATAAGGAGATGTGTTTAGCAGTAAGAGAAATAGATACAGATTGAGGTGAATACAGTACGTAATTTAAGACAAAGCATCAAAGACTCAAGAGGATACTTACAAAAATATTGACAAGTCGCATGGTGACGAAAATCATAATAAACATGAGGAGGAAAACGAAGCAGAGAAGCATAGCTATGATCTGGTTTTTCTGCATATTTTCGTGGTAGAAGAAATGGAAGCTCCCTAGTAGTTATGGTTGAAGGTTTTTTTTTGGTGAATTCGATGGGAATGGAGGTTATTATGGAAGCCGAAGGATTGTCAAGTCGTGAAGGTGAGTAACGGAAGAAGGATCTACCAGAATACTCTTCAGGTATGACTTTAGTATTCAATACCGAAAAGAGAAGCAACAGTAAACCAAAATATCGTGTATTCAAGATAGTCGGTCAGTTTTGGTCGGGCTTAAGTATGGTTTTGGGAGAAATATTTTGACGTGGATTGTTTATATTTACTTTCTTTCTATCAATCAGAACGACACAGAGACGAGGCTAATTCTTAGCCTCGTTAACTTCGGTTGAGGAGTGAAGTATTATCCTTTCTGACTTTTAAGAGTAAAGATGGGTGAATATCATTCATCTCGCCAAGATCTTTGAAAATATTCAATTCTTCGCAGATCTCTTTTTGGCGGAGAATTCGTGAGATACCTTCTGGGAGAGTGTTTCTGCTTTCGACAAGAGCATTTGCACCCAGAAGAATTCTTATGCAAGAGGCAAACATACTTGGCTTTGATGTCCATCCAAGAGGACCGTCACTCTTTTCCATAAGTACGTTCAGCTTTCGTAGTGCGTCCAGAATCCATTGGGCAAGGTGATTGTATTGTTGCCAATGATAATCCGCAGATCCGTTGTTTTCCAGCATTTTTAAATCCTTTGAAAGAATGCTACTCCACAGTTTAGCTTCTCTGACTTCATCAATGAAGAGATTTTGTTCTTCTTCAACAAAAAGAGCATCGTCTTGCTTCATTGCTGCTGAAAGCTGATCTTCAGGCGAACATAGCCCCGCATAGGCTCCATGGAATATGAACTCATCACTCCCTGTAATCCGGCAAATGATATTCCAGCTGAACATTTGATCTTGGGGGTATTGAAATCTCAGCCATTCGGCGAATTCCTCACACGCAGCCAATGGGATCAAGGGTTTGCCCACGATGGAAGAGGCGATCTCTGCTCCAAGTTCACGAACTTCATCGTCATCGTCATTGAGGGTATCATAGAGAGTGATAAGACATGGAAGTACCTCGGAACTCCATTTGAATTCGTCAGGTAGGCATGCAAAGAAGTAAGAAAGTCCCTTTGCAGCAGCGAAACGTGTGTCAAAGTCCTGTCATCGGTTAGAAAAGATATGGAGATTCCATTGGAAGCTACTCACGTTGTACGATTTGCCAGCCTCATTCAATTGTTCTGCTCTTGCCATGAAATTTATCTGAGCGCTGTCGTCTCCTTTAGATTTCAGCCAATTGAAAAGCATAAAGGTGCCGCTTGTTCTCATCAATGCATGAGCTAGACGTGGTCCAGACTTGCCAGTTTCTGAACCCATGAAATGAGCAATTTCCCCAATATCCAGCAGGTATTGATCCATATCACATTGCTTAATACTATTGAGCATTTTGGAGTACTGGTCGTAGGCGCCAGGCCCACTTTTTTGCAAGTCCGCTGGGCTTACGATTACTGCGTCCAAGAGAGCCTCCAACACGATCATACTGTGATTCCTCCATGCTTGGAGCACGCATTCCAAAGACGAATTAGCTGTGTCGACATCTATCTCGCAATGATGATTCAAGGCTCTTTTGAGGGCTTTAATATCTTCGGTCAGGCTAGAAATATATACAGCTTCCCTTGCAGTTGCTTGACGTAGTAAAGCGCCACCAAGGCGGGATTTCTCGTAAGATACATCGACACTCACTTTCGAATAGCTATGGCCATTCTCATGCAACAGCAAGTTATGTGCGTCGTATTTGCCAATGAGGTTCTCTCTGTCAATCGTGCTTAGAGAAGGAGAAGAGGAAGACGAATCCAGCAGGATTTGGTAAATGAGGTTTTTGAAATCAACATAAGTTGCCAAAACTTCCGGGCATTTGCCCAGGTCCAATGCCTCAATATCAACTTTTAAACTGATGAGATCTTCGACGCCTACGATGCATAATTAGAATAGAAAATATAATCGTGCGATTGGTACTTACTAGGAGGGCTTGAAAATACTGCGAGGCGGCGTTCTAGCACAAAATTGGCTGTCAACAAAACTCCATGGGTATAATTAGTAGATAGGTTAGCTATTTTGAGCAGGTGCTGTAAGTCAAGTAACCACCCATCGTGAAGCATAAAGGTACACATAGTACGAGCAGCTAGTTCTCTGGTGTGCCAAAATTTGCTACCCAAATGTATGGAAACTCTTTCCTTAATTTCGTTGCGAAGCATGATTGGGGGACCCGCACGACGAATAATATCCAAAGACGGAAAGACGGATTCGATAGCGCCAATTGCTGGGGCATTAGTATCCTCAGTGCTTATGGTCTCGTTATTTAAGAGCTTTAGCAAGATCTCTGGTAGTTCTGGATACTTCTCGTATGACAGTTTCGTCGAACGACCATCCCAGCCAGCCTCGATGGAAGCTTTGTTTTCATTGGTGCCAAATAGGCAGTCGATAAGACTTCTTAACAGCAATAAGCCACAATTTCGAATCGCCCAACTATTTTCATACAGTCAGCACGTAACTAATTATGACTATTGGCGACATACATATCGGAAGTTAAGCTATCTGCAGCAAGTTGTAAGCAGTCCGGGATGTGCTTATCTGATCTCTTCCCCAACGTAGAGCTTTTAAATATCTCCTTTACACAATTCATTGCATGAACCTGAGGTAGGTTCGTCTCATCTGTCTCAGATAACGCAATAGAACGTCTGGCTAAAGACTTCAACTCCGTCATTACATCTTCGAAAGCTGGGCTTTTAGCATTTGCGGATAATATCCCGGTAACGAGTGCCGGGATTCCTGCGGATCTTCGTGTTGTAGAAGCTTGCTCAAAAATGCATTGCAGAGCACCCTAAAACAGTTAGCTGACTAGGAAAAGGTGGAGTGGATAATTGGGATTGATTTTGTACTTTATACCAGATCTCAAGCAAATCACTCGAGGCATGACATTGCGAAAGCTGACAGCATCTAGTAAATGTTAACGAGACTGTAGAAAAGGCCCCACGATGTCGTAGGCTAGAAAGTTGTTCGAAGGTTAAGTTTCCTGCTCTCGTGAAGAGCTCAGAGCTCATTACTAAAGACCCATCATGATGGCGATCCTTTGCTTTTGTTACAACAGTCCTTATCAGATTACTAAAAAAAAAAATGAGTTAGCTACCCGAAACCTAGTAAACTGATAAGAGAGTGATCCACCTCGATTCATGAATCGCCCTGAAGCTGTAACTCAACACATCCTTGGTATCAATAGACTCGATATCATCAACATCTTCGGGGATATGGCCTTCTGGTGAATCGTTACATAGAATGTCCTTTACAGCATCCCATATGCTGGAACAACTTGCAATGATGCGACTTTGCAAGACTTCCCATTCCTTCCGGATTCTAGCGAACTCCTCATCCCCCGAATCATCTCGTGAGAAGTCAATCTCTTCCCAAATGTAACTTATAACAAAAGTCAGCCTAATCCTTGTTACCCGTCGAAGAGAGCTTACCTTATTGTTGAAAAGTCACTGTGGATCGGAGCAACAAGAACAGCTTCACCTAAATCTTTCTGGGCGATTGCCACTTTTCTCTCTAATCCGACGACGAGACCTTCGACGAGAATCAGACGGCCCTTTGCGTCCGAGAGACCATAAAGAATTTGGTATGACCGTGCAACTCCATCGGCATAATCTGCTCGACCTGTACGCTTTGCAAAATCCTCGGCACGACTAATGAACTCCATTAACACGTCAAAGTCTCCTCGAGACTGAGACTTCGAGGATCTGAAATTATGGGGACTAGCCAATTTCAATATCGCCGTGGCTCCATTTCTGACGTCTTCGAATGGGTCCATGAGAAGATCAAGAATGAGTCGCATCGACTCTGGATTGAACACGCTCAACTTGTGAGCCCAAATAGTAGCATCAGGCGTAGTTGTTGACTTTCGGTCTTCAGATGAATACTCTTCTATGCCTGAACGTAGCAGCAAGGATATTGCTCTTAACGATGTGATATGCCGTTGATAAGATGCTGTAGGCACGAGCTCCCCTTGCAAGAATTCCAAAAACCACACAAGGAAGGTTTCATGATTTTCAAGTAGTTGTTGGGCATCTGAACGATCACTCTGACGGCCTTGGATAATCATGCGGTCAATCTCCCTAACCAGGTACGCTGTTGCACCTTTGATACGTTCTATCATGTGCTTAGTGTTGCTTAGAACATCATTACGAAATTTGGCATCAGTGTCAGCGTAAAGATGAGCCATATTATCTTGTAGGAAAGTGAGCGCAGCGGGGCTGAATGGCCGAATTGACGAGGCGGATGACACCAAGACTGAGAAAGCCAATGATCTAACAGTATCGGAAGGATGGGTCAACAATGGGCGAATGGTATCTTCATGTAAAATGATACAGCCGGAATTCTTCTTTGGAGGCTTCAAAAATGAGGTGGCATCTATTGCTGTTAATTGGTTGGTCCCGCAGGTGTGAGGGGGACACTTACTAGAATCCTCAACCAGACCGGCTTTCTTCCCAACTTCTATTGCAGACAAATGAGCCAGCGATTCAGATTCCATATTCTGTCCCTGCATATCTAAAGGTCCCTTCTGATTTAGATCTTGCAAAAAAGCTAAAGAGCCAACACGGTCAAGTTTGAAAAGAGGCGGAAGGAGGTAATTCTTAATATTCTCAAGAGCATCAGGGTTCTGGCTAAGGCCCTCACTGATCCAACGTTGCCATAGTCTAGTGTGGGCTTTGGATTCATCAGTTTTTACTTCAGTAGCAAGCTCCTTTGACACTTTGAAGAGGGACACCAAGAACTTTCCTGCAGAAGGCGAGACATCCTGGAGGTTCATCCATTGAAAAGTCTCGGAGATTATGCCATCAAGTGTAGAGCTCGGTAGAGTCCCTTTTTGTGTTGATTCTTTTTGAGATGCGGCGAGATCATCGATGATAACTGTACCCTTTCCTATCAAGTGCTCCAAGATTTTGAAGGCTGGCTTGACCAGGGGTTGTGAAGCCTGATGACTGATCACGGAGAGCAACCTTTCCACAATGATAGTTACCAGAGACTTTGAAACACTTTTATCTGGATGAGAATTAAGGAGTGACGTCAATAGATCCAAAACTTGACGCATTGACCGATGTTGATTTTTCTCGTTCCATTCCAAGTAGAAATTAAACAGGTCTAGACAAGTTTTCTTGGAATACACTGCTTCCCTAAGAGAAAGGGATGGCGAGGCTCTACACTGTTCAATAAAATGGCACAATTTAATACACGCATTCCCGGAGGCCTGCAGCGTCACATAGTCAGTATGAAAGTCGGAAACGGAACTTTACATGAAGTGAGAGTTGAGCACCCAAGTAAAGCCGGTGTCTAGAGTAGATCTGGACAATAAAAAGGTTGTTGAGTATTGAAATGAAATCGAACATGAAATTGAGTTTGATATTGGAAATCAATCAGATACCGAAACAGAATTGAACAATGACAAAACCCGAACGTTGAAATAGAGCCTGACGGTTAAAAATAGAAGAACATCGGGGCAGAGCAGGACATTTAGATACAGCAGGACATTGAGGTATAGCAAGAAATAAAATAAATAAAAAATGGTATAGAAGGGTAATAAATGCTCACATGTCGTGGTTGAGCAGCTTTCTCCAAAAAGTCATCGAGACTACTTCTTGTAAGCCTGGGAATAATAATCAGTAAGATGGCCAATATAGAGAATATTTCAGTGTTACTGTAATTGAGTTGATTCGCGTTGGTTTTCAATCCATCTGGATAGAAGTCGATCATCCGTTGGAGCTTTAGTATCAGGGGGTGTAGATGACATTGTATTGTCTGAGTGGTCGAGCGGCATTTCAATCCTCGCTTCAGGCGGGGGAGGGGGGATTATTTCCACTGCGATTTATTTTGTCCCTGAACGTTTTCGTTGTTTCTGTCGGCGAAGATGAATAAAATGTTATATGAGGCTTTGCAGATGATCTCTAAGATGAGAATAAAATGAACGAATTTGAAGATTACTAATATCCCACAGAAGTATCCTATTGTGTATTTATTATCAGTTGAAGTACAAGTTTGATGGTGTGGGAGAAATTATTATGATTTATGATCTTGCACGTGAGCTGGCATGGACCGTGCACGGACCATCGTCATAATCCGGGAGGGAACTAAATTTTTGAATTGAAAATGTAAAAGATACGCTTGAAGTCCTTGACTGAGCTTTGTTATATTTACATATTATCAACCCTACAACCCAACTTGCGGTATTCGCGCCGGTCTCGATTCCATATCCTACAGATTCGCATATAGATATTCGAAAATGTCATTCTGGGATAAGTTGACAGGGCGAAAGCCATCAAAGGATACTTCTAGTGGCGGATCAACCCCAACGGACACATTCACACCCACACCTTTCAACCCTCAAGAAGGTCAAGATGTCAACTCTTTTCTTACAGGACCAGAGCTCATAGATCCATCACAACTTCATCCTATGGCTGGTCTAAACCAACAGACTTTAGACTATCTATCCCTCGAAGAATCTACTCTCTCGGACCTTCCAGGATCGCAATCTGCTTTACCCTCGCGAGGTTGGTCGGACGATTTATGTTATGGTACCGGTGTTACATATTTGACGGCATTGACTGTGGGAGGTGCTTGGGGATTACAGGAGGGTTTAAGGAGGTCTGCGACACAACCACCAAAGTTACGATTGAACTCGGTGCTGAACGCTGTTACGAGACGAGGACCATTCTTGGGCAACTCTGCAGGAGTGATCGCGATGGTCTACAACGGGTTCAATTCTTTTATTGGACATATGAGGGGCAGGCATGACTCGGCGAACAGTGTTCTTGCGGGTGCGCTGAGTGGGATGATCTTTAAAAGTACAAGAGGAGTTCGACCTATGATGATTTCTGGTGGGATCGTGGCTTCTGTAGCCGGCGCATGGGCAGTAAGTAGATACTCGGCCTGTCTGCTATTTCGACATGAATTTACTGACAATACTCTCAAGGTAGCAAGAAAAGCAATATTTTAAATGACCAAAATAACGATAAAAATTCCTCCTTCCATCACGAAACAGCGACCTTCTTATGATTTCAAGATCCGCGAACCAGCGAACATTCCCCATTGCTCCAAGCTTTCTTCAACGCATTAGCACTCATTGTATTGTGCTTTGTCATTATAATAGATTTTGTTATTGGCGCGGGTTGCATAAGCGGGTTTATCTCTCCTCTTTCCCCAAGAAGGGCAATGTATATATAGATGGGACAGGTACTGGATGTGTACCAAGGTGGTTTGGGCACTGTAGTATCAGGAGTAATGCAGAGTCATTGAACTCAGGTTGGTCTTGAATTCTGGAGAACATTTTAGGGCTGTATTGGTTGCACCTTCCTCTTACGAGATGAACCGATTTCGTCCGAAGAATTCCATATGATGAAAACTAGAAGAATCAAACCATTCCAAGGATTTCAATCACTCTCCACGCTCGTCCGTACTAGGTACTTTACAAGGACTACTGCCGTAATTTTACTACACCTGAATTTTCCACCGCTTATCATTTAAAATTCTCTTCCATATTTCAAAAAATTCTTCTAGCAATTCGAGCTTTCACAAATTCTTTGATAGTCAACAGAACCAGTAACCATCATCATGAACTCATCTGCCTCCATACAAGCTCCTTCCGTCCGTGCCTACACGCCTCTTGAAGTGAAGCACATGATTCTCCAAAGTGTTTTCAAAGATGGAATAGGCGCCTCAAGGGGTGTTCCTTCTATGGTCCTGACGAATCTCTCAATGTATGATCCAAACACGACCATGCCATTTGCTGCTGCCATGTCATTAGGTGAGGGAGAAGGTTTGCCAGCAGTCATTGACAAGACTGAAAGAGAGACCGCCACGCGTGAAGAGCTGGGTCAAAAAATACTTCATTATATACAGAACCCCAACACTGAAGATATGAGAAGATCCGTTGAGGAACTCTTTGATGAGGATATCAAGGAAAGAGGTCTTTCAGAAAAAGACCCGAAAATACTCGAGAAAACGATTTTGTCAAAGGTATAAACTTCTGTTTTCATTTTTGTCTTCCTTACTCTGGTTTACATACAGAGCAGATCAACTCAGTAACTTGCGTGAATATAGGCAGTGCTTATCGTGGAGGACATGGAGCGAAAGAGGCTCGGGTTTGAAATTCAAGAGGAGGAGCATGATTTTGGGATTCTGTTGATCACGTTGATTGAAGGTTGGGGCCAATGTTCTAAGGTTGACTTGTTGTATTTCAAGTACAAGACATCTTTCCCCAGCTTTATGTCTACCCTCAAAGGCGAGACGCGAAATAGCAAGATTCCTCCAGAAAACATCACATTGCCTCCCCTTTACTGGAACAAGGAAGTGATCAGCACCTCTAGCACCCAAGACACGAATGCCTCGGAACAATCCGCGGATCCAACTGGTTCATCGTTGAACAATACCGAGTCGGCACAGAGTATACCAGATACAACAACACGAGACCCTAATGACAAAGGCTACAATCTTTCAGATGGCCCTTGGATGTATCGATTGCCAAATGTGAGCAAAGACCCTGCTGCCAAGCCCGGGTGGAAATGCATCAGAACTGAAAATGACTACATGGTTATGCTGGACGGCATCCGCTGCGTCAACGCCAAATATGCAGAGTGGGGAGAGACATCAAAATGTAGTGTCGCGATCATGCATGTAAGTACATTTCAATTTAACCTCACACCCGCTATTTGTTTGTCAACATAGACTTAGACACTTACTATCACTTACTAAGTGCTCTTTTTCTACTAGTCGCTAGATAAAGATTGTCAGCAAAGATATTTCGACACCCGAGAGGAGGAGCGTGCTTTTAGTACAAAGTGGGAGAAGGAGTTGGAAGAGGCTGGATTCTTTGATGACGAGGAGGTTGTTGGTAACTATGGAGATGATTGGTTTGATTACTGGAACAGAATCCATAAGAGTCCTCGCAAGAGTACATAATGAATTCCTCGAGTTTGGGACGCTTCATCAGTGAACTTGGAAAGCCTTCGAGGCGAGAAGCATTAGCTATCTGGAGGAGCATTTCCATGCTTTATGAGGAACATTTGAGTGTTAGAAGCAAGTTTGAAAATTGAAATTACTAGCAGGAACTCCCATTCTGAATGAGACATTTGGACGTTCGGGAAAAACCGCGATTCAGCAGTGCAAAATAAGTCAACGCAAAATACCAGTATTTTAATATTTTATTACTACAAAAATGTTCGGGTGGTGTCTACAAGGAACAGCCTCGAGACAAGCTGTTTCCACCTTAGGATGACTTCATCTTGTCGAAGTCATGGTTTGCAATGTACTAAGTTCACATTACAGGAATGAATTGTCAGTGAGGAAAGGTTTAAAACGTAACAAGTAGGTGGGAGCAAGCCACATGACTCATTTGAGCCACATGCTTTATATGTTGCGCACCCTGAAAATTCGTCTCTTCAATTCACTCTAAATTAGAAAATGGGAATCTTCTATGCCGAGAGAAGCCATGTCTTTTCAGACAGACACCCACTTCCTGTAAAATACAATTTCATCTCATCAGGTTGAAGTTACTCCTTGTATCAAGCTCAACTAGGTACTATTTGGATCTCCATTTACTTCACAAACACTGGCTAGTATACCTAAAAAAAAAACACGGTGAAGATGTGCTTCCCATGCTGGCCTTTTACCGATGTGTATCTTGAGGAAGAGAAGAAGAAGAAGAAGAGGAAGAGGAAGAAGAGGAAGGATGATAAAGGTGTTATGGTGTTTGATCCAAATACACGCCAATGGGTTCGGATTACAGGTGTAAGTTATTTCTTGTCTCCCTTCCTTCCTTCCTTCCTTCCTTATTTCTCCATCTTGTTTCCTTCATTTCCCCGGGTCTATGAATTGTGCTCGTGGTCATTTGACTCTACTATGACATTGATAATTGGTCCTTGGTGGTAATAACTTTCCGATCCAAATCGGAAAATTCACTTTGTCGCTTCTGGATCTTGCATCCAAACATTTATTTATTAATACTTGAGCAACTCGGCAAGAACTTGGAAACTTCAACTTCAACCCCAACTTCCATGAACTCAACATCTCAAAATTTAATTTTGATATCTCGACTTTTAAGAGATATTGGAATCAACACCATCAATTCTACAACCAATAAATTGATCTCGATACTTCAAAGCATTCAACCGACAATGGGTCAAATACCAGTCCAAAACTTTCAGCCTCAAGTTCCAGATACTACCGCTGGACCTCATGAGCATACCTACATCCCTCGCGCTGATGGCGCCATCATAGTCAACGGAGTTGTCTACGTTCGAGAAACTAAAACTCCCATTCCAGTCGCTCCTGTACCTGCCATGACACCTCTACAATCTCCTTACCTTCAGTGCTTCCCTCAATTTGCAGCAAGTTCCTACCTCTGACTTGAGTTTTTATTCACTTTACTCGGGCGCAAGTTGCGCACGATAATTTTCCTGCTTCTAATGTCACAATTTTTTGACTGCAATGCTAACACTTCTTCTTTAGGCACCTCAACATCAACCCGTCATGCCTCAACCCGCCTTCCAACCATACCCATACAACCCTTACCTCCAATTTGCAGGCCACAGTCAACATGTTCCTTTCGGCGCAGGTTATGTTCCCCAACCCGCCATGAACTCATATGGAGCTACCGGTAGTGAAATCCAATTGCAACAAATGCAGACACCAGATGCGAACAAGAAGCAAGATATGAAACCATCTGATGATGATCCATTCCGCATGTATTGGGTTCGTGAGGTCGACAATACCTGGACTCAGAGAAATAGGTTGACGATTGATAGTGGTGATATTGGTGAAGTTAGGGTAGGTTTCTTGCTTTGTAACTTTGGAAATTTGCTGATCAAGTCGTTTTATTGTGTAGTGGTATGTCACTGATGGTGTGTTTTATGCCGTCAGATTGCCGTCTTAGATGGCAAGACTCACGACGAGGATGAATCAACAGGAGTTGTCAAATGGCGAGGAAGAATGGCGATATTTCGTCGTCTCCCAAGCCATATGCAACTCAACTCGAATTCAATCCAGTCACCACAAGAACCTAGAACTTTACCACATACGCATACTACGTTACGCAATGATACCTGGGATGAAATAATGATAGGACGGAGGGAATGATAATGATTTTATGAACTCAGAGCTCGTCATTACAATATGGAACACTTACTTTGATTCGGTTCTATGTTTCATATCTGCGGATGGGATATGCGCTGCTTAGGGGTGCTTACGTTTTGCAGCGGATATTAGCTGCTATCGCCTGGATTTGGCTTGTGTGTAGATTTTTGATCGATACATCATATTCCTACAAGATATATGCACGCGTGAAGTGTGATGATTTAACGTAACTCCTCGCGGTGAAGATTTCTTGATACATAGGCAGGGCTTTTTGCTTTGTGGACTTTTCTGATTTGTAAGAGTAGATGAAACCCATCTTTCGTCTGGATGGCGGCAGTCTTAACTTCACATGAAGCTGTACCCAAAATGCTCCGTTGTGATTGTGTAATGCGGAAAGCTTCACTCGACATGAGGTTTGTTCGTAATGTGGTATGCACAGCCTCTGTGGGGTAATCGTGGCGGACCCTAGGCATATTGGAACTAGTGCGCTTCCACCGCCACACCACAGACCACCTCTCGTCATCCGGGGTCATATTTTCTGAGAGTATTAGGTATACAGTTTTATAATTATTCTTTTTAAGTTTATAGATTTGATCGTTAAAAAAAGTTGAATAAAGTTGAAAATAAATTTTATAATCATTACCTCATTAGGTATTCTGATTCGTAAGTCCGTGAACATTGATGAGATCCATGGATGGATATCGAGGTGGTGTCTTATAAGTGTGATCACCACCAAAGGATATCCAGGATTACTCGAGTAGTGTTCAGCAAGATTTTAAGCTTCTGAGATTTCTGGCTTCTACCGGTGCCGTGGCTTCGGTAGCTTGTTTCTTTTGGTTCAATTAGTTTGTTTATTTTACTTTAAGGTTATTTCATCTATGCATGAAGATTTTCTGTCGTGGTGGTGTTTTGTGGGGTGGAGGCATGGGCTTTTTGAGATTAGAGGTTATTTGGGAGGAGGCCATTCGTGGTTTTTGGATATGGGGATGAGGTGATTAGGGACACGCGGGGTTGGCGATATGGGTTTCCATCCTATGTTCATGTGCGAGTGTTGAATATGTAGAGGGTATGGAGAGGATTGCGTCTTGGATCTACGATTCGTTCTAGGACAAGCACGAAAGTAGTTTCCACTATCCTACAACGGATTGACGGAAATCACGAACATGGCAGTGTGATATCTTATCTGATTTTACTTCTTCCTAGGATCAATCGTGCTTCATCTAAGTCTAGGATCAGACTACGTTCTGATCGAAAATTTCTGGTATATAATTCTTTGGGGCGTAGGATACGGCAGTATCATAATTCAAAGACTTATATACCATGTATCCTTTGTACCTCTTCTCTCGTCAGACCGTTGATCGATCTTCATCACATTCATTATATCCCCCCCACAAGAAGAAAAGTCGGCTGGTTCGATGGCACAACATTATGATCGAGATGTGAATCCTAATATAGATGATATTAATTCTAGTAGTAGAGATATGACGGATGGGATTTCCATCGCTCGACTTAGATTAAATCCAGTTACGGATTCGAAAGAAAAGTTCTCACAATGGGGTTGGTTAGCATGTTTATCAATACATCATCAACAAGCTTATTCAGAGATAGATCCAAATTATCCAGAGGATGGAAAGGTGTCAAAGATCTTGGATAGCCCAACCTTTGACGACGATGCTCACACAGTCATTCTGGAGGATTCTCCATACCCGGAAGTCCGAGCAGCAGTTAAGAATTATGATGAGGATGTACCCGCAAACACGATTCGTGCCTGGACGATCGGAATGTTACTCGCTATTGCTGGAGCATCGATGAATACGGTTTTCTCGCTTCGATCCCCTTCAATTGGTCTTGGTGCTTTAATTGCTCAGATTATTGCTTGGACTTTAGGTCATGGATGGGCTAAAGTCATACCCAAAAGTCATACCCAAAAGACAGTTTAATACTTCTAGTCCGAAGTGGTTTTTGAACCCAGCGCCGCTCAATATCAAGGAACATTCAATCATTGTCATTATGGCGAATGCAAGTTTAAGTGCAGTATATGCTACTGATATTTTGCTAGCACAAATTGCTTTCTACAAGCAAAATTTCAGTTTGGTCTTCCAAGTACAGTACTGTTGGTTGTGTCGACTCAGTTGATTGATTATGGTATTGCTGGTATGTTGCGCAAGTACTTAGTGTAAGTTCCCTTCTAACCCACATTGATGACTATCTACTCTACTCACACGCCTTCTAGTTACCCCTCAGTTATGATCTGGCCCGCTAATCTTGTGAGCGTCACCCTCATGAATGCCATGTATGAGAACAACGAGAAACTCGATCCAACTATCTTTGGAGGCACGATACATCGTTACAAATGATTTGTATATGTAATTTCCGGTGCTTTTTTTGGTACTTTATTCCTGGGTTTCTCGCTCAATTTCTCTCAGTCTTCGAATTTGCTACTTGGATTGCTCCTGACAATGTTGTTGTTAATCAATTATTCGGTGGCACGACTGGTCTTTCCTTTATTCCGTTGACGTTTGATTAGACTCAGATTTCTGGGTTTTTGGGTAGTCCTATGATTCCTCCGTGAGTAATATTCCATGTTTTCGTAATTACAAAGTGACATACTGACATGCAAAACTAGGTGGGATGCAATTGCCAATACTCTTATTGGTATGATCTCATTTACATGATTGGCGCATCGATTATCCATTACTCCGGAGCATGGAGCTCAGCATTTCTACCAATGAGTGATAATTTTACATATGATAATACTGGAGCGGCATATAACACTACGAGAATCTTAACCAAGGATTTTATTCTCAATTTAGCGGAATATAAAGTATACTCACCTCTCTTATTGTCAACTACTTTTGCTATCTCATATGGATTATCATTCACTGCTATTTCTTCATTGATTGTGTGTACGTATCTACATCATAGAAAACAAATTTGGGCATAATTCCGCAATAGTACTAAAGAAGAAACTCCCGATATCCATATGAAGGTATATTTACTCCCCATCTCATCTCCATCCATCTAACCAATGCACGAACATACATATTAACCATGAAAATATGATGCAAAAGTACCCCGAAGCACCAACCTGGTGGTACATGTCTCTCTTCATCCTAATAGACGGAGACTCCTCCATAACCATCCTCTCTTTCCCAACCAATCTCACCTGGTGGGCTTTCCTCATAGCTCTTGGAATCTCATTTTTCTTTTCCTTATCCATTGGTATCATTCAAGCTATTACCAATACCCAGATCGGGTTGAATGTGTTAACGGATTTATATTCGGGTATATGCAACCTGGGAAACCGTTGGCATTGATGATTTTTAAAACTTATGGGTATATTACTATGAGTCAGGTTGGTTGGGGTTTGTGAGTGATTTAAAGTTTGGCCATTATATGAAGGTATCTATTATCTCCCCTATCTTTTATCGCTTGTTTGTTCTCGCATTAAGATGACATCATCTCACCTCACACCTTCCCTCCCGTTACTTACCACTCACCCCGACCAACTAACTCCATCCCCACAGATCCCACCAAAAACAATGTTCATAGCCCAAGTAATCGCCACAACCTTCTCCTGCTTCATCCAAATCTTCATCCTCAACTACGCCCTCAACACCACCCCCGAAATATGCACTCCACATCAACCCTCCCACTTCACCTGTCCCAGCAGTCGCTCTTCTTCTCCGCTTCAATAATATAGGGTCTCATAGGACCCCAACGTATTTTCTCCCCAGGCGAAATCTACTCCTCCCTTTTTTGGTCTCGGTGCTCTTCTCCCAATAGTGATTTACTACTTATCGAAAAAATTCCCCAAATATCTAATAACCCCTCTTATTTTCGGTGGCGCAGTAGCTATTTATTCCTCCCGCTACATTACTTAATTATCTAAGTTGGGGAATCGTAGGATTTATTTTTTAAAAGGTTATTAGAGGGAGGTATTTTGGACGGTGGAGTAGACTTAATTATTTGACGAGTTCGGCGCTGGATTTGGGGTTGGCGTTGAGTATTGAGTACGATATTTATTTTTGCGGTGTTTACGCTTCGTGGGGTGGAGGCGCTGAGGTGGTGGGGGAATAGTGTTGGGGTGGGGATGGGGGGTGGAGAGGGGAGGGGAGGGCGCTGCAGAGGATGGTGGGGGTGGGGGAATATTTTGGTCTAGAGGTTTGGTAGTTTTTTGTTAGGAGGGGCAGGAGGAGAGGGGGTATTGTTAAAAGTTGGTGTTTTGTGCAAAGAGTTTGGATTGATTTGGATTTTGAGTTGTTGATGATATTGGGTCAATGGGGATCTAATCGTCTTGGTATATACACCACAAGTCTGCAGTGTATTGAATTTAGGATGTAGGAAGAGGACTTTGAGAGAAGATTCATAATAGTCATCCCTTCAATCCCTACATATTTTCATCTAAATATCATAGTCCTCTTATTTAATATTACAAGTTTTTCTCTTTTTATTCTAATCCCGTTACCGACATACATATATACACACAGAGACAAGTTCATTCTTTCATTTCTATTTCCATTTTTGGAATTTGAGTATTTTAGTATTAAATGTTATATATATAAATGAATCTTATATATATATATATGTATATATAATATATAAAGTAGATTCAATTTTAATATACTCTTTTATTCTATTCTATTCTATTCTATCAACTATTAACTTCCCTGTATTATCAAATTCAAAAATCAAAATCAAAGGGAAAAATAAATCTAACTATCTAGATAGATAGGTAGCAAAACCAACTATTTCAAGGACTCTGATATACTACTAAGAAGAACTATTTATTCGGAGAATCCACTTTACAATTATTTTTAATATTTTTTAGTTATACACAACTCCCACTAGGAAATTAAGAGAAAATCTATTTATATATATAAAGAACTCATCTTGAATATTGAATCTTGAATCTCGAATCTAAGTACAGTACAATTCCTACAATTCTTAATACAATAAAATCTAAAAGAAATACCCAGCTACTCAGCTACTCTCTCTTTAATCCTGGTATCCTAATATCCTACCCATCTATCTATCTCTTTTCCCCTCTGAGTTTATTTAAATATATTTCTCTTTTTCTTTTCTGTGTTTCTATTCTACAAATTATTATTATTTTCCCCCCAACCCCCAACCCTCAACCCTCCTAATATGAGAATGAGTTATTTTATAAAATCAAGAGATTCAGAGAGGTCGTTGGTTGGTTAAGAATAGAATAGAATAAAGGATTTAATTTTACATCTTACATCTTATATCTTCCATCTTATATCTTACGAGAAAGATTTCGGTCACCGCCAAGTTGGGAGTATACCTACCTACCTAGGTATATAAAACTGGTTCCGCAGAACCAATTTGTTTCCCACCCCATTAAAGAGCAGACACGCTGATACGCTACTTGCGCGCAAGGAATGTTATGGCGAATTTGGCGGTACTGACCTGGACCTCGACCTGGAAATCACGAGGTAGAATATAGGAGGGTACGCTGTGATCCCGTTGGGAGATGAATTTTAAACAAGTCTAGAGGTGGAGCTCGGTAATTATCAAAGGGTATCATTTCCTATCATATATTCCCCAACCAGCCGCCTCGCATACCAAACAGTAACCATTGTCCATATAGACATACAATAAAGTTACAATCAAGAATATTTTTCCGTCTGCCTAACGCCCCAGAATCCAAAACACCTTGGTTTGAAAAAGTCCCATTTGCCATCCGAAATACTGCGTAATACTGATTCCTCAACCCACACTCAAGGAGCCCCAGGCGGTTTCCTTTGTGCATCCCTCTTCTTCCATTCTTCTCTAATCCTAGGTGCAGCGGCAATTAAATCCTTCTCCGTAACCCGATCCTTAATACTTTCAATCACACTCTCCACCGTACTCGTATGATTCGCCACTTCCTTATCATCTCTAAACTTCATATATCTCCATCTTTTCTGCGCATCCATGTAACATTCTACTATCCGGTCATTAAGAGGTTCTTGTAACGCTTTCAGCTTTTCCCATTCCTCTGGTTCTAAATGCATAGTCGCATACCATTCATCTCTATTATTTCCCGCGTTAACGAAGAGATTGCAAATGGGGATTGCGTCGTAATCGATATATGGTTCTGTAGTTCCTTCTGCGAGATCCATAGAATCAGGTTGAACGGTAGGAAAATCGAGAGCGAGTTTGAAATCAATACTATTCTCATTTTCCGGTTTCCATTTTAGAATATGTTGATCTGTTCCATGTTTATATTCCGTCCCCCTACATGTGAAAATCAATCCATCATTTCCATGTGGCAGATTTGGTAGGATTTGTCGAAACATCATATCCATCGCATAACCAAATTGCATTTGTTTCATCTCGGTCAAGAAATGCATGTATTGTTTTTCGTCCGGGTAATCCCTCAGGAGCTCTACGTAAGGTGTAAATATCCTTTCGGTAAAATACGCAAGTCGTTTATCGAGGGTGCGGTTCATGAGACTATTTCCATCCAAAAACATACAATCGAAAACCAGATATTTCGGCTGCATACTCCCATCCGCGGCTCTATCCAAAACCAATTCTCCATCAATCAATGTACCTCTGTGAAATCCAGCGACATTTTGAGGAATGGGGAAATGGAGTCCGCCTTTAGGTATATACCAATAATCATTCCTCCTATCAATCAAATACTGACATTCCTCGCGGTTCTCATCATCGGTCAGGTAAAGTAAGTAACGAAAACCATCCGATTTCTCGCAGACGTAATAATCCTGTCGCATCAATTCATCGAGATGACGTCTAGTGAAACTGACGGGTTGTGCGCCGGGGAAACTGGGATTGGGACGACCAAGTAGACTGGCTACTTCTTTTCGCATGTTATGTAATACTTCACCATGTGCTTGAATGCCAGGTGCTTGAATATCGTGAACGGGACCGCTCATTTTGTAGATTGCAGATGGAGTTGTGTAAATATAATAGATGATTCGGAGAGAGGTTACAGCTGTGTGAAGCTGGGCTGGATTGTACTCTGTAGTTCAATTGGATCGTTTTGTTGGAATTTTTAGTGTAGAATGTAGAACCATGTGGTAAGGCTGAAGATCGGCATTTAGGTTAAAGTTTTGGCCGACATGCTATTTTTATGATGGGAAAAAAAGTTACCTAGACCACGCCATTTTTAATGTTCTACATTTGCATCATCTCATTGTCCCATCATCTCACTTTCCTCAAGTCACGATGTAATAGATGGATTTTGAATATACTACTACTATTTACTGAGGAACTTTGTTAAAACTTTGCTTACCGTAGTATACCTCCTTCGATCCTTCTCCTTTTTCCTCTTTGCATCACTAACCGATAAATCAATCCTCAGTCACACAAGCCATACAGTAGCAAAGGAAGATGCCAACTTTCATATGTCACATTGCCTCAATGATGGACAGATATTACCATCACTTATCCTTCTCACCAGAATTCCAGTTTTCATTCCCATCTTTGGAGCTTCCATCCCAAGACCAACCGCCTGTATTAGAAGCGTCTGGCTTGACTGTATCGGGGGCATTCCCGTATGATGTGACGTTCCCCTCGTGATCCACAATATTTCCATCTCCCATTTTGGAATTTCCTACCCATGATGAAGCATCCATATCAAAAGCATCCGGTTTCATTGATTCGAAGGTATCGTCATTGGAAATATCATCCCCAACCTTCCCATCCCTAGCGGCTCTATACCTCATCAGCCATAGACAATTGTCCCCGATAGTATATTCAGGAATGCTTGCATCATTCAAATCTTTCCACTTCTGCCGGCGCATCTCGCGCAATTTCACCCGGCTGTCAATACCACCACTTAGAACCTCCCAAGGACCAAACATTGCCATTACTCCACAGATTCCAGTGGCAGAAATTACCCCCTTAATTCGTGATATGCTACGTCGTCTGAGCCATAAGCTTACAACCGATGTAGGATTCCTCGAGGCCACTATCATCGACAAACAGCCGAGAGCAGCACTGTTGACGAAAAACGTTTCAATACTGGGAGCGACTTGAAATTTCTTGAAATTTCGCTCTCCGAAAGCCTCTCTTAAATCCTCGATTTCCCCCCGTCTCTCAGCAGCTTGAAGGCTTCGATGATCCTCGTGACGGTTGGGCGGTGTGAAAGCCATGAGGCAGAGTTGTACCAATGTTGTCATCGCGGTCCATCTGAATATTCCATTGGCCCTGCGAGGTAATGTTGATGTCCAGGCTTTTCTAAAGGTTTGGTTACTTGTCATTGCAATCTTGATAGGTATAACTGCAGATGTCCAAATAAAGCCCGATGTATAACCCATCAATATACCGGCTTGCAAACGTGAGACAAGCTCTTTGGAAGTGACATCGGATGCAAGTGGTAGGGATAAAATCATATGGATTTTCTTTTCGTCCTCCATCTTGAACTTGATATTATCAACGTGTTCAAACTTTTCGTTCAATCGGGCTGAAGAGAACTTTTCAAGGCATGCATGGGAAGAAACAAATTCTCAGAATGCCACCAGGCCAATTGAAAGAGATTGTGGCGTTCGATATAACTCACTTGAAGCATTGTATCCGAATAACATCATTTTCGAAATTTGCTATGTCAACATTCTTTCTCGAGACTTATAACTTACTCACTGTGATCCGTCCATTAATAATCGGCTCTTCAATTTTTGAATGTTAATATTCAACTGGTCATACATCACGTACGGCCCGTACCGGTCTCCTTTTCATAGCCACTTCCGTAAATTAGTATTGAATCCCGAATCCCCTGATTATTTTTATATCTCCGAGCCTTGAGGTTGCGTAGCGTAGCAATCAGCATTTCGTATAACATCATGTTTATATAAAACCCTATACATATCCCATCCCTTTCCACGCGGTGTGACCAAAAAACCTCGTGATTGACAACATTCCAAATTTCGCATCTCGTATTTCTGCAGATCATGTCCAATGTTAGGATCTTGGCAAAGAGGATCCAATGAGCTCACCAATGAGAATATGGGATGAACGTGGCTAGGTGATCGATAGTACTGTACTCCATATTTTGTGCGCGATGAGTTTATACTCTGTGTGGAAATGTGCAGGATTTACTCCGTACATGCTGTGCGAAATGATGTATTGGATGGGATGTAAGAATGTTATAAGGTGGGGAATTCCGCTGTGTTGTAAATCCTGAAGATCACGCAAAATACGAAGGGGATTAATTTTATTTAAGTTTAATCCCACATCCAACTATACTTGTGAGATCTTACAACTTCATACCATCCACCACCACATTTCACATCAACCAAAAAAACACTCATCCAAACACCAAAATGCGGACCTCATTCCTCTCTATATCAGCACTCCTCGCCTTGCCCCTCACAGTCCTCGCCGATTTCCACTACGGTTTCGTAGATTATACTATTACGACGGCTACAGGGAGATATGCGATGATTTTACCGGCGAGTCAGACGAATTGTACTGATGCGTATGAATTTTATCCCAAGGGACCTTTTGGTTTTGAGGCTCCGACTGGCCAGGTACAGGGTATGTTTTTATCTCCTATCGTCCCATCCTATTGCCCCATCTCCCATTTCTCCGATCCCTTACCCCCTTTGTTTCCCTACGAATTACTACGTACATATATAGAACCCCGCTAACAATCCCAGCCGACATCTGCGGCAAAGAAGTAAAACTCAACGTTACCTCCGGCTCTTGGTACACAATCTCGCGGAATATTTTAGAGGGCAATTGTACGGCGGTTAACACGACGAGTCCGGCTAGTGGCGTCAAAACTCCGGTTTGTAGTATTGGGTATCATAGTGGGGCTAGTTATACGGATATTTGGAGGTGTCCTGGGGAAGTTTGTAGGAGTGAGTTGTAGGGGTTAAAGGAGGTAGGTGGTACAAAAATAGAGATAGATGTGTAGGAGAAGGGTGTAGGAGAGAGTGTAGAAGAGGACGTAGCAGGGGGAGGGTGAGGGTAGTGGGAGGGTAGTGGAAGTGGGAGGGTAGTGGAAGTGGGAGGGTAGTGGAAGTGGGAGGGTAGTGGAAGTGGGAGGGTAGTGGAAGTGGGAGGGTAGTGGAAGTGGGAGGGTAGTGGAAGTGGGAGGGTAGTGGAAGTGGGAGGGTAGTGGAAGTGGGAGGGTAGTGGAAGTGGGAGGGTAGTGGAAGTGGGAGGGTAGTGGAAGTGGGAGGGTAGTGGAAGTGAAAAGTGGGAAGCGGCAAGAATGCAGGATTGACTGGAGAGTACTCTGATGGAGCAACTCTCCGAGAAAATTTTATTTGAAGGGGACACTGCAGATCACCGGCCGATGGTGATTGAAGTGTTAGATATCTGACGAATTGCACATAAGACCAGGGCATGTATATCGTCGTGGATAGAAATAGTTAATGTCATAAAGTAATGTAATAATTAGAAACAATAAGAAATGAATG
Source organism: Stromatinia cepivora (assembly GCA_014898415.1). Lineage (NCBI taxonomy): Eukaryota > Fungi > Ascomycota > Leotiomycetes > Helotiales > Sclerotiniaceae > Stromatinia > Stromatinia cepivora. Next base: position 737,068 of record RCTD01000027.1, on the reverse strand, counting down.
AATGGTTGGAGACGGTATGCTGAAAAATTGTTGGTGAAGCCGAAACATTGTGAGTAAATATCTAGTGACCGGACGGAGAGTTGGTGGTAAATCTTCGCATGGATGCCATCGACTTTCATAGTATGCTGCATAGAATGGACGTAGAGGTTACATCATTCGTGGATGATTCAGTATAGCGGGGCGAGGTCATCAAAAGTCAAGTGGTTCCTCGATTCGTAAGCTATACCCAAATAATGGAAAAATGATGTTGACTCTGTAGGTGTGTTAGCCTGCTGAAACCAAGTGGCGAGCAATAGCTGCACTTACCTATTCTGTTCAGTCACAACCTTAGACAAGCTTTATTGCGCTAATCTGCTTGCCTATCTCGGTTATTGTCCTATCAAGTTCTCTGTCTTCTATTGCGAAAATCTCATCCAAGCTTATATCAAATTCACCTTCCTCATTCTCATCCTCCTCGCTGCTCACACTGCTTTCATCCATACGGCCTTGTACCCCAACAATCCAACCTTCGACTTCTTTGATATACGGATGGTCATCTGTAAGAGCAATCCTTAATTTTTCCAAAAGCTTCTCATAAAGGAGCAATGCATCCTCAAACCGCGACAGTTCTTCATAACAAATCGCTAGTCCTGTAGTCTGTCGCATGATCTTTTGAGAGTTACTCCAACCATACTTCTGAACACTTTTTAAAAGACACCTTTGATACCAAACTATCGCTTGCCGATAATTTCCAGATTTCCATAGGGCGTAAGCGAGTGCATGATAAATAGATACTCGGAGAGGATATTCTAGTGTATGATCCATATCTTCTGTTAATATCTCATGGAAAAGTTTGATGGATTCTGGTAGCCTGCCCAATTCGTAAAGGATATTACCTAGTGTGCATTTAAATCGAGAATACTGATAGTGCCCCTTGCCAAATTTTTGTTCCAAGTGTCCCATCATATATATACACAGATTGTAACTTTCTTCAAATTTTTTACTATACATCAGGACTTCGATCAAACCCAAGATATACTCAAGGTAGGTTGAAGCATTTTGGAAATAACTTCCGCTTGCTTGGATGATGTATCTACATAGCTTCTCGGCTTCCGCATATGAATCGATGCCTTCTTTGAGTAAACAACTAAGAAGGTTGAATGCATCGATCGTTATTTTATGACTTGGGCCCAGGGATCTTAAAGCTTTCTGTATCACTAATCGGATGATATGCTCGGCCTCCTGATTATCATCCGTTAGCCAGAGAATAAAGGCTTCTAGATAGAACGATCGAATATGCAAGGGTTGTTCAACTCTCAGTGGAGATTGTTGGATCGTTTGGTGTAAAATTCGATGTAAGTGTTTTGCGTCTGAGAAATGGCCTTGTAGCAAGAGCTCGTTGACAATGTCAAGATAGATCTCTATTATTTTGTAACCATTGCGGTTGACCTCTTTTAGTCTTGCATCTAGGAGTTGAAGATATAAATCGATGGGACCTAAGTATAGTTTGTCATAGAGAAAGATCAAGTGCTCAAGACATAAAATGATTGCTGTATTATGATCTGATAGTATTTTCGTTAATTTCGAAAGTTTGAGTTTCCAGTTTTCGACTTCTGTGTTAATGTTCCACATCTTAATTGATGGAGCAGATGCAGGCGCACTCCTAGAAGTTGGAAAAATATCAAGCTCAAATAAGGGGCTCCATGGAAGTCTTTTCCTTGTTGTGGGTATAGGCTGCAATGCACCGTTAGGCATGGTACCATACTTGACATCGCTATAAGCGGAAGAGATTTGCCTGTTTGTTGTACCATCGCGCTCTATATTGTCACGAAGCTCAATCCCTGAGACCAGCTGTTTTTCTTCCACAACTTCATCATGAAGATCCATGGGTGCTATAGAGGCTTCAAGTTCCAATCGCTCAAATAGTCGAGTCAATCCAGGAGATCCTGGTACATCAACAGCATCCCAGTCAAATGGCCAATGTTCTATATCCATGGCGGTATTCTCGTCGGAAATCTCCAAGCGCAGGGGCATCGAATGACTTGAAGGGATCTCTTCCATATGATTTATTGTAGGTTGCTGCTCTCCAGGTGAGGAGCATGATTCTGGTGCAGCGAGTATCGATACGGCATCGATTTCTTCAGGTAACAGATCTAAATGTGGCAAACCAAATATCAGCATATTTTCGATGAAGGGGTATACTGGAAGAAGATCATACCTTGAGGCCATTGACTTTCGTGTCCATATCTTCTCTTCAACCTTTGGATCCTTCGAGGGTCCAAAATACGTTTGTCTCCGAGACCGAAATGCATGGTGCCGTTGGGATTTCCATTTTGGAGAAGGAACTTTCTTTCCGCCTTTCTAAAATTCTTCTTTAAACCCCATTCCTCAATTTTCCTCGTGAATTGGCGCTTTCTGTGATTAAAGTGTTAGCATGTCACAGCTTCGATTAATCATCACAAGCAAATGGGTACATACGTAGGACAAAATCCGACTTCGCTCAAGAGTTTGCCAGCGACAACTTTGAATGTCTTGTTTTCATTAATATATAATCGCTGTATGATTGGTTTGAACTTCAACCACTCTTCTGAAGAGAGAACTTTGAGGCCTTCAGTGTTCAGTGATTTTTCTTCCACCTCTATGGACATTTCGTTCCCGAGGAGCACCTGAGCTTCCATACTGTTCAAACAGATACTTGGTAAGGCTGAAGCTCCGGAATGAACTTGAGGAATTATGCAAAATGCAGTTCTGGTTATGAGTAGTTCAGAGATTATGAGGAAAAATATTAAGAAAAATCTTAAGAAAAACAACTAATGATTGAGTTGGAAATTTGGGTAAATTTATCTGTGTTTGGAATTGGAAGACAGACAAAAAGAAATGAATCCATCCTGATACTTATCAGTCATTCATGTAGTATCCAGCCTTACAGTGCATATCAATGGTTGGATGACCAAAATTCCCTTGCCACATAAATTCAGGTAATTCCAAAGATAGCATATCACGATTGAGATTTCCATGTAAGCCTGATTAGGATGTAACATGAACGATTGGATAAAAACAAAAGTACATTGCATTTCCTTAAAGATATTGTAAGGTCGTACTGCATTTTCTATGTGGGTCAAATTTAACAGTGTTCACCGGGTCACCGCCTCGCTTGACAACGGTTATTCCATGTGATCAATTCTTATCATTACAATGCCAATACTGTCGATTGAGAACTACTTCATGATTTTCCTTGGGGTACATATGGACTAGTTTCTATCTTCATATCCTCATAACTTCAGGAGAACCACATATCACAAGTTGCCCAATGTATATGTACAATGCCTTATCAAAATTGCTTTTTCACGATTCTGGTAGTTCATTGATTCATTGATATCTAATAAATGTTTTCGGTCTTGTGAACGACTATTCTGGTGCCCTGTCAGTCCATCGAAGACAATCTTTCTAAATCAATCATACATAACGATCATTAGTTCAGCCCAAGCGGGATGGTGTGTGGGTTGTGGGATTTTCTTCTCCTAGGGTCTTTGAACAGGGTTTCGTCATTTGGATCCGATCGCATCTTAAATTTGTCAATTGTCCAAATTTTAGCCTTTGGTCGCTAAATTAAAAGTTTACAATGAATCGAGGTTGCGGTTGTGAGGCTCCGAGGCTCTGATACCTACTCCAAAATTCCCTTGCATTAGCAGGGGTGATGGCCACACACATCACGAAGTTGCGCTTACCAGTACCCTTGTAACTTGGAATTGGAAACTTTAAATTTCTAGAAACCGGAAACTTGCCTACGTACCAAAAGTACCCTACAGCAATATCATCTGGAATCTCCAGATTAGAAGACGGTAGGGTGTTCGAAATTCTCCTGCATGAGTGAGTGCGCCACGAATGGGGCATAACCAGATAGAATGGGTTGTAGAAATTTTTTATTGGGTGTGGTTTCAAGGATTCAAAGTCCCCAGCAGCATGGAATTCTGTGAATGTCTTCCACGGACCACCAAGTCAGCTTTCACCTACCTCTCGGTCAAGTGGCTTTCAGATGGCATGTAGATGACAATCACAAAGCCCTATATCATCGAGCCTGGGTCTAACAGAAGTCCCCTACTTTACATTGAGCTGGCTGAAGGTAGTAGGTTTGGCTGGTGGACATTGGGGGGATGAAAGCTGTAGTAAGGTAATTATTTTTTATATAAGCACATTGGTTTCCCTCTCAATTTCTCTGTATACTTCAAAGCCTTCTGCTCTTTGGGACAACTTCTTCTTCAAATCAACCATTGGCAAAATATATCATCGTGGTCATTCTATAGCAGCTTCATCGCATACACCAGATCTTTGGAATTAGCCGTACCACTACGTTTGTTGTTCGAACCAGCGTGAGATAACCAGCTGCCAAATCAAAAAATACGGAAGAATACAGTTTCCCAATCAGAGAACCTCAAAAACATATTCCGAGGTCACTTTCTTTTCAGATTTCAAGCCTAATTGTATCTCCTTCACAATGAATCCGTCAAAGAGTTACCAGTCGACAAGTCAGGTCTGTTTTCCATCCCCATAGTTGATCCATTTTACCAATAAATTGTTCAGGAACTTCAGGCCGATTCTTCAACCGGCACAAATATGGCCAAGAATACAGCCAACGGGCAATGGACCAACCACCACAAGCAAAGCCAATACACAGATATCAATCGTGCATGGTCCACTAACTCATCCGCCAATGACGGCAACAGTCAAACCCAAACTCAGGGTTTTCTCAGCTCCTCCTCGGCTACCAATGCCGGATCATTGACACCAATGGAGCGCTGGGCTGCCGAAAGCTCTAAGCAGGCTCCCTGGAATTCAATTGGTAGCATCGGCACTTCATCAAACAACACTGGGGCCGGATACTCAAACAACTCTGGCCATCAGCAACAACAGGCCGGTGACGATTGGAGTATCTGTGGAAACCAATCAACCAAGTAGAACGAATCGGGATATGGTTATGTGAGTTGCCATATGTTTGTTTTGCTCCGTTTGTTTTACTTGAGTTTCTAACATTGTGATCAGTATCAGGAAATGGAAAGGTTGTCTTAGAGCTTCGCAAGCACACTCGTTATTATTTTCTTTGTCGTATCACATCACAATATTGCACCTTTTACAAATCACTCGTTGTTTCAATATTCCAATTTGAAGTACTTTTATATTCCATATGTTAATCTACTATCAAACATCATACATAAAATTTCCTATCTAGTATTTTTAATTTTCCTTCGAGGTTATGCATTGGAGGAGGGGGTCACGCGGATATGGAAAGTCAGATTAGCAACATTCACTACAGATATATAAATGGGAAATTTTCCTTTTAGGATATCGATGCAAGAGTGGAGTACTGTCGCCACACATGTCATTCCCTCCTATGTCGCCTGGTGATCGAAAGCACACCCACAACGATTTTGCGTCCTGAAAGCTTGTTTCTAAGAACATTGATTTTTTGCTTCCAGATAGCAAGCCAATTGATTTACTTTCATTCCATTGCATCAATTCTACTTTTGTTTGATGCCGACGTGGGCGGGCTGTCTGTGTTTGCGGCCGATGATGAACTAATTATCGGCGCTCAAAGCTCACTAGTAAATGAAATTCTACAGCATGATTAATAAGCTTCACCTATTTTTCTCGTTTCTCGTTTCTCATTGGCAGGTATAGTCGAAGGGGCTGAATTGTCGTTCTGTCAATGAAGTCGAGGTTGCTATCTACTATATCTCAGGCCTAATATGGTAATGAGGGGTAAGGAAGGGGTCACAGCTGACTCATCATGCGAAGCGAAGTAATGCATTGTTGACACCTAGAATATAAATACGACTGTAGTGCCTTATAGGGTATTAGTATTATAATACGCTATAATTGAGTTTATCAAATCGATCTCTGAAATTTAAATTTAAAGGTCTTTATTCAAATCCTATAATTTCATCCGATTAGAATTAGAATTAAATTGAATCCATTTTATATTAATTCTCACAGACTCGTTTAGCCCCAATTAGATAATCTGGGTATAAATTACAGGCCTCTTATAGTGCTAATATCCTGTAAGGCGCTATGATTGCATCCATACTCAAGACATCCTTCGTATACTTTCGCTTCTTCACAATTACATCGAAAATACATCTACTGTCCTTTCAGAAAGATGTTTATATTGGCTTGATTATGTTTGACTATATTTTAGTTAAAAATCCGGTTTATAGGGCTATTATTTGAACAATTTTAAAAAGTGCACTTTCGAAGTCTATCTGACATATTTAATATAATGCTAATATCCTCACGGGGGAGGAGGGAGCTTTTAGTGTACTTTTATTGGAAACAAATGATAAGATGAACCAAAGATCTACAGGTTGTGACGTAGAGCATTGGTATAATGCGAGTATTATCTTTAGAAACAGATTTTATGGCTCGAAATGACATCGTGACCTGGGATGTATTGCTGATGATGGCACACGATAATAGCTTTTCTTGATTATACTATGGAATTGTATTATTCACGCTCAATATTATTGATATTCACTTTAGCCTTTCGTGCAGTCAATAGGTTTGATTACATCGGTCACGATTGCTATGTCCACCTACGATGCCACACGCCGACGTTCTGAAAACTTTCGCGTCAGCTCGTCCGGGGAACCTCCTATGCAATAACTGAGTGTATAACGACTCGCACCCATCTGACTTCTGAACTCAGGCTTCTAACCACATCATTAAACATTAGTGATGGAAAAGTAAGATGAATCCTCCGAAATCTACAGTATCGCTTTTTGAAGTATTTCTTTTGAGATTACATGAAGAGGTATAATCTTACCATTATATAGCCAAACCATCAGCCGCTTACTGGGAATTTGCAATAGCGAGCGCGTTCTCTACTATCAATAACCAATCTTTTCAATCCTGTACAAATGACCTATTCGTGAAACTAGCAATCAAAACGCCAAAGGCTATCTATATCAATCATTACGGCGTTTCTAAAACCCCAACTAAATAGAAGAACACCTATGCTACTGTATCCGAGCATACACCTGCTTTGAACGCCTTAATTTTTTCAAAGTGAAATCCTTGTTACCTGATACACAATCCAAGTCATTGTCTTTCCAAAATTAGGTAAACTTTTAACACCTAAAATCCTGCGTGGGAACTGCCGACTGAAAGCTTCGTTAAATTTGCGTTGGGCATGGTGATAGATTCAAAAATTATATGAACTAATATTCGATTTATAGATGATCTCATAAAACCCCACTACGGCCCCATGTATAGGGCTTTCAATAGCCCAGGCTAGCAGATCAAATTCATGTCTTCAATGTAGCTAAAAGTTTTTGGAACTAGTTTGTTACTTCCGTGGATTTATTGTCCAAATTGAATTCATTCTTTCAAATTAATTCATTCTTGCAAATAACTTGAGTCTTTCAACCAAATTCAAGAAATTAATCGGTTTCATTGTTGGATTCTTCACTTAGCTCAAGTTCGCTTAATCGGCTTTTTCCCCCAACTTATAACCTCATATAATTTGGGCCCCAATCCGTGATATCACTGATTAGTATCAACATTATCTCTGTGATGTTATTTGTTTCCTGCAGTATTATGATATGGCTATATTGATTGAGATAACTGAGCTAGTGTGTTCAAAAGTCCGGAGTAGTAGATTAGATATGAAAGCTTTCAATATTTGAATGTTTGTAAGTCTATGAAAAAAATTTAGTTATTGGAATAGAGTAAATAGCTCGCTTTATTTGAATATCCACAAATTATTTGCTTGTTCAAGACCATTTCAATGGTTCAAGAGGTTTTAATATTCGAAAGCCTGTTATTACTGACTGCAGTCCGAAATTACGGGCAGGCTGGGTTGCTCTGTACTCAGGAGAAATATGATCATTCAAGTATTATATGCCTATATTCACTTATGTGATCCACAACTACTTTAGAGCTAAGTTCAGGGAATTAAATCGCAGACTTTCCAGATCCCGAATTTGTCTCTCAATACCTAGCGTTCGGACTTTAGACTTGGGACACTGAGAGTAGTGCTTATGTATCCCGAAAGAGCTTTCAGTCAAAGAGCGTCGGTATATAATATGCCAGGCGTTACTATGATGTCATTGATATTCTCATTCTAGATTAGATCTAAGCTTATCACTGTTCTAGATTAGATTGTACATTTTTGAGATTAGATCCCCAGTAAAAAATCCAGACGTTTAAAACACAAGAATAGCTTCATTAAAAGAGTCTCTACGCCTTATTAGCTTTGATACTTCGCATACATTATAAGATCCTCCTCTCCAACTAATACTTCCACATATCACGTTGCTCTCTAGTGTTCTAGCAGGCATAATTGTACGTCTTGATAAACCCGGCTTTCCCTACATCTAAGTATCAGCGATTAGACAATATTGAATAATGCGGAGGTCTACGGCAGATCCACCTAGGCTTCCATGTCTGGATTTTGAAACTCAAGGCCACCACCCTCAATAAGTCATAAAGACCGTAACAAGATCCATGTCGAGCAATGAGGGTGCCCAGAATAAGCTTTAGATAAGCAAGAAGTCTAGTGCATTTTAGTATTCCAATATATTTTCATAATTATTTGACCTCACAATATCAACCGGAGTACGTATAGCCCTGTAGCTATATATACGGAGTGGTGACTAAGACATCAATATCAGCCACCGTGCCAAGCAAATACTGTGGAGGTACGACGGAGCCATATCAACTACAATGCCTGATCCTAAGCCAATCATCCTCGCTAAGTCATAAGGACCATGATAAGAATACCAGGGATAGTGCATTTTGATGAATTTTCAAGTCAATCCGAGTGGAACGGTGTCAAAAATGCATATCTTCGAAGTTTAAGGCGAACGAATAAACGCACACTCTCATTTATACAGCCCGTAGTTTGTACGAGCTGCCCAAGCTAATCAGATAGGTCATAGAATTTATCGTCTAAAATATCTAGTACAGCAGTTCTCTTGCCAGATGTTAATGAATGTTGGAAGTTTTCTTCTCTCGTCGAATTATGTAAGTTGGACTTGAATGGATGTTATTCTCTGCGGCTATGAAAAGAATTATTAGAAATGTTTAAAAATTGAAGTTCATAATTGATTAGTCTAACGCAAATGATTAACTGACACTTGTCTCATACTTCCGTAATCATGTCCAATGTATACAATGATATCTTAGTACTTGAAGGAATAAAAACCTCAGTATCTAAATCAAGCTCTACTATTGTCATCGGAGACATATATTATCAAAGAAATATTATCTAAGTCTATATTTTCAAAGCTTAATAAGTTTGTTACAGTATAAGTTAATGAAATAGGGTACTCTTAGCTTTTAAATATACAGTTCGCTAAAGCATAAATATATTTAGTGGATTAATACTCTATTCTAAAGCTCTCTGGACTTAATCTTGAGGAATTACAGCCTTATTACCAGTATTAACAGCTTCTAATAGAGTTCGTTAGGACAATACCAAACAACTGGAAGATTTATTTAGTGGTATTTGAGCACTTTAGTCTATTGCTAAGTAGACTGGAACTAAGAGACCTGTAATTGTGCAAAAAGCACTAACGGTCCACTATATAAAGCTCTAAAAGAACAATAAATAGCTGATAAATGTATCTAATAATTCCCATAATCTCATCTAATACCACAGGAACTTACATCAGTAGAATCATAGTCATACATACAATCTTACTATTTGATAGCTCAAATTTCTAGGATGATAAGAACTGGTTGTTTGCTCATAGCTAAAACTACTAAAATACTATACTCTGATTAGCATAGCTATAAATGATCACTTTCATCTTCATCAAAGGTGTCCCCATGAGAGAAGTCTTCATCTGTCACGTGTATCTACCGTAGATTTAGTGAAGATTATGAATACACCAGTCCCATTGGCCACTATTATTATAGTTCCTGTCTTCTGTCTTCAATTGGCTCTTCCATCTTCTGTTGACTCTCTTCCATCTTGAATTGGTTGTATTCCATCTGCCACTAGTACCCCAGGCTAGCCACATGGTCATAGTGTGACAGTAGTTGTAAATATATATTCTTCAATTTCCTTTCTGGCTAAGAATTCCTTTCCTTTTTACAACACTAAAATCCACAAGGAAGACCGATCTGTTCTCGGATTCTGTCTGACATCCATCATTCACAACAAATCCGAGCCCCATCACTCATCGATTACTTCTTTATTCAGCCACAGTAAAGCCTCTTATCACATTTTGACTATTTTCCCACAATGTCACTTTCAAATATTCCTATTGATCCTCTTCTTTTAGAATATGACCAGCAAAACAACAATAAAAACTCATTAGAAACCATTTCTTTGAGCAAGCAAGGAGAAAAAGAGGGAGAAGTTGTCTCTGATCCGCATTTGAGGCATACTGGTGATTGTTTTCCTCCCTCCAAAAGCAAAATTTCGAAAATTAACAATAAGATATAGATAGCGCGCCAGAGTTTGGCTACAAAGAGTACCATCCACCTACCTCTCATTTAACTACTTGTTTTGAGCACCATAGCATCAATAGTACCAATTCAGAGTTTCATTCATACGGCAAGTTCTTCTTCCTTCGGTCTTGATTGTGCAGACGTTTAATAATAACTTCGTTTAGATCAACAATCCCGCAACCCTCCGCTACCACCACCACAAAATTTACATCCTGCGCCTTCTGATTCCTACCGGCCTTCGGACGACCTCAATCATCAGGCTACCTATCTTTCCAAACCTCAGCAATACGAATATCCACTCCCTCAATACCAGCCTTTTACTAGCAAACCATATGAAAGCAACAGCTCCAGCAGTCAAAATTTCGACGGTCAATCCTACAGAAATCAGGTCCCCGGTCATCAGCCTTTCAGTAGCCACTCTATCGATGGTCAATTGTTCAATGACCAATTCGCTAGTAATCAAATTTCCAACAGTCGTTCCTTCGATAGTCAACGTCGTTCACTTCACCACAAAGCTCCTGACCATAGCCTTGAGCTTACTCCTGACGGATACCCAATTTTAAGGCCAGGTGCCTTGACAATGAGTCTCATACCTCCACCCACTCATGACGAACTCGACTACCTGAAAGCGTGGACCCCACAAAATGGTCCCGAATTAGATAATTTCTTTGCCCAAAGACCCAGCCTGCATCGATGCAGCCCAAACGTACCACTCCATGATCAATTACATGGTGTCATCCGAATCATGTTGTTCGAACAAGCAGCCTTCGAGTCTGAGAACAATGACATAAACCATAACTATGATCAACTTTGCTTGCTTTTACTCGGCCACCATAGAATACAATGTCCAGAGGAAGCTGCGGAGTTGCAACGCACAGCTGCTTCGCAAATCACACCTACTCGTTCTTCGCCACCACCAATCGCCGGCTCTCAACTTCCTTCTTCCGGTCATCATTCGACTGGACTTCAGTCCTTAGACGAAGAAGGTAACAGTGAACAAATGAAGGGCACCGACGAAGAGTTTATTGAAAAGTGGGACGGAGGGACAGGAGTCATTGACCCACCTGGCGTTGCGCAAGACTACCTACATACCCATAGCAAGAGTTCATGGGCTCATACCAAGGATCATCCCGAGGCTAAACGATTGATGTTATATCCTCCATCGACCGGAACTAATCTGTCCGATCACGATATTCTCCAAATGGTGCGTCTAACCCGAGTTGGGAGACATCAACGTGCATCAGACGTTTACACTGACCGCGGAGAGTATAAGCGTGGGTACAAACGCTTCACGGAGATGTCTGATGACATTCTCAGACGTGAGGGTTTGCTACGTTCGTGGATACCTCGTACGGTTTCTGATCGTCCAACCAACAGTGTGGAGCGTGCCGAGCGCGCGATACAACTGGGCTTGACGGGGGATCATAGGCTGTTTGCTGATGCAGCAGCCGAGAGAATCCGTCGAGCTCAAGATGGGATGGACCATTTAAGTGGTCGAGTAAGAGCAAGACGTAGAAGAGCAGCTCAGGCAGCAGGACCAGAACAAGCAGCTGGGACTTTGGGCGTGGCAACCCCTTCGTTCTCTACAGCAGCTGTTACTGGCGCTGAGACACAGGATGTTGGGACAACGGGATTGACAACCCCGGCGTCTGAACAAAATGTGTTCGGTGCTGAGTTCTCTGGAGAGCGTACTGGAGGTTGGTTGGGTGGGGAGGCTGGTCCCGGCGTGGATCAGCAGCTGCCAGTTCACGGGTCGCACCGTGTAACTAGCGCTTCCTCTCTCTTTTTAAGGGCCCAACAATCGTTTGTCGCTCAGGAGGACGAAGATGGAGAGAGGTGAGGAGGTGAGGGAGGTGGCAGCGTGGAGGGCGGTTTATTGCAAATTTGTTTTCCTTTGTCATTTGTCTTTGGAGTTTCTGGTGTTATTTCCTTTTCTGTTCTAGTAGATTACCTTTCTTTTCTTTTTTCTTTTTTTTTGTACGAGTAGATAGCGTGTTGGATTATAATGAACCTTATTTTACCCCCATTGCCTTTCTTATGCTTGAATGAGTATGTTTTGAAATTGTATGCAGTAAGGTGAAAATTTAAGAGCATCCAATGGTCTGCACTGCACTCCGACAATGCGAAGCCTTTGAATTGTTGAACGCAATTGAAATATTAAAATTATTTGGAATATTGAATTATAGTTAAATATTTATAATCTTTGAATTAATAAATCCACTTGGAATGCTGAAACCATTTGAGGTAATTATTTATACTCAAATATCTAAATCTTGTCGAAGATTGAAAACTTATATATAGTCTACTACAGACTATTGGATACCCAGGGCGGAATGGGAATACTTGTGGTAATTAGAGCTGGAATTCATATCAGATTGAATTCTCTTTCACCTATACTTTGATAACCGACATCTTCCTTCCTAATATCCAGCACTCCAATTCGTTCCCACGCGTCAATAACTGAGCTTGGTTTAACCACAAGCGTGCACAGGAACTCGGTCCTCTCGTTCAACTCATAATCCGTCTCTACCATAGAACCCAGAATTAAGCAGTAAACTTCCCAGGTTTGCTCCGGCCGAGAACCAGGCAAGTTCGAGAAGATATCCAGGTTTAGACAACAAGTAGATATTAAAACCATATCTTCAATATCTTCTTCGAACACAAGCAATGTGTCGTTCTCCTCCTCGTCTCTTTCACTCTCCATCCCTGTTACGAAAGCTGTCGCGAAAAAAGCTTCACTATTTACACATACCTCATTTGTCTCCAGAATTTTGCCACATGAGGAAGCCGTTCTAGAAAGTCCAAATTTTTCGTTCTTGGAAAAGGATCCATCGTGCGCTGCTGGAAAAATTATCCCCATTCCCTCCGTCATTACCATACTAGCCCATGACCACGTTGAAGCGACTTCTATACTTTGTCGTCTTTGCGGTACACTAAGAGTACTTTCAAGGGTACGATAGTATTCATACCTCGTAATGTCCCACAGCAAGCCCCTGGCGAGATCTTCAGCCCAAATCCCTTGAATATATGTAGACATCAATCTCGCATGGAAGACCTTGGCGATACCCATCAATGCAATCAATCGATCAGTTTCGTAGCTCAATCTCAATCGAGAGTATTCTTCTACGGCACGAAGCCAACTATCGTAGGAAATATCTTGCACATCACGGAAATAATCGGATCCGATAGAATCAAGCCCAGTACATTCACATTTCAATTCTTTGCGGCATTCCATGACTAGCTCTGACGAGCAAAAATGCAATGTTCTCGGTGCTAAAAATCGTTCTTGAAAAGTCCAGGCTCTCAACAGCAATGGCGCCTCCTGTTTATCTTCCTCCCATGAACCAGTGCTATTATTTCTCAAAATGGTTGGAGTTGAGTATAATTTATGGAGACCATTCAGTGATCTACGAACGTATATGGTCTTATCCTCCTGCTCTGGTCCAAGAAAATTCTTTGTGGATATAGGAATAGATCGATGAAGTAGCTTTCTAGGTGTAAGACAACCTCTCAAACTATCAGCGGCGCCAGTGGCCGCGATGTTTACGTAGCAATTGGAATATATTGAGGCCATGAGAGTAGATTCATGCTTCCAGTCTTCCGGAGAGTCCTGAATTATGCAGAGAGAGTCAATCCATATGAATCTCAATCCCAAAGCTCGTACAACAGATATCGCATCCTGAAAGGTGGCTGGCAAAGCATCCCTCCGGATTCCCCGGTAGAAGAATGCTATACTAGACGAGGTAGTTTGAATGAAACGTCTGGAGCCCCAGCAATGGGATAATGTTGCGTATGAAGGCCGTTTTCCGCTGGTTGGGAGGTGCTTTGTCTCTACTAGATGAATAAAGTCTGTATTTCCAGATATATCCAGAAGTCTGGAGGGAAGTTGGCTTGTAGAAGCTACATCGCAAGATGAATGATTCTGAAGGCAGTTGCCGATCCAAGAATTAATGAGAGTGATGTGCGTCTTGAGTGAAATCAATGTAGGAACATTTCTGGCGATCCCGAATGCGCCAAAATAATAACCCGAACCTAACGAACCACTAAGTGTGGGCCGCATCCAAATTTTATCATCCCCATCATCCTTATTTGCCACAAAGAATTGAAGTCTTGACAACACCTCTTCTTTGCCGCCATTCTTATCGTGAATCAATTCAATCTCAAGAGGAGCAGACTTGTGAACGATGATCCGACCGCCTCTGTCAATTCGGTTGCTGCTACTTTCGCAATGAAGGGGCTCACCATCACGACACGTAGCCTCCACGCCTTTTTTTATCAAAGAGCAAAATCCACAAGTCCGGCTTGATAATTCCATTTCTCGAAAAGTAAATGGAAGAGTGTACTCAATGCTATTACTTCCTGCCACATTGACTTGCCATCGAATGGTTTGGCATATGGGATTTATATCAAGGCAAACACGGCAGGGAACGCTGGGGGCCATGCTGCTCACCGAGCGAGGCTTTGTCTAGTGACCCGTCAACATATAATCGAAGCCTTTTCTCAGCGATCGCAATATCCAAATTAACATCATTCATTTTTCAAGAAGTAAAATATACATCCAACTTTCAGGGTGCATCATTCTTATGTGTATAAAAGCGCTGTCCAGGTGCACAAGAAAGGAAGGTGGTCAACCGGACATCAAAACCTCGCTATGTAACCTTATCACATGAAGAATGTGGGGTTTATTGGGCGTTGAAAGCCTAAAGTCAGCCTCCATCACTCCAATCTCATAGCATGTATATCACCATCGCTGAGTTGCTCAGAAACTTAAAACGGTAATTTACCCCGTACCCTCACTGGAACATGGTTGATGTTAAACTAAGGTTACGCATGAAATGCAAAATATGACCAAATGCACATCAATCTTATAACTCTTACTTCACAATTGAGCGAAATTTCAAAGAATGTTCCAGCTTGATGATCCCCTTCATGAACAGCCACACGGCAGTTTGTCTTGTCTAGGCTCATCACCAAATCACGATGGCCTCGAATTATCTTGTCAAAACCATTGTCCAACTGCGACCAAAGACCTATTCTTGTTGTTTAACTCTGGATACAGCATCTATCCTCATAGTTGAACATCAAGACAACACAACCTATCTCAATGGATTGGCTCCAGCTTTTACAATTTGCCTCTTTCCTTCTCCATTATCAAATTCATTAAGCACACTCTATACCCATTCTTGACTGAGCATTCATTGATTCTATCCCCGCCGCGAAGCACGCCTAGTTGTGTTAGTTTGGTCTAGGTCCGCATGTTTTATGATGTTTACCTCTGCGCCTTTAGCAATTCGCATGCTGGACAGTTTCGAATACGCCTGTCTTCACACACACGTTGTTGACTACAGCTCCCGGCGATGCCCAGCTCGCACACAATCTGTTGCCTTACGTGGCTGCAAGTCCAGAGAGTTCTATGTATCACACACATCGCTATATCGCTCTCGCTCCTTGAGTTGCTTAGACTTATTACTGATAGATTGTTCAAGCTAGCTCCTAAGAATGGGTCTAAATGTTCACATCAAAATCGACATTGACGTTCGTTTGTCCAGGTCCAAATAGGAAATCGATAGTTCATTTACCGAATCCAGGAGAGGTGAATCGATGAGATTGAGGTTTTTCAAGGAAAGGCAATTCGAGTTGGTGACCTTCCGGCGGTTATTCTTTAGCACTCACAGTAACGGAAACAAATCAAACTGAAAATACGTACAAATGGCACCTCCAAATCATCCACGTTCCTGTTAAGGACTGATGGATTTCTTGGATCAATTGAGGATTCGTCAACAGCACCATTTTCACTTCATAGAGACTTATTTAACGGCCCAATTCAACAATTTTGGTAACATTAAGATAGTGGGATATGAGATGGCGATGGCGATGGCGATGGAGATGGAGATGGCGACAGGGAAGGAGAGAACCACCCTTGATTATCATCCATCTCCATTATTTTATGAGTTCCAGAGACCCAGGATTACGGAAACATTATTGGTAACTCAAGGCTGTTGTGTTCGTTATCTTAATTCTATCGGTTCTAAATCTCAATGTATACTCGATCCTCACCTTCCCCTTCACTCGCTTAGCATTTGCTAATGGTACCGGCGCCATCTCCACCTCCATCTCCATCAACAACATCTTTATACTAGTCGAAGATTGCCAGCGCATACTGATACACTATTAGATGGACTTTATTTATGATTCTACTGTATTCTCCTTCTTCCCCTCGAACATAAAGTCCCCTCGGACTGGTGCACAATCTACCAGATCCCAACAAAGCTATCACAAAACCTCTCTACTAGAACTAGGAGTGTAAAGTTCTGGTTATTTTATATCTACTATATTTCATTCTTACTTTCTGTTTGAAGAATATTATTCATTTCTATAGCATGTCTCTCGAAACTGCAGAAGAGTTCATAGACATGCACGAAATAACACTGCCACACCAAGGTGGCTGGGATCCTGGTTTGTACCCCGCACAACCACCGGTATCTCTCAGCAATGAATCAAATTCCTTCAACAATAAATTTGATTTCTTTCCACATAGTAATGGTTGCAATAATGATCTCGATGATCTAATTCCCCTTTCAAACGACGACTCTCCAGGTTACGATTACCATTGCGATCACACTTCTGATTTACTTGACTATCATTTTGACGTGCGAGAATGTGGAGAAGAATCCGATGCATTGGGGGCTGCTAGGGGCGGCTTCGGTACCCAAACACCTTCACCATCTCAGACAACACCTCCAATGCTGAACGATCCACAACCGACTGAGAAGCCGGCGATCGCTCAAATAAACGACCGTTCTGTTTATTTTCCTGATCAAATGGGATGTACTGATTTCGAGATGCCTCATTCGCCCGAAGCGCCAATATATTCTCAACATACTCAAATATTATCGAGGTCGAACACAATCTCTGTGTTAGATCCCCAACTTCATAGCCGTGAAACATCTGTAAGTGTATATTTTGATTCATCATATTTTCCGCCACGAACCATGTTTGTGAAATTACGTCAATGTCTACTCCTCAAATATGAGGTCCTTGTAGTATGCAAAGCACGTAACTAATTTCATCTCTATGATCTGACTTTACACTTTCATTATGTCAGTGAGATGGAAGATATCAAAACTAATAAATGTTTTGCGATAGGAGTTCAATGTCTTGGGGTCCATAGAAAACCACAGCCCAATGCTTCGGCCTCGACGATTGACCAGAAACAAGGAGGGTTCCTCATTTCGAAGACCAAATCAGATACGAAGTGTTCGGAGAGCAACGCTTGATGGCCGCGGTCTTGTATCCGACCAGGCTGACCGCCACACGGGCCATGATCCTTCTATTTCTGTGGGCGGTACATACACCAATATGAATGTTGAAAGCAAGTTATTTGATATCGTATGCGAAAGAATGCAAGAATTTAAAGACAAAAATTTAAACCAACAATTGGTCGCTTCGAGAATAAAGAATACTATACAAGATTTCTATCGCAGTGTCGCTGCTGGGGATGAGACAATGGAATTGGAAGTTTTGGTTTTGAACTCTATACTCGAAGTCATTCGACACGACGCTGTACCATGGAGGGATATGAAACCCATGAAAATTTCAGAAGCTGTCTACAAGATCTACTTCGATGCAGGATGGACTTTTACTCTTCCGCAGAAGGATCCGCTGAGGGAACAGAGCACAACACCAGCACTATCTAGCTCATCGCAACAAACACACCGAACCTCATCGTTGTATTCCCGTCAAACCAAGCGTCGCAGTAACTGTGAAGATTCCATAAGTACAGCGTCATCATTCAGCAAGCGGCTCAAGGCCTCCCCAGACGAATACCATTGTTACTACCCCGATTGTAACGCGCGTGTCGAGCCCAAAGAGATAGGACGTCATAACACCATTCATAACCCTTATGAGTTCACTGCTTGTATCGTGCCTGGTTGCGACAAGATATTTGTGAGGAAGGACGCTATGAAAAATCATCTCGACACCAAATCCCATAAAAGATACATTAAATGTCTTACAGCGGATGAACAGAACAGACAGATTCAAAGGAACACTTTCGTAATCAATGATCGGACTCATGAATATTGCGTTTTCTGTGAGAAAAAACTTCTCCGCGGTTCCTGGAAAAACTGTCAAATGAGTCAGGCCCACATCATAAATCATCTAAAAACATCCAAAACACCATTGGTATTTCGGCACCTTTGTTCAAATAGAGATGAATGTGGAAAAAAGGAATACTGGAGGACTAGCCACTGCGTTCAACCAGAGAATCGAGAGCGGGTTCCAAGAAGCAATGATGACGATACTGATAGCGAAACACATCAGGAGATTGATGACCACAACGATGATTTTGCAGACGATGTAGATAGCACCGACCAAGGAGAAAGTGCCGATACATATCTCCATTCCCAAAAGTCCAGTGACTACGATTTTCGCGGAAGCAACAGGAGTTTCAGCCGCGGTAATTATCCGACAAATCGCCACCCAGCTTCTTACATAAGTCCATACAACAACAAGACGTATTCGACGTCGCTAATATCTGGGAGATTGGAAACTTCTCTAGAGCTAGAATCGGATATTTCAATGAATAGGTATCTGGGCGAAAATCCAGATTTTGAGTTTCTCAACAATCAGACCATCCAGAATCCATCAGATAGATCTTCAAGGAATGGGTTATTAAAAAATTCGGTAGATTCATTAGCAGCGATTGCAGAGCGAGGGGATGAAGACAATGGCTCACCTTCAATTAGATGATGTCGTAATTGTGATATTCCTGCAAGTATATTTGGTGTATGGGCTAGCTGTATAGAAACTAGCAAGGCTTTCTTGATGTCTCTTTTCTCTTCTGGTTCTCAGCGTTGCGTCGTGGTTATATTAGACTTCTTATGAAGTAGCGTTCTTTGGGTTTATTTTCATGGGATGGAACACTTTATGTACATATATATAATGTTGTAAATAATGATTAATTAGCGCTAGGTGCATACCTATATAACATTCTCGTCGCCTAGACTAGGTAATGAGTCGATTTTTCATACCAGTCTATTCTGCTTGCGACTAATTGACTGCGAGAGGGATAATTTCTGTATGATTGCCGCGGTGTATATACTTTATTCTTGAAGTCTAGAGTTTATTTTTGATTAAGTAGAATAAATCTGCTCGTTCTTCGTGTGGTCTGAGATATGTATTGATTGTTGCTTATGAAATTCCTGTGATCGCATGCTGAAGATTAGTCATGCGTATGCTTCACTTGGTCGGATCATGTGATGATTTACTGAAGAATCGAACCCTCAAAAAACAAAATCTTCTGAGGGAACCTCACTTGCTTCCAAATAAACTCATCAAGCTCTGAGAATAATTAATTGAATCATCAATAACTACTTCCTTATCAGTTCTTTCATCTCCAAAAAGCCTTAAAAAAGAGCACACTTAACATATTTGCTTAATCACCCGATTTGGGTTGGCAACCACCAACCCCATATGAATGCTCATCCAAATATTGAATATCCAAATATTAAACCACCAGCTACCTCTCAAAGTTCAAATGAACATGGAAATAATGTTCTTACGAATGCAATTTAGCCTTCGCTTTACGACAGCAATACATACCCGTCGTCCTGTTTAAGGCCCGAGCATCCAGAAGAGTATCCAGAACAAGAGTATCCAGAACATGCGGGACATCAATCGCTTCAGCAAACCCAGCTCTAGACGATCTTATATCGGAGAGTCTTCAACATAATAGCACACGAGATCTTCAGCATGCAAATTCTGTAAGTTTGAGTTTACTTTTTCCCGGGCTTTTAGTGGAGGGGTTATACATCTTGACGAGTCGGATGAAATACGGAACTCCACAAAGGGTTACCGATCAAATTGGCCATGAGGTCATACACATCGCCGGTCTTTAGGGTTCTAGGGACTTCAAGATCACGTCACTATTCGATTTTCTCTATCGCCTTTTGAATGTCATAACACTTTCATACGCTTAAATATTCCTCATACTAACAAGACCACCACCACCTTATAGAATTCTTTTCCCAACCACGCATTCTCGCTTAGCGAAGGAAAAACTAGAGAACAGCAACCTATTCTTTCGACTAATATCTCAAACAACCATCCCACTAATTTGTGTATTCGCTCAAACCACGAGAATGCGGATAAATTATTTACGTTGATTCGAGCAAAATTAATAGAAGGAGAGAATGTATCTGTGGAATATAAACCTTCGTTTCTGAAAGATTCCATTCAATTTTTCTATCGCACATACGCATCTGGTCCATTAGAGACTCTAGAATTTGGTCTTTCTATTCGCAAGTCTATTCGGGATGTTCTCCTCGATATTCGAATTCAGGATCGAGATGACAAGAGTTCATGTATACTTGAGGTAGTTGATGGAGCTTATTACGAAGAGGTGTGGCGTCTCAATAAGCCTACGCATAATGGTCACTTGAGCACTGATCACGATTTACGTCATGATGCACATGTTTCCTCCGCAGTCCAATCGATAATACCCTCACCATTATTCCCCAATCAACCTGTGTCCTCCAGCCAAACCACCGAATCCACCATATTCGCGAGTTCTCGCTCGAAAAAGCGTCCAAAGGAAAGAAAGAACAGCCACAGGAACACCCAATTCCCAATCCAAAAAACAGTGTCGCTTTCCCACCAAACCTTATGAATGCTACTGCGGTAAGTTATTCCCTAATTTAAAAGCTCTAAGAAGATATTTTAATATCCATAGCCCTTGTCAATTCATTGTATATCCCGAGCCCAATTATTTATATATATTTCTTCGAATGGATAATATAAAAGATTATTTCAAAATCCATTATATAGATGAATTAAATCTTCGATTTGATAAGCGATATCCAAAATATTAATAATTCAAATAAAATATATTTTTAATATTTGATTGTATTTATGATTATTATATTGTTGAAAAATATAATAAATAATTTCTTTATTATAAAATAAATAATTATTAAAAGAGTCAAATATATATTTTAGGTCATTATAAAAATAAAAATAAAAATTCTTTACCGCGTTCCTTTGGGCATATATGCTCGGATGATGAATTTCGTAATGGGAAAGAGGCTTGGAGGAAAAGTATATATGTTACCGATATACAAATTCAAAAACCGGATCAAATAGATATTGATGATTTAGAGGACGATTAATAATGGGGAGATGGAAAGCGAAGAGGAGTCTCGTTATATGCAATGCATATGTAGGATTTTGGAAATGCTACGAGATGGGAGAGAGTGGGATTTTAGACGAGGTTTGAAATTAGATGGAGGATTCCAGGAGATGGGATAGTCATTTTATGGTTTACAAAATCTATGATTTACGAGATACACATCTTAATTGACAATCAATTATATAAGCTATTCAAAATATCACAATTATATCTCTCGTCCGCTATACATATTAGGTTCAATTCGAAAATACAAGGTACTGTTGAATTTTACCATCTGATTCTAAACTCGCTATTGATAAATTCATCCTTCTATATTCGCCAAGATATTCTATCGACACTAAACTCTATACTTTAAGTAGAACAAGGCTGGGAAAGGGGTAGAATAGGGTAGACCAGAGATGATCTGGAATAGTACTTTTCAGGTTCATTAATCTCTCCCTCTCCCTCTCCCTCTCCCTCTCCCTCTCCCATTCCCCCCCTCCTCTTTCAATTTTCTTCCAACTCTCTTTCAATTTCTATTTCCTTTCATCTCCTTTCATCTCCTCCTTAACTCTATATACATAAATAAATAAATAAATAAATAAATAAATAAATAAATAAATAAATAAATAAATAAATAAATAAATAAATAAATAAATAAATAAATAAATAAATAAATAAATAAATAAATAAATAAATAAAGAAATAAATAAATAAATAAATAAATAAAGAAATAAATAAATAAATAAATAAATAAATAAATAAATAAATAAATAAATAAATGAATACTCAAATAGAAATCTAAACAAAGATCTAAACAAATACAAAAATTCATACAATATAATCTC
Source organism: Stromatinia cepivora (assembly GCA_014898415.1). Classification (NCBI taxonomy): domain Eukaryota; kingdom Fungi; phylum Ascomycota; class Leotiomycetes; order Helotiales; family Sclerotiniaceae; genus Stromatinia; species Stromatinia cepivora. The sequence continues at coordinate 714,622 of RCTD01000027.1, read as the reverse complement.
AAATCCTACCTACTAAGTGAGCATCACATCACAATCCAATCCAATTGATTAAACAAGTAAAAGTAAATACCACAAAGATGTAAAGAGTCAAAGAGCTAAAGAGTATAATACAACAATAGTATTCTATTCTACTCTAATTGTATTGCTAGTCTAGTCCGTCTAAGTAAGTCTAGTCTAGTCCCCTCTGAACAAGTCGAGTCTAAAAATCTCCTCCATCCCACTCTCATTTTAAAGACAGCCGAACTTAACTTCATCCTCATCCTCCACTACTTCCAATCCATCCAACCAATCAATCAAACCAACAATCCATCTCTAAAAAGAAGTTTGCGCTGATATTCAACCATCTCTATCTCTTCCTAAGATCTAGCATCATCAATTCCATCCGGTATCAAATCCATTTATTTTCTCCTAACAATCAAATAAAAAACTCCTCAACTCCATCCACCAATTCACGTGGTATAATACCTAGTACTTTCTCAATCCTTCACACACAAGATGAAGATATGAGTCATGACAACCTCACTCTCCCAAAACCTCAGCCAAAAGTGGTAATCCAGCCTTTGCTCGTTCTTGAACACTTTGACTTAATCTTCTTCCTGCATTCATGTTTCTGCTTGTAGACATAGCAGTAGCCATGGAGCCAACTGGTACAACCTTTGAAGCAGTTGGTTTTCCACTTTCCTTGGAAATTGAAGCTTGACCATTGGTGAGATCTTTAGCATGGACTTCTCCTTCTCGTTTATACAAGTTTCTGTACATGAATACACCACTTCCTTCCATTCCTTCGGATTCTTCGACGAATTTACAAGTACGTTGATTCCTCCAGAAGGCGGTCCAGAATGGAGTCTTGACATCGGCTTTGTAATGTTGTCCCATAACCTTCTTGATGTGTTGACTTGCTTCTCCGGCGTGGTAAAATGGGATTGTAGAAACCAAATGATGGCAAACGTGAGTACCAATGATGTCATGGAAAAGATGAGTATCAATGAAACCGAGATCACGATCGATAGTTGCGGTTGCACCACGAGCGAAGTTCCAGGTATTGTTATTGTAATGAGGCATGGAAGCATCAGTGTGTTGAAGGAAGGTAATAGCAACTGTAAGAGAATATATTAGTTTTGAATTATAATTTAATGCCCAAGGAATAAATCTCACCAATCCAGTTGTTAACCCACAACCATGGAATACCCCAAAGAACAATGACATTAAAACTTCCAAAGACTTGACCAGCCCAAATCAAAGCAGCAATCATAACAGCTACACCAACATCACTTAAAGCGATTAAAGGCAACTCATTCTTCTTGTAGAAAACACTGTCCTCTCCAAAGTAGAAATGAGAAATTCTCATTCCTTTAGCACCATCATAATCTTGCCCAGTCAAGTTGGCAATTAAATATCCTGGCCATCCAAAGAATTGATGAATGAATGCGTGGTAAAGGGAATAAATTGGAGAATCTTCTGCCAATTCAGCAAACTCAATCATATTTGCCTTCGCCTTCTCTCCGAAGTTTCTCTTAACCCAACCTTCTCTTGTATGTGGAACGAATGCTGTATCCTTATCCATATTTCCAGTAGCTTTGTGATGTTGAGAGTGAGAAAGTCTCCAGGAGTGAAATGGTACAAGCAAGAAAGAATGCATAATTAAGCCCATAGTCCAGTTCAATTTCTTATTCTTGCTGAAAGCACCATGTCCACATTCATGTGCCAAAATCCAAATACCGGTGAAAACAAATCCTTGAACAGTGGTATATGCGATCCAAGCAGCAAATCGAAGGTATGCGTTAGGAAGCATTGGAATGAAAGTAAGGGCGAGGTAGATGAGGGTGGAGACGTAAAAGTAATCGCGGACAACGTATGCCATTGATCGAATAATTGAAGGTTTAAAGCAATGAGCTGGAATGGCATCGTAAATTTCTTTCATGGTATAATTAGGAAGTTCGAAGACATTTCCATGCATGTCAAGATGTTGAGGTTGTTTTTCCTCAATGAGGGTTTTGCTCGATGAGGAGCGAGTTGAAGATGCCATCTTTGCGAGTTTTCTTCTCCCCCAATTCGAGCTTGAAGAGATTTGATTTTTTCCGTTTGGATTTTCTTCAGATCAATTGAAATAAATTCAAAGATCTTAGGCTTTTGGTGAAAAGAATTCTTACTTCTTGCTTTGGTATGCAATGATGAAATATAGAATATCTGTATCAGAAAGCTACCTTGGAGACAGCAATCAGAAAATACCAGATTTCTAATACTTCTGAATGAAGAGGAAAAAAAGAGAATGAATATTGAAATGAATCAAGATTTCAAAAGGAAGAAAGATAAAATGGATTGAAAAGTGCGAGAGAGTTGAAGTTTATAGATGAGTGTGGGATATATTTTCTTAGCTTTACCCTTAGCTCGAGTACCCCCAAAAATAGTCAATCGAGGCAGTTTTCCTATTATCACCACATCACCACATCACATCACCACCTCACCACATATGAAATTGAAAAAGAACAACCAAACGGACCCTTAAATTCTTAGCGTGAACCACGTTCCTGTTTGATTCTCCATTGTTTTTTTTTTTTTTACTTTTTTCCACTTTTAAAAAGGTTTCTCCACTTCAAGGATTCATGAAAAGAAGATAGTGGAGATTCTTACTTCTCAACAGTTTTTGGTACGGTACTAACTTCCTTGAGAGTTGGTTTTACCTCAATTTACCGTAATTTTTTCTGGCAATTGATTCTGATGATTGGTTCCGATAAGAAGTTTGGATAAAAGAAGATTATTGTCAGCATTTATTTTTCTTGGAAAGAATACCTAGCTTGAGTCGTGAGATTGAAGAAGGAAAGGAAAAGGGATTGATACGGATACGATACTCACATCATCTTCAAGAATGTAACAAGATAGGGGAATGGGTACCGTGAATGTATTTGTATTTTCTATTCCCCAAGTTAATTTAAGTGGTTCCAAGCCATAAAGTATCTCGATACCCCGTTGCGCTCGAAAGACTTTCCTTCCCATATAATCAAAGCACAGATACCGGTACTCAAAAATGCAAGCAGATACCCTTCAGGAGAAACATGCATTGAAACTTGAAACTTGAAACTTGAAACATCGAGTCTTCAAAGCTCAATGCATTGCCAGTAGGAAGTATCATCCCATCCTGATACATGTACTAAGTATCTGCACTGATTATCTGTCTACTTCTTCATCCCCTCCTATCTCTTACCATAGACCACCCCTCAGAGACCAACATTGATTGATATTGACATATCTAGTATCCTGAGTCAAGAAGAAGAAGATGATTAGAATTGAATAGAATTACTGATAATTGCTGACCATCCCCAGATTTCTGGTCGTAAAGCTTACGGAATGTCATATTCTCATCTCCTGTCTCCTGTCTCCTGTCTCCTATCTCCTATCTCTGTGCAACCCTTCTAGGTAGGTACTGAACATCAGCTCATTCACATGTCAAAAACCCGTTCCTGTGTTACCTAGGCTGTTCACCGTTACAACAGTCTCATATTTTCCAAATACTGTGCACAGTGTACTTACTTACTTCATACGTATTATATCGACCGCCATTATCTTCCATCAAAAAATTCACCAAACCAAAAAAAAGAATAAAAAATAAAATAAACAAAAAAAAACCCCTCAAGCCTACCTAACCTTACCTAGTAACCTAGTAGTCAATCCCAAATGCAGGGTCCTTCTCGAATCCCCCATCATCTTCGGCATTTTTTCCCAATGCAGATTAGTCAGGAAGAACACTTCATCTGTCTCGACCACCCTTGACTCATTCATTCATTCATTCATTCACTCGTTTAGTGACAATTATCACGAATCTTGGCTTCTTGGCTATATCATCGTTTGAGTACGGTATGTGTTTTAAATGAATTAGAAGTTCGAATTCAGAGCTCGATTATTAGGGGTTTCATATTTGGGACTTTTCTTTCTTCTAGAAGAAGTAGAAAATAGATGAGGATGGATGAGATGAGGATGATCAACCAAAAAAGGAGAGGCGAAATGGATAAGAATAAATGAATATAGATAGGTACACCGTCCTTCATACGAATGAAATATTTCCCGATAACTTACCTACCTACATGTTGTGTTTCCCAAGGTTGTATTGTGGCTGTGTTTCCTTGATGTTCCCAAACGGTGAATGGTTATGCACATCCATAATCAACGCAAAACGTGCCATTTGCTGTCGTACTCTGTAAAGTCGCACTGTAGATTTGAGGCTCGAAGTAAGTAGCACCTGGGTGCCTAGTTTTCAGCCCCCACGTTTGAGATTCTTGAGCTTCGTACGGAAATACTTTGTACAGTGTACAGTAAGATCTTACGTTTTTACTTACAAAGTGGATGTAAATACCCAATTGAGAAAATGTTGGGGAAAATTTCATGTGAGGTGATTTTTAAGTATTTATTCAGGGGTTGGTAGTGTAGTTTGGATTTTTAGTATGTACATGGATATGGATAGCAACGATTTACCTACCTGAATCAAGGGTCCAAGACAGGGTCCTCTTATCTGGAGCCGAAGATCAAAAATTAGGGGATGTTCAACCGGGCTGGTTATTTAGGTATGTTCATCTAATACACCATCAACCATTTCTGTCTGTTTCAAACCCGCACGTTCTTTTATCCACAAGGAGAGGAGACGAGAGATAGGAGGAGGAGGCGATTTTTACTTGTAATTATACCCTGTCTTTGAGAGAAGAGGAGGGAGAAGAGACAGAGAAAGAGAAAGGGGAAAGGGGAAAGGGGAAGGAAAAATACCCACTCGGTAGAACCATTTTACCAGGTAGGTAGTCAATTAAATTAATAGCACAACGTAGTACAGTATTAAATATAAAGTGTAAAGTAAACTCGAAATCAAATTCAGCACGTACAGACTCCAGAGTAATCTGATCGCGCCAAGAAACTTTAAATATAACTCTAGAGAAATACACGGGATACGGGATACGGGATATGGTTCGTAGATGCGGTGAGAGCTGTATTTATTATCCACTAGATAGGTACAATGTACATCAATCCTATGGCGGGGTAAGGAGTAAGGAGGAAAAACAGATAAATATATGATGAAGAATTTTCAGTATTATATGAAGGGGATGTATATCTATACTCCTTTCTTCTTTCTTCTCTTTTCAATCTTCTGTTCTCTTCATATTGTATTGTAAATGTATTGGAATATTGAGTAAGTACTTGGAATTCATACTAAAATATTCGAGTATACCCTTTCCTTTCTTTACCTCTCTGTGTATTTTCTACATCGTAAAGTAAGTAGGTAAGTAACTCTTACTTTCTGCCATTCCATCCACCACGCCTATTCTCAATCATGCCTACTTAGTAGTTGATTAGTACTTCGTGTCTAGTATGTATTATAATCTCGTCGCATTATACGATCTTGGTACTCAGAAAACTCTCTTCCTTATCTCCTCATCTTCCCACGAATTCCTAAGCAACAGTGAACTTTTCGAATCTGGGAAGATTATACAACGCATTATGAATTGGTAATATATCTCATTTCTAGTACGATTTTGATGGATTAGAATTATTTTTATATAAGGGGTTTGTTTGTTTGTTTCGATTCTTTTTGTTGAGAGTGATAGTCATTTACCTAGGTAAGTGATGTTTTTGAAAGAGGGATGAATAAGAAGTAGAGATGGGGATACTTGATATAAGAGAAAGAAATAAAGAAATAAAATCCGAAATATTTAAGAGGGAGGGATGAAACGAGAGGTACCGAGAGAAATTTGGAATTAATCATGAACGGATTTAAAGATTCATATACAACCAACCATCATTAAATAACATTATGAAATTAATTCCATCAACTTCATCCCATCATCAGAGCCTCACAAATCCTCATCAAGATCCACACCCCCATCAAAAACTTTACCAATCACCGCGCGATCAATTCAGCAACAAGCATGTATAATCAATACATCTAAACACATCCATCTACACTTCAAAGATATAGTTACCTCAAGCAAGCGAAGAATTATACACCAGCTACTAGGTAGATAGTTTTATTAGAAGTTATGATGAGAGGCGGTGTGGTGGAGCGTGTGGAATATTTAATATTTGGAATGGGGGATTAGATTGGATATGAGTGAGGTTTTGAGATTTTGAGATTTGAAATTGGATTTGAGGATTTGGATTTGATGCTTCTTTTTGTGGGATTGTAGGCTAGATGAATTATTGGATTGGATTGGATTGGATAGCCTGAGCTAGAGCTTGAGGATTGAGGTAGAGTATCTATATCTATATTTATATTTATATTTATATTTATATTTATATTTATATTTATATTTATATTTATATTTATATTTATATTTATATTTATATTTATATTTATATTTATATTTATATTTATATTTATATTTATATTTATATTTATATTTATATTTATATTTATATTTATATTTATATTTATATTTATATTTATATTTATATTTATATTTATATTTATATTTATATTTATATTTATATTTATATTTATATTTATATTTATATTTATATTTATATTTATATTTATATTTATATTTATATTTATATTTATATTTATATTTATATTTATATTTATATTTATATTTATATTTATATTTATATTTATATCTATTCTACTCGCGTAATATTTATTAGCTCGAATTTCAAAGGGTATTCTGAATATCCATGAGTAGTAGGTAGAGAAGTTAGGTTTGGTTTGGCTACTGTTATATTTGGGTGAATTGTATGGAACTTGTGAGGATAGTGGTGTACATGTATGTGAGTAGTTGTGTTGGCAGTTATTGGGATATCTAAAGAGAATTATTTCATATGTATATACACAGCAAATGCATATCGGAAGATCTTGCATCCACCAGCTTTGACTCGGGTCCTTTCCGGGTAAAAGGACGGACTTGATGGTGCTGTCCTTGGCTATTTATCATGCCCCTTAGGACTTCCGAGCAACTCGTCATTCATGTCATGCATTCATATCATAAATGCATGTCATTAATTCATAAAAACATTAATTCATAAAAACATTAATTCATTTCATAAAAAACCTAACTAAAAGAAGAGAAATTAATCAGAGCCTATAAAATCCTAATTTAGACGCCAACCTCCCCGACCCTACTCATCCTATCCATCATATCCGATAAAAAATCCTAAAGGCAGGCAGTCAGGTAAAACAAAGATGCAAGAAAGAGCAAAAGTAAATACTTTCCTCATATCCATCTACCACTTTAAGATCCGGTATCATATCATCACATCATATGTAATTTTCGATTCATCAGTTGTTGTACAACGTATTCCGAAGTCTAGTTCTTAGGTTAGATCGAAGATTAGACGAGAAGAACGAGTGCAACGAAACCGACGATCAAAGCGACAGATTCGGTGCCGACAGCGTTGATCTCGGCGTTGCCGCTGTACATGGGTGAGAATGGTTTGAATGAGGTGGTGGAAGGTGAAACACCTGATGATAGTCGGGTAGTTGGGTGGTAACTTTGAGTGATGCTTGTTCCGACGCCGGTTCCTACATTTGTTCCTAAGAGACTACCAGTGCTGGTTGAGGAGTAGTTGGAGAAGACGCTAAGGTTAGGTGTGGGTTCAATACTCATGTATGGATGAGTGTGGGAGATGGAAACATAGGCGGGAGTTGTGGCAGCATAGGTGGCGGAGGGTATATTGGAGCTTGTACTTGAGTAGGTGGTGGCTTTAGGAGGGTACGACATGCCTCCACTGGGGATGGTAACACCGATGAAACCGGGAACGCTGTGGGTGGTCCATGATTCTTGGGGCGGTTGGTAGTAAGTTGTTGAATAGGATGAGGAACTGATAGATTTTTCTGGAGCACTGGCAGATGCTGTAGATCCAGTAACAATAGATGGTGTTGCAGTAACAGTAACGGTAACTTGAGGTGGGCAAGTGCAAGCTCCAGATGGCGCAGCACCATTGGAAGTCAGAACACCACCGTTGTTAGAAGCCGAAAGTGATGGATTCAACATGAGAGATGCAGTAACAGTACGTGGAGGACCAGTCTCAGTTGTAGTCCAGGTACTTCCACCAGAAGTGAAAGTTTCTGTTGTGAGACCAGCTTGAGGAGCACCAGTGACAGGAAGTTTGCCAATAATACTTTGGGAAGTGATATTAGCTGATGACCGTGTAATGGTCGTAGTGATAGTGCCAGTACGAGTTGTTGTTGAAGTGATGGTAGTTGTCCTTGTAGTTGTTGTTTCAGTTGTGCCAGTAGATTTTGATGCTGGAGCACTGGGAGAACTGCTGAAAATGATGCTGTGGGATGTTCCAACAATACCAGAAACAGCTGAACTGGATACATTGTTGTATGTTGGAGTATTTGTAGGAAGGCTTGCAGAGTTGGTTTGTGATGTTCCGACAATAACAGATATAGCAGAGGTAGATGGACTTAATGCCGACGATACTGGAACAATTGTTGTAGTTGGATAAACCACAGACGAACTCAAAGACTGAACAAGTGAAGCAGTACTATTGAGGAATGGAGCAGGGCTGATGGCACTCATTATTGGAAGGCTTGGGGCAGCTGATACTTGACTGATACTGCTTTCCGCTGTTGATTGGGTTGCCGATGATTCAAGTGATGTTGGTTGAATTGTCAATGATTGAGCAGGCAATGATGAAACAGAGGAGGATGGAGAAGCGGAAGATTTAGTAACTGGAGGTTGAAAAGTGTATGGTTGAGCGGAAGAGGATTCAAAAGTCGATGATGGAGCTGCTGAGGATTGAACACTCAATGATGGAACTTCTGAGGATTGAATAGTTGATGGTTGAGCAGCCGAAGATTGAGAAGTCGATGGAGTCGCAGATGATTCAACGACAGATGATTGAACAGCAGAAGATTCCGCAATCGATGGTTGAACGGTCGATGATGGAGCTGTGGAAGATTTAACGACAGAAGATTGAACAGGAGAAGGTTGAACAGTTTCTGGTTCAAGACTAGATGTCTCTAATACTATTGGTTGAGTGACATCAGAAGTGGCCGGAGCTCTAAATAAACGTGTATTAGTTTTTCCATCAATCAAATTGCCACAGAGTGTATACATACGAATGAGATGTAGTCGCAGCTCCAGAAGAAACAAGAGCAGCTCTACATTTAATTAGTAAAGTTCAGAGAAATTAATTGTGAAGTTAACTTACCCTTGCTCATCAACAGCGGACAAAAGACTTGTAGTCGGAGCGATAGGTTTAACAGTCGGAGCGACAGGTTCAACAGCAACCGAAGTAGTTGGAGGCAACGTGACAGTGGAGAAAATGACAGTTGTAGAATCATGACTGCTGCTATGAACATTTGAATGACCGGGGCTAACAGGAGGGAAATTATCACTAAGAGTTGATGCAGCTGCAGAGGCTCGATCGATGGTAGTAGAGATAGGAATGGAGCCGAAGTCAGAAGAGGTGGTTGCGACAACAACATTGTTGACTGTGACGAGAGAAGTTCCTGGTAAAATAAGACCTCCATCGAAGATGTCTCGAACCTCATTCTGAACTGCATTGACGGCTGTGTTGTAAGGATAGAAGTTAGTAATTTATATGCGAAATTGAAGATTGGGTGGTAACACATACGGGAATTTGACGCATCTCTACCAGAAGTCGCCTCAGCAACCAGCGCCGAAGCAAAAAGCAGAATACTCAAAAGGATATTCATTTTGATGATTTAAATAAATCAAAGAGACTTGTTCGATATTTTTGATGGAAGAAATGAATTTAAGTATCTTCGAGGAAGGTTTCTGATAGATCTTGGTGTTTTGATGGATGTGGGTTTTTTGGGGGGGGGGGGGTGGGAAGGGGGAAGAAAAGATCAGGAAAGAAGGGGAGAAAGATGTGAAGAAGAGAATGAGGGAATTTTGATAATCGTATGAGGTTCAAAAACGAGTGTGGTGTGTCAAATTGATCAACAACTTGATGTTTTCTATTTATCTTGTATTGAGCTGTGGTGGGGAAAAGTAAGAGGTTGTTATTTTAAAAACTGAGGTGATTTTGATGGGAGAGGGTTGTGAGGTCGGGCCGATGGCCTTTGCGGAAAGGACTTGAAGTGAATTCATTACAACAGCAAAAGAATCATCAAATTAGAAAATTATATTTTAAAATGATGTAATAAAATAAAAAGGTGTATAAATTTGAGGTTTATTTTGATGAAGAACATGTCTTGATTGGTCGGAATCCTTTAATCTAAGCTAGTAATTATGACATTACAATCTCCACATGGCAAATATCATGAGAGACACTTTTCAGATTCTCAAAGGCAGCATGTGATTTGAAATATCTTATGACCTAATAATAGCAAACATATTTCAAAGGATGGATTTATGATCTGATTAAGTTGTTGTTAGTAACTTCCAAGTGGCAAGCAGATATTGGCTTGGACATAGCAAACAACATACAATGAGTCCCTTTTCATCTTCTTCTAATATCATCATGGCTACCTTTCCAAGTTTCCATTATTCTGAGTGTTGATTAGACCACAGTTGGTACCACTGGGTAGAAAAATAATACCCAAGTACCTCGATGTTTATCAGTTTATCTCACACTGGATCAGTGTTCAATAGAAGTTGAGCTGGATAATTTTGAACACAAACCAGCACGCATCAATATCATCTCAAGATATAGTTGGAGTCATTTCTCATGTATTTATACGAAGACGAGGAACAGTTTTCTTGATCAAATATCCATAGTCTGCCTCCACGGCAGTGGCCCCCGGAGGGCCAGCGGAGCGTCATCAAGATACCCAGGAGACAATCTAGCTGTCGCTGATGTTTGAAATATACAAAACGGATTTTTTTTTTCTAGAGGCATATAAACAAGGTTGAATGACGATAGTGTTGAGGTTTTTCTTCTTACCGCCTCTAGGAAAATACTATATCATCTCGACCATGGTAAGTGGAACAAGTGAAATGAATCATCATGAGCCACAAGTCAAATATATGAAGGATGTGAAGGCTGTTTTCCTCATGTGCTTAATGGTTTGCGGGGGTTCGTCTTCCATACTCAAGCCTAGCTTTAAGCTCCCGAGATCGGGTTCTAGATGTACTTGACCCATTTTCTTCATCACGGGATAGCGGGATACTTGCAAGAAGTAGTATAGAGGATACTGAACTATCAAACCCCTGAAAATATGAATCTACAGCACTTGGTGCGCCCTCTCTACTACAGGATAGCAACATCAAGTGTACATTCAAATATATCAAACTACCTTCGACCTGAATATCGTATCCAGTCTTCTGGTCATCAATATATTTGGTAGCGCCACTTTGAGGCTTCGGAAAGATGGATGTGTGTCCATATAAGAGGCAAATACGAGCAGAGCATTAAATTCTAGGGCAACGTCTCACGATATCAAAGACACAAGAATGATTGCAAGCTCGATCATCGCTGTGAATGAGAGAAGCTGTATGAACAACAGATAGGTAGGTAGTCGTCCGATCAGATGAGATTTATACCTGTTACATCACAGGATACTCGTGTTAGATGAAGCACCAGTTATTCTCTAACTGTCCAGGTGTCGCATGATAAATGGACCACGACGACTATGAGTTGATATTGCAGCTAAATTTATCGTAATTTTAGGTATCCGACACGATAGTTTCGAGTAGTCGGTACAACAACTAAATAATTTGTAAGAACCGTACCTAGGTAGACAGTGAAGGTTGAAGTGAAGTGAAGTGATGCGTAGGATAAAAGATGATCTCTAGCGCGATTGCCCAAAAAAGCTTAAACGCGTCCCAGAGCACTTTGGTACCACACGCGATTTCTCCTCTACTTATGTAAGTAAGCTCGATACATCAATCATCAAATAAATGCATTCAACCACGAAATAATCCACCATTACTCTGCGCATCTCCAAATCAACTTCAACGAGAATATTCACCAAAAGTACAACTCCGCGATTGGACTTTTCAATTGAAAATGGCTCCGCGCCGCGGTGCGATCGAATCTCCTGAACCAGAAGAACCACCTACGAGCTTAGTCTTTAATGAACCATTATCATGGCGCGCGGGAAAGCCCATTACGACCGAGACTCTATTGAAGAGACTTAAGAAGCTCGCGAGTGAGCTACGAGATATGGACCAGGAGGAAATTAATAAATCATCATTGACTGTAGTGGCCAAGGAGCTTGCGGCGCAGAATTTATTAAACCATAAGGACAACGGAGTCAAGGCATGGGCAGGATGTTGCTTGGTGGATATATTGAAGCTTTGCGCTCCAGATGCACCATATACTAGTTCGCAGGTTAAGGTATACCATTCTCAGACATTCCAAGACATTAAATTAGGACCTAACCTTATCAGAATATCTTCACCTTCTTCGTTACCACCATTCTACCAGCCCTTTCCAATCCTAGTCACACATACAATACCGAGCACAAATATGTTTTGTCATCTCTCGCAGAAGTCAAAAGTATCGTCTTGATGACAGATCTGCCTAATGCTGAGGACCTCATGCTTCATCTCTTCAGCACTTTCTTTGATATTTGCTCTGGTTCCTCGAAATCCTCTACTGGCGAACAAATAAGTAAAGATGTCGAATACAATATGTCACAATGCTTAGTTACTTTAGTGGATGAAGCGCCAGTCGTGGGTCCGCATGTTATCGATATTATTGTTGCACAATTTCTACGAGCTGCTACGCCTAGTGGAGGTAAAGGCAAGCACGGTGCAAAGGCCGATGACAAGCAATCCACGCTATTGTTGAAGGATTTACCGGAAGCATACAATATGGCAAAGACTATTTGTAATGATTGCTCTGATAAGATGTCTCGGTATGTTAGTCAATATTTTAACGATGTTATGATGGAGGTTTCTACAAGTGGGGGCAAAGCAAACGGACATCGAAAGGACGATGCGGATTCGGATGAAGATGATGCACCCACAGGACCAACAGATTCCGATCTGAAAGAACTCAACAAGGCTCACAGACTTCTGAGAGAACTGTGGCGTGCATCACCTGCGGTTCTACAGAATGTTATTCCTCAGGTGGATGCAGAATTATCCGCAGAGAATATACAATTACGATTGTTGGCTACCGAGACTTTGGGAGATATCATCTCTGGTATTGGTGCTGCAGGACCACCACCTCTTCCAAATATGGATCCCGCTGCGTATCCTCCTGTACGACTTGATGATTACCCAGTAACACCCATCACAAGCATTCTCGTCAAACCTAGTTCACCACAGTCATTTTCTCAAACACATCCATCTGTTTGGCATAGCTTCATTGGTCGAAAAAATGACAAATCGCCAGTCATTCGATCAGCTTGGACCACAGCCATTGGACGAATCTTAGTCACTGAGGCTGGAGGTATTGGATTAAACCGAGAAGACGAAGTTGCATTGGTCAAGTCATTGGCAGAGAAGTTGAATGACCCAGACGAGAAGGTTCGAATTGCTGCTGTGAAAGCGGTGGCAAGCTTCAATCTGGTGGATATTATGGAAAAGCTTGCGCCCAATGGCCCAGTAACCAAGTCAGGCTCTGTTCTTAGCAACTTGGCCGACCGAGCGAGAGACCGTAAGCCTGCGGTTCGAGCAGAGGCTATGACAACACTTGGTACGATATGGGGTGTAGCTACTGGTGAGATTGCAGCAGGAAATGAGAGTGTTATCGCCTCATTAGGAGCTATTCCCTCGAGGATTTTCGAAGGTTTCTTTGCCAATGATTTAGAGCTTAATGTTGTCTTAGATCATGTGATGTTCGAGCAGCTCTTACCGTTGACATATCCTCCTTCCAAGATCAAAGGCTCGAAGAATGGCGCGTCTCAATCCCACTTATCTTCTGACGAACCAGACAGAATTCGAGCAGAACGCATCTTATTATTGGTTCGATCTCTCGATCCGAAACCCAAGAAAGCTTTCTTTGCTATACAGGCCCGGACAAAGTCATACTCTGATGTTTTCACTGCATATATTAAAAATGCGAGGATAAAAAAGTTCAATGGCGGAGTGACCGATGGTGATGCTGCAGATGCTAGACAAAAGCTGAACGCAGTGATCGAATATCTTCTTCAATTCTTTCCAGATCCCCTTCGGACAAGCCAAGATCTACATAAATATGCGAAGCTCCATGATCGAAGAACTTATCAACTTTTACGGTATACAATGGATCCTAAGAGCGATTTCAAAACTGTTCACAATGCGATCAAAGAATTCTCTAAACGTATTGAGGCAGCACCCAACGCTCCAGCTGGTCTTCTCGATACTCTTACACCCCTTATTTACCGTTCTGCGTTCTTGATATACAATCGAAGTCATTTGCCTACTATTCTCCAGTTCTCGAGAACTGATGATAAAGGGTTAGGTGCTACAGCTCAGGAGGTCATGAATGAAATTTCCGAGAAGAATCCACAGGTTCTGACAGCAAACATCAAGGAGTTATGCAAAACTTTGGAGGATGAGGCACCAACAGAGACGAAGGAGAACGACCCAGGCACTGTGGCAACCTTGAAAGCATGTGCAGTATTTGCCAAAAGCAAGACTGAATCGAAATCACTTCCAAAAGATCGCAAGTTCACTCAAACATTAGTCAATTACGCATCCTATGGAACACCACCTAAGGCTGCCAAATATGCGATAACTCTTTTGATGGCTGCCACCGACCGAAAGGAGATGCATGCAAAGGATCTTTTGGAGAAGTTATCAAAAGATTGGAAATATGGCGAGAGTCATTTCTTGACCAAGTTGGCAGCAATCAGTCAATTGCAGCTATTATCACCCAAGATTGCCGATGGCTATAGTGATGAGATTCTTGAAATCACCACCCAAGAACTTCTTTTACAGGTCCGAACTCCAGCCCAAGAGACTGATCCCAGCTGGCAAAACGATGATGAACTAGATGAAGAATGCCAAGCTAAGTGTTGGGCTCTGAAAATCTTAGTCAACAGACTCCGTACAGTCGAAGAGGCAGAAATAAAAACTGTTGCTCAGCCGGTCTATAAAGTTTTGAATACATTGATCGTCAACGACGGAGAGCTTTCAAAGAAGCAGGATACCCCCAGACATCACAAATCTCGGTTGAGGTTATTGGCAGCACAGTTAATGCTCAAGCTTTGCACTACTCCAATATTTGACGAACTTTTAACTCCCGGTCAATTTGACCGTCTAACTTTCGTAGCTCAAGACGAGCACATGAATGTTAGAAAAGGTTTTGTGGAAAAACTTCAAAAATACTTGGTTAAGGACAAGCTACCTGATCGTTTTTACACAATCATTTTCTTAACTGCTTTCGAACCTGAACAAAACTTCAAAAACTCAATCATCACATGGATTCGTTCTCGTGCGAAGGTCTTTGTTGAATCCAAAACTATGGTACTGGAAAAAACTCTCCCAAGACTTCTCTCACTCTTAGCACATCACCCAGATTATAGTGCCGAACCTAAGGAACTTGTCGACCATGCTCGTTACATTTTATACTATGTATCTTCTGTTGCCTCGGAAGATAATCTAGGTCTTATCTACAAGTATGCTCAAAGTGTCAAGCAAGCTCGAGATGCTATCAATCCTGCCGAATCCGAAAATCTTTATGTTTTAAGTGATCTAGCGCAAGCGGTAATATCAAAGTGGGAAGTCAAGAAGGGTTGGACTATGCAGTCTTACCCGGCCAAAGTTAGGGTTCCAGCGAAATTGTTCGGACCACTTCAATCTCATAGTGTAGCTCAAGAGATTGCGGAAAAGAACTTCATACCAGAAGAAATGGATGAAGAATTAGATAAGTTGGTTAGAAATGTGGACAAGAAGAAGGTATATCTCAGTCGCGCTCATTTTGAGGGTCGTGTGTCTTGAGTTATTTGCTAATACCACTCATAGTCACAAAAACGGAAATCTATGGACGAATCTTCTCTCCCCGCAGCCAAGAAACAGAAATCGGAAGGAAGACCTAAATCTACAGCTCCCAAGAAAGAAAGGGTAGTTAAAACTCCCAAGCCAAAGAAAATCAAAGAGCCAAGAACTCCAGCGATTAGTAGTGCAGAGAGAAGAAAGAGTGGAAGAGGTACGAGTGCTAGAAAGAGTTATATTGACAGGGATGATAGTGAGGATGAGGATGAAATGTTAGAAGGAGTTAGTAAGTGGGAGTACTTTGATAAGGATGGTAATAGGGTGGAGTCAGAAGATGATGAGGACGAGGGTGATGCTGAGCAAGATGAAGATGATGTTGAGGAAAATGAAGATGATGCAGAGGAGGAAGAACCGAAGCCAAAGTCAACAGGAAAGGGAAGGGGGAAGGCGAAAACACCTAAGAAACCAGCCCGGACTGTGATCAGCGAAGATGAGGCTGAGCAAGAGGATGTGGTTATGGAAGATGAGGCCGAACCCGAAGTTGAACTTGAAGCTGAATCCGAAACCGAACCTACACCACCACAATCTAAACGTGGAGCAAGAGCAGCAGCCAAAGCAAAGGCAAAAACACCCTCTAAGAAAGTAACAACTCAAGCTCCTGTCACTGAAGATGAGAGTGAGGTTGAGCAAGTACAAGAAGATGTAGATATGGAAGAGGAACTCGTATCTTCGCCTCCAAAACGCGCTTCTAGATCTGCTAAAGCTACAACTAAGGGTAAGAAATCGAATGGCAAAAAAGTTACCCCGCAGGAGGAGGTTGAAGTAGATGAAGATAATGCGGCAGATGCAGACGATGCAGCACATTCGGCTGAATTGACAGAACCACAAGAAACACCGCTACCTACTCCTTCTCCTCCACCCGCGAAAACAAATACTAGGAACCCTAGAGCTTCTGGCAGAGGAAGAAATGGTAGAGGGAAGAAAGCTGCAAGTCCGGAACCTGAAGCTGAGGTTGAAGAAGAACAAGAACCTCAAAAAGAGGACTCTCCTGCAGGTGATGCAGAAGATGAAGATGTAGAAATGGCTGATGAACCTGAACTCCAAGTTGATGAAGAAGAGCCTCAAACTAACGGAAAGAAAACTCGTGGTAGTACGAGATCTGGTGGTAATAAATCTACTTTGCCTGTTCAAACGAAATCGAAGGTAGAGAGACAGGCGTTGAAGCCGGCGAGGAACACAAGGGGAAAGGTTCAAGAAGTGGAGGAGGAAGTTGTTGAGGAGGTGGCGGATGAGGTGGTTGAGAGCACACCAGTTAGCGCGAAGGCTGGCAAGGGAAGGAAGATTAGAGATGTGGTTGGGAGTGGTAGGACGACGAGGGGAAGGGCTAAGTGATGGGGGTGAGTGAGGATGGGGAACGAGAGAGTGGAGCTGCAGGCACGAAAAGCGTATACCCCGTTAACGATGCGAAAAGGTTATGTTTGTTGTATGGATATCCGCTTTTAACTCTTGATTCTTTGCATACGATTGGTACATGGCTCATGGTACATGATTTGATTGTCAATTTCTCTCTCGATATTCAATATTGTTCAAAGAGGCTAGAGGGACGGTGAAGGAAAAGGGGGTTCGGAAGGGCGAAGGGGGAAAGAGAGGGGCAGGAAAGCGGAAGATAGAACACAGAAAACAGAAAGGAGGATAGTAATTTTATGTTTATGGAAATGGAATGCAAATGGTATGGAGTGGAGTGGATGAGTTATTTGCATGCTTACTTGCTTTTGTTGTTGTCGTTGTCGTTGTCGTTGTCGTTGTTGCTTTTTTATGGATATTTATCTTGCTAGCTAGCTAGTTTTTAGTTATTAGATGAATGGGATGAAATGAAGATGTAAATGAAGATGTGATTTGATATGATATTGTGTAAAATGTAATGAATGGGTAAATATAGGGGATGAATATAAGATTATGAGATATGGTGTATGAGAAGAAATGTGAATATAAATATAAAGACGATGATATAATATAACATACAACTCACAGCCAATCATGACCATGCAAATCAAAAAATTAAAAAATATTCAAGATCTGAAATCCAGGATCTAGAACCTGGTCTTACTGTTGAATCTCAATCCGGAAGGAATATAATATTTGGATTAACCTTATAAAAGTAAAATTTATAGTGGGATGGGGATGAAGATGGGGGTGAGAATAAAGATAAAGATGAAGAGAGAGATCTATTTTTATTATTAAAGTTATGTGTGATATTCGATGGGATTTGTTAATCTTATTATATATAAGTCTTGAGAACGAATAGAATATTATAATTAAATAAGTGAGTGAGTGAGTGAGTGAGTAAATCATCTTATATCCTATCTATAGTTATTAATTGCAGAGTTCAGGAAAAAGTATCCTGCCCTGCCAGCCTTAGACTTAATAAATCAATCAATATATGAATTCCAAATTAATCACCAGTGCTATCTATGTAGCCTTCCAAGTTGAAGCACGCCCGGCCAATACATACATTCATTTCATTTAATTCCTCATCTAATTTCTGATGGTATGTATCACTACCTAGTATTACTACCTAGTATCCCCCCTTCCTTCCTCATTCCTTCCTAGCTGTCTGTCTGCTTGAGATAGCAGCAGGAGGATTTATCACACAACTTTCCCCATGTCTCAAATCTTCCGCTTCCACTTCCACTTCCATCAACTTTCATCAACCTCCACTTCCATCGAATATTCCCTCCCATCCACCTACATAAAGGAGATCAAAAGAAACTTCCCCTCTTCTTATCTCCTCTCCTCTCATGCCATCAGAAAACCAGATGATATGGTATGATATGATGACTCCTCCCACCCTCCCTTTTCTTCTCTGCAATCCATCTGTCCATCTGTCCATCTTCCCATCCATCTACCTATCTAATACCTTCCATCAAACCATCACCATCATCATCACCACCACCACATTCTTCATATTCCGCCATCTTCACCCAAGCTTCTTCCAAGAAAGAAATCAAACCAACTTCCGCTCCATCTCACCCCTCTCCCTCAACCCCCACAACTCATTAAAATGCACCAACACATTTAAGTTGTCCGCAAATCTCAAATCTCTCAAATCTCCCAAACCCCTCAAAAAAAAAGAGGTAGAAGAAAAAAAAACTCCACTAAACGCCATGCTGCACCAATGATCCTATTCTCCACTCTCAAACATGCTCTTAAGCACTGCCCCAAAAAGAATTGTGTCATATGATATGATGTATGATACAAGTATGAAATAATTTTTGTGTGTCTCTCCCTCTCTATCTCTCTCTCGAGATAGCGTAGTAAAAGACAAGATTGAAAAGCGCTTGTGTAATAGAAATGAAAAAGTGCATGCCATAGCCAAATAGAATGAAATGGGATAGAAAGTAATAATCAATAATCGTTTTCGGCACAGGTAGCTATGCTTACTATCAGATATTGATTCTGCGATGCGGAGACACCACTCAGTCATTGATAACTCGAAGTGGGAGATACCGGAAAACGTAATATCAATGTCTGTTCTTCTTCCAGACAATGTCATGTGATAATTGTATCACGAGACACGTCTTATTAATCCCCACTCTCTCTGCCCACATGAAGCCGACGCTGGATCGACGTGGAAATATCCGAATCTAATGACATGGAATCACGAGTCTTCCTATTCATCAGAATCATCAACAGGTCCAACCAAACTTTCCTCTTCATCATCATCAACCTCCATACCGTCATCCTCAACTTCTCCATTAATAACAGTAGAAGCCAGACGTTCTTGAAGAAAAGCCGTCATAGCCACCAAAGATGATTTGTCAGCTTGAGTTAATGGCTTATTCTTAGAAAGCTTTGACGCATCTCCTTGTGCTATTAACTTGATAACAGGTTCATCGGCTTCGGACTAAAGGGATTTTGGATTAGCGTTTGTGTTACGTCATTATGTTTCGTAGTTTTTGGGGTTTAGTTATAATTGAGAGATAACTTACAATTAAGGCATCAATTAGACTTTGTGTAAGATTAATTGATGGATTTGCTGTGGCCAGATATGCAAGATTGAGAGCAGCTTGCTGTTCATCAATGTCACGTCTGCTGAATTCGATGGTTTGTGATCGTGGTTTCGGAATAGAGGTCCTATTATTGGTAAAGCTTCGTTGATTGTATTGTCCAAATTCACGATGAATACTATACAATTAATCAGTAAATGAACACCCATTAGTTGAAGGGAATACATACCGTGAAATGAAGTCAAGCTTGATACCCTCTTCTGGAAGCTTATACACATGACCATACTCTCTCTGCTCGTAAAACCCACTACCTTGATCTTCATCTTCAGAGACAGTGTTCTCAATCTCAATATGACCATTATTTCTAATGCCACGAGCAAGAACAGGTTTAATGAGTGAAGCTCCTTTGATCTTTCGGAAACGATGAGCTGGACCTAAAGATCCTGGTACTTTCTCAAGAAGATCATCAACATGAGCCGGGCATCTCCAAGATCTTCCAGGTGGGGGTTCTTTTGCAAGTGGAGGATCCAAACAATCCAAATGCCATGAGAGGCTACAATAAGAACATGGAATGATTGCTCGACTTGGCTGAGATGCTGAGAGGTGACAGTTATGACAGAGAATTGGATTTCCTTTGTTGTCCTTTAGTTTGAAGTAATCCGGAGCTTCATCATAACCACGATTATTCCTGATAGATGGTTAGTAAGAGAAAGCCAAGAGATTACAAGAGGTAAGCTTACTTTGGCTTTTGTACAACACCTTCTTCGTACTCTCCTTCAGTTCCGGTTTTGACATTTTCGAAATATTCCCGAATTGATTTTGGGAGATGGAAAGCACTTGGATTCTTTCTCTCCAAATCTGCCAACAAAGGACCAAAAAATCCAACTTCTTCATCCTTCGACCGAGGGACATTGTCCGCAAGACATGCATAACAATACCATTCTTCATCTGTTAAAGTTTCCGGATCACTCGGAAGATCTACACATTTGAAGTGGAAAGATCGAGTGCATCCGTCACAGCAAAGTAATTTACCATTGCCGCCACAAGACGCACAATAATCGTCGTTATCTCCACCAGTCTGTTCAAGCATATGTCAGCTTTTTTGGTTGTTCAAAATACAACCATAATAAACTCTTTTAACAAATAATAGGATGATGAATAATGAATGTGAAGGTGGCAAAGGTTTCATGTGTGGGGGTTTTCTGGCTCGGCAAGGACGAATGGGTCTGATGTAGACAATCCACAATCCACCATGATTATTATCAGAGTTTGCGCTATCCGCCCGGACTACAGCTTTTTTTTCCTTCTCAAAATGTCCGCGGAACCCAGCCTCCCGATTAGTGAAACAACAATGCAACATAATGAGAACCAAATTTATTTCATCAGATATCAAAATATCATCATTTTCATCGAATCATAAGTTTATCATCAAATTTCATACGAAAGTAAGAGAAACTCGAATAAATGATGACAGTTTTATGATGATAATGATGATAACGATGATAACGATGATAACGACGATAAATGTGAAGAGTGTAGAGGATGTAGATGAGGATGCAATGAAGGGGTAGAAGGGTGGAGTGACGGAAAAGAAAAAGCGACAAAAAGTGACAAAAAGTGACAAAATGCGATGAAGAACTTTACAACATCGTCTATTTATCCTTCCTTTCCACCATCTTCGTCGATAATTCATACATTTATTAAAACAAAATGACTTACCTGTTGATTTGTATAATAACCTCCAACTGGACTATTTCGTTCACCGCTCGCTCTTGGGATACCAGCTGAAGGGCCACTCTTTTTCTTCATTGGTCTGTGCGAGGGAAAAGAATTGTTAGCGAATTATTTTGGTCATTAAGTAAGAAAGAAAGAAGAAAGAAAATTTCAAGTTCAATTCAAGGTGAAAGAAAGTTCCGCCTGTTATCTGTTGTGTAACACGAGGATACAACACGACGCGGCAGGAACACTTGAAACAATGTGTGAAGTGGCGAAGATTAGAGGGATCTAGGGAAAATAACAAATCAAGAGATACAAAGTCCTTCCCTTCCAAAGGTTGTAGAAATAGAAAATCTGACGTGATACAAAAGACATAAAATAAAGCATGGAAACTTACGAAGTTTTGACACGTAGACCAGTGCCATTCTTTGCCTTTCTAGACGGTCGATTAGATGAGGGTGTGCCAGCACGAGAATTTGGTAATGATCCAGGAGGTAAATCGGGTTGAAATCCAAGTCCTGTGGGTGAACTCATCTCCGAATCATAATTGTTAACAGGAGCAGTAGTGGCTTGTCTTCTGCTGGCTCGTTCGTTCTTATTGATCAATCGAATAGTTTTGGCTGGACGATTAGAAGTTGTGGCAGGAGCGGTAGGAATAGACATAGAATCTCCTCCATCAGATGTGTATTCAATAGCTCGAGCTGGAGGAGTTACACTTCTAGGCTCTATATGTGGACGTACAAAGCTTTCAGTTCGTATGTCCTCAGTAATACCATTGGTAATTTCTCGCGCCTTGCGCTTCCATTTACCAACCATTTCACTCTCTTCGTAAGTAGGGCGATCAATTGCCTGCTTTTTCTTTGATTTGAACACGATCTGTGGCTTTTTAGGCATCACTGGCTTCAATATTGGTACTGATCCAACAGAAGAAGACGATGGGGTACGTATTAATTCAGGTGCCATATTTGAATTAGCCTGAATATTTTCGGTATCAACACCAGAACTTAAATTTGTGGTTGTGTTATGAGATCTGGTCGGGATATTGATAGCTTGGAAGGATGGAGGCGCAGGTGACGAAGTTTTAGATTTGTTTAGAGCTCGACTCTTATTATTGGTTTTGTTTGCCTTGGTTGAAAATGTATCGGATTCGAACCTAGACAAATCTTTCGATTTGATTGGTTGCTTTTTATTGATTGACCCTCCCGCATTTGACTGGGTCTCGGTTGAAACGGATGCACCAAATTTCGCGTTGGCATTGGCGTTACCCGCCCCAACAATACCCTGTCCCTTAGACTGTTCGGAACCATTTGAAGACTTAGTTGTACCAGCGTGATTAAGAGCGTGGTCAAAATCCATAGGACTATATTCTTCATTATCAAGAATTTGTTCATCAACTGAAGATAATGATGAAGAGCTTGAGATTGAGACTGCTCTCGGACGATCCGATGATTTAGGTAGTGGGGATGATAAAATTGCACCAGAAGAAGCCGACGCAACTCCGTTCTGTTGCTTCTTCTTGATTCCATCGACGCCAGTTGCACTTGCAATTGAATTATCGTTGACTTCCTCATTCGTAGCTGTAAAACTATTTCCTTTGTGCTTTTTATTAGGATAAAGAGCATGATCTCCCTGATTTCGTGGAGATACAGATGCGGAAGATGGTTTAACATCTGATGGGCGCCTAACAGGATCAGCTGCTGCTGTTCTTGTGTCTTTCTTGGTAGAAGTAGATGGTGGCGGCGGAGGTGGCTGAGCATATATCGAAGCATATGGTGTAGCATATGGCGAGGAGTATGTAGGCCTTTGTGTCTCAAATATTGGTTTGAAAGGTTGGAATATCATAGCTTGGGCAGGTGGTGGTGGTGGAGCTTGAGGACGTCGCGGTCGATAAGGTGCAGGGTCACTACCATCTCCGTTGAAATAATATTCAGCAGTCTTGTCTTTTCTGCCTTCCTTTTTCTTGAGCGAGATCAATCTGGTAAAATCCCGAATCTCCTCCTCAGTAGCCTCCTCGTAGACCACTTTTTCAACGAGCGACCCAAAATTCTCTGGATCCTCGTCGAATAGTTCTCGTAAAGCAAAGGCAGTACACCAATGCTGCTCCTCGATCGCTTGGGATACAGCTAATTCCACCATCCTAGCAGTCTTTCTGCGAAAAGCCGCCTCGGCTGCGCGGGCCCGACCCTCCCTTTGACGAGCTTCATCTCTTTCATCATATGTATAATTCATCTTGTGATTATGATAAGAAGGAGCTAGAGAAGGCGAATCGTGCGGAAGAGGTGTGCGTTGAGCAGGAGAAGTCGCATACATGCTAGGTCCTTCGCTCTCGTTGCGTACACTTTGAGGTGCGACACTCGATCTAGTAAGGCTTTTTCGCGCGCTTCTTGGCTGTTGGGGAGTCGAAGGCGGAACGTATTCAGTGTCCTCGATCCTTGTAGATGTCGATCTTCGTCGTGAAACGTTCGAGATAGGTTCCGTAGTGTCCATCGGTTCCTGGGGTGTGGCCGATAAAGAGGGAGGAGCATCATCCATCACTTCTATGATGCCATTAGGTCTGCTTCCATTCGCATCTGCTGCCTCAGATTTGGCAGAAGATTTAACGGCTTTTACGCTCGGTCGCGTTCCAAGTGGTGCCATATTTGCGACCACTCCGTGCCTCTCCATTCCAGCCTCTGCGAAAGATGGCAAAGGCGTAGGAATAGGAGGTTCCGTCCATTTGTCCATAAACGTTCTTTTTCGACCTGTATCTGCGACAGTAACTGGAGAAGAGTTCGGATTACGTTGTGCGGAAACAAAAGGACTGGAACGACGAGAGCGTGTTGGGCGGGAATTGAGTTGGCTCATAGCTTCCTCGCTCGTCGCCTCCTGCGACCGACCCGACGACTCCTTTCAATTGCGATCGCACTCCCAAGATAACTAATGAATTGTTAGTTTATATATCATTTAATTTCAAAGGATTTAATGTACTTCTCTGCAGTTTGCAATCATGCAAATTTTCTCAAATGTTGTTCTCAAGGGATATGTACGCGTTGAATTATCGTGGTATGATTGAATTGAGGAGGAAAGAAAGTCAAGTTCTCGCTTCGAGATGAAATCCCTTAGCTAGCGCCCCTTGAGAGCCGAAATCTTTGGCTGCACGAAATAATGAAAGGGAAATGACAGAATTACGTCTATTGAACCTCTGAATGAGTTATGAAGTTCCTAGATAGAATAAAAGGTTAGTAAATGATTCTAATCGATGATCTTTACGATGAAAAGGCGTTTTGTTAAAGGAAAAATATCCTCCTATTTCAAAAGGTGATCGATCGCGTAAGTTTTCTCGTGGTGTACTCGTGTCATGTGAAGAAATACCATGAAATAATGAATCAAAAGAGGGGTAGAATACAGCATCAAAAGTGGAAAGGAAAAATACCTTTATTACTTGTTATTGTGAGGCGATAGTGACAACGAACAATAGTTTGAAGGAGAAGAAGAAGAAGAAGAAGAAGAAGAAGAAGAAGGCAGAAGAGGGAGAAGGTGGTGAAATGAATAGCCTGCCCTTATCGATACCGAGATGAAATTAATTGGTGACCAAAAGATCTTGGAATCGCTTAAGAGGCTGCTGGATGGATAGGGCGGCAGTATGTGGCTTCAAACAGCTTCCGTATTAATTTCCTCGACTGTCTTTGATGAAGTCGATGAAAAGGTATGGTTGGAAATGTTACCCTGGAGGATTATTTTGGGTTGAATCTTGGAAGCGAAGAAAGTTAACGGTTTACTAGACAATTCTTGGATTTCGCCTTCAACCTGACTACGCTAACCGAGTATTGAAAAAGAGGAGGTGCCGTACCAATTCAGAGTGGGTACACGTCACATAGCTGAGAAAGTCATAGAAACACGCAATAATCAAAAGATTAAATTCACTTGCAAGATTGGTTCAGCACTCATATATTTGCTGCATATCTCTGAATTTGAGAAGCTTTCCACTGCTTAATAAAATCTTCCTATGGGATGCAGACCCGAGTTGCCACATTTATCGGTCGCTCTTCCAAATGACAACAATAAATGAGGTAAGAACAGTGAAATACTTGACAAGCTTTATGAAGCAGTGTCGGCAGCAAGAAACGTAGATATAAGAAGAGTAGTTTTTCACAGTGATGTTTGAAACAGACCATTTGTCAGCTTTCAACTGATTCAGTTGTCACCTCTCTTCCTCTTATCACGTGCCTATTCCTCATCTACCTATTTACTCTGCTGCAGCGGGCTTCTTGGCAGCTTTCTTCTTCTTGTCCTTAGCCAGAGGCTGCTCCAGTATCTTGAGAATCTCTTCGTCGGTGATCTTCTTATCGGTCTTGAACTTGCTAAGATCTGGCTCAGGGGGTGAGGCAATCTTTTGTAAACCGTTTTTGGTGATTGCTAAACATGTTAGTATAATCTTTTAAAGGTAAATATTTTAATCATCAACTTACCGATTGTGGTCAACAATCTTCCAACTGCCTCGTTGTCCTTGTCTCCAACAACTTCATATTGTCTAAAAACGTTACCACGTACACACTCAACGACACCGACCTTAGCATCTCGCTCAGATTCCAATTGTCGTAAACTGAATGGGAAAGTGCCAAACTTCTTCACAACCTCGTTCATGATTGCTCTAGAACTTGGTCGCTTCAAAGCGTAAGTGAGGTTGGTACGACGGTGGAGAGTAGTTCTGTTCTCAAAGTTCTTGATCTTTCCAGAGCCAAGAGAAACACCCATCTCAACACCCCAAACCTCGCCGACTTCTGGAGTACCATCACCTCTTGTACCATCTCCTGGAGCAAGAATAATCTTCTTCTTTCCTTCGATTTCGTTGCGCTCAAACTGCCAAGAGGTGGTGTGCTCGACCAAGTTACAGTCGTAACTCTTTACCAATTTCTCGAGCAAGCTTGTGATCTTAGCTTGGGTGGGAGCTTTAACAGCTGCTGCCTTCTTCTGCTCCTCTTCTGTGCCAACTGGAACCAATCCAGGAGGGACCATCAAACGTAACAATAGCTCATTTGCATAGTGTGTAGCCAATAAGAGATCCGCATCTCTTCCAATGATCTCTCCACTTGCGTTCTGAGCAGAAGGAATGATAATGGTATCACAGACAATTGTTCCGAATCCGTCGATTTGTGCACCGAGTTGAATTTTGATGGCTTCGCCCTCCTTAAGAACAACATTTGCTTCGGCTTCGTCCGTTTTAAGAGGGGTGTAAGGAGTTACGAAAGCTGAAGGAGAAACAGTGGTTGGATGGGCAATACCTTTCTGTTTGTTAGTTGAATAAATATGATAAATAGAGGAATCTGCTTACCCTTAACCATCTTCTTTCCTCGGTAAACCTTTGCGATCTCCTCCTCGAGGAGCTTGTCACCCTTCTCGCAAATTGTGACAATTTTCTCGCCAGCAATACACAAGGCGGTAACATCCTTCAAAACCTTTTGGGAGATTGTAGCAGCATTCTTGTATTTGGTGAGGGTATCAGGGTTGTTGAGAGAATAATCTACATGTTGTTATATTATTAGTTAATTGTTCTTCGTTCTTTACGCTGTTTTCCAAGGTGGTAGTGCAAATTCTTGTATCTTTCGAGTCGCATTTGGCGGGGTTCGTCTTTGCTCACCAAGCCAACATCAACAAAGTAAGATGGGAATTGATGATTAATAAGGAAATATGAACAACTGACCAATCTCCTGAGTTTCTTCCTTCTTATCGGCCATGATTGTAATGATTTTAAGTTATGCTGAGAAGTATTTGTGGATAGTATGTGGTTTTGGTTGTTTTACTCGGAAGGTGCAGAACAGTGTTTTCTTCTGATTTTCCCCTCGTAAGTTCCTGAACCTTTAGTACTTGGGAAGCTTGGAAGGATTTAGAATGTGTGGGCTTTGTTTCGCTTGGTGGGTGACCTCACTTATGCCTCGACCGTGTTGTAGCGGCTGTAAGTAAAAAGTAATAAGTAATAAGTAATACATGATAATAATAAATAATAATGCATTTAAAAATAATCAATAATACTTAATTATGGATGTATGATATGAATTTATTGGGATGCACGGGTATTATATTATTCAAATATATACTACAGAGTTATACATATATAGGTAAACCGAAATAAAACATGGCAGATTATTCATTCCGTCCAAAATGAACAAGGCGGTGAATTCTATCTATGTCTACTTGCTTAACCGTAAAAGTTACTATGGAGTACTATTAAGACCATTTTGGTCAATTTATCACTAATCTCACGCCCCGTGTATTATGTTGTGTTGTCGCGAGTTTGTATGGGGTTCGCGATTATGAGATTGTAAGATCTTACATTACCTATTCACAATTAAAACTATTTTTCTACTAATCAAATTCTTCCACTCGTTCTCTTTTATTCGTCGCATAGTTGTCGCGAATGTTTCCACCATGACAAAAGATCTACAACAAATTCCTCAAGATGAATCTTCCTCAGCTACCGCAGCTGTACCTTCTGAGTCTACGAATCCTACTTCATCTCAATCTTCTACTCTAACACATCGACCTCGGACGAAATCCGATTTTGATAAACTACTTCTCGAGCAATACCTTCATCACACTTTAGTCCACTCTAGCGCCATTGTCGATGGTCAGGATAAACGGAGAGCCTATTTTACCCACAAACACCATGAAGCGCAAGATTACGAACTGGTAAAAAGTCACAAAGATGTCTTTACAGCGAGTCGATTATATGGGGCAGGTTACAATGGATATGGCAATGGAGTCACAGATGGTCCAACAAGAATATTGTATGCGCATGCGAAGTTTGCGAAGAGGAAAGCAAAACCATTACGAATCAAGCGGAAAGACATGGCTATGCAGGCGGATCAAGTGGAAGAATTGGTACCCATAAGGTTGGATGTGGATTGGGATAAGGTCAAACTTCGAGATACTTTCACTTGGAATTTACATGATCGCACTGTTACCACGGAGTTGTTTGCGAAACAACTTATAGCGGATTTAGGTCTGGTTACTCCAGTAGCAGAACCAGTACTACAACAAGTTCAACAACAAATGAATGATCAAATTGTCGACTTCAATCCACTGGTTTATTTCCCAGAAGATCCTTTGGACGAAATGTTACCATATACAGCCTATAAGAATGATGAGTTGCGTATTCTCATCAAGCTTAACATCACCATTGGACCACATACATTAGAAGATAAATTCGAATGGGATATTAATAATCCTTTAAATTCACCAGAAGAGTTTGCGCAAAGTATGACCAAAGATTTATCTCTTTCGGGGGAATTCACTACAGCAATAGCACATTGCATACGTGAACAAAGTCAGTTGTTTATACGAAGTTTGTATGGTGTTGGACATCCATTCGACGGAAGGCCTGTAGAAGATGCCGATTTAGTTGCAGCATTTTTACCTTCACCTCTACCTTCAGTATTCCGGCCACATCAACAAATTAAAGAGTTTGCGCCGTATCTGTATGAGATGACTGAAGCAGATTTAGAGAAGCATGAGTTAGTATTTTCACGAGAACAACGAAGACAAAAGAGATCTGTAAATAGGAGAGGAGGACCAGTTTTACCGGATTTGAAGGATAGACAGAGAACAGTGAGAACTTTGGTTGTATCTTCCGTATTACCTGGAGCAGCAGCGACAGTTGAGGAAAGTCGATTATACAAACGAGTAGGGGTACCATCAGGAAGAGGAAGACGTGCTGGTTTTGGTAGACAAGACGGTGCAGATCTCTCGGAATCAGATGATAGTGAAGATTCTTCTCCTGAATCTCCGGCAGTACAAGTGAGTCAAGGTACTGCAAGAACGAGAAATATGCGTGGAGCAGCTACAGCTGCACAACAAAGAATGGCCAATATTGGAAGATCAGAAACTCCAGAAGCTATGCTAGCACATCATCATGAAACCAGAACATCAGCGAGGAAATTTGGTCGTGATGCTCGGGAGGATAGTATTGATACTCCTTCATTGATAATCAAATTAAAAATGCCGAAAGAAAAGTTCAGAAAATTAGTCAGAGATTTAGGCAGAGGTCGTCCAAATCAACAACAAACTCCTATGACTCGCGCAACATCAACATTCAGTACACCTGCTCCACCAGGATCTATGGGACCACCTTCAACACCTGGAGTACAAGCAGCTCAACCATTAGCAACAACTCCAGCACCAATACCTACTCCACAACCAGTAAATGCTGTAGCAGTAGGTCAAATTGGTAGAATTGATGCTCCAGCTCCTATCCCTGGTCAAGTTCTTCCAGCTGTAAGTTTATATTTTTCAATCCTTTTACTGTATCACTTCACATGATTCAATAAATCACCAGCCTTTCTTTCCTAATCTCCATACTTTTTCAAATCCCCAACTAACATCTTCATCAAGCCACCACCACCTCCAACCTGGCTAGCCACAGGTCTAACAGCCCTTCACCAACAATACCCCAACGACCGTTTCGAAGGCATGATGCGTTACTCCGCCGTCTCCATCTCATCCGAAACTCCAGTTCCTGCTCCACCTCCAGGTACTACCCCTGAAGGTATAAAATGGATGTACCTCCCTCGAATCAGATGTCATGATTGTCCTGGGAAATTATATACACCGGGACCGGATACCACGGTGGGAAATTTCGAGGTTCATTTGAAGAATAAGGGACATAGGGAAAAAGTTAATTTGAGGTTGGGTAATTCCCAGGCGGGATCGTCGACAGTATAGTATGGAGGATGGGTTGGAGTTGAGGTGGAGTTGGAGTTGAAGTTGGAGTTAGGGGTGGGGATGGGGATGAGGGATGAAATGGGATGGATGAACTGGGTGAAATAAGCTGGAATAAAATAAGTTGTTCACTAGGTAGTGATCACTTCACCCATCTTTTCAATGAATCAAACAAACCAATCAATCAGTCAAATGAATGAATGAAAGAATCACCATACCTACAACAAAAATAAAAGAAACGCGCAATTATATGATAGAATAAATAAATCAATCAATCATCCATATGATAGTATAGCATGCGTACTAAGATTTCTCTATTTCCTACAAATATATAATCATAATTATAAGAACCTAGCTTGTCCATAAGAGACCGAAAAAATTCGAACAATCGAATCCTGGTATAAAAAGGAATTCTGTATATCTATACTATAATAAGATATTAAAATTTTAGCTTCATTTTAGCTCCACTTTTTAAAATTTTATAAAATTATTATATAATAGATCAATACTCGGATTTTCTTTTATTAATTTTTATATAGAGTTCGACGAATTCAGTATTACAATTCTTTATAAATTAAAAATTCTGTATAAATTGAAAAATACTATATAAAATCAATATAATTGAAAAATTTGATCTGTATAAAGAGTTATCCCTTATAATGTAATTCCTTATAATTAGGTCCTTCTGTACTCTCAATCTCAATCAATCTATCCCTGATGAAAAGTCTATCTGTGATTATGTATGATTCTGATTGTGATCAATAAACATTCTATTCCATCCCATCCATCCATTCATCATTCCCATCCCATCCTGATATACCCCCCACCCGTCCTCCCAATCAAAACGCCATGCATCATACATCCCATACATCATGCATCCCATCCCATGTTCCCAAAACGCCTAGAATACTCCTCCATCTAGAAAAAAAATCAGATCCGAACGTCTGATCCATGATAACCAAGTTTGCATTTCCGGATAGATATATATATCTTCAATTTCTCCTCCCATGATGATGATGATGATGATGAGGAAGAAGTAAGTACTATGCTCCATCCCATCAACCCAACCGATACAACGCCATGAACTTATTATGTACCCATGATGTAAAACTTGCGCCAATCCCAGAAAACGTCGCTAGAAAGTGATCCAACCCAGCCACACATACGCCTTAATCAAAAAGTGCCTAGAACCTAGCAATCTATAGTATGTTCCCATCTTGAACAATCTGACGCGAAGCAATGAAACTCCTCCAGTTTCCGTAAAAGTTATGCTCGTCCAGCCATACTTTGTTTTCTCTGTGGAACACCTTGTAAAACGAATCCACTAGGTCTTCTCACCGGTGGTCCCACAATCCCTAATCCCATTTCCGAACTTCCATTTCCATTAGCACCATTCCCACCCTCACCCATTCCCCCCATCATTTCATCTCCTCCATTCTCTCCATTCTCCATTCCCGGTGGAGTTTTCTGAGCTCCTAATCCCTTAACTTTACAAATATTTAATGTAAATCCATTCGTAGCATTATGTAATTGTTCCCATAACCTCTCATCTCTATAACGATATTGAATTGGATATTGAATAAGTGGTGGAACCAAGGGTTGTGGATTCCAATTTGCGAGACCAGATTGGACGGCGAGGAGTTCTTCATCTGAGTCGATAGGTCCATTAAGGAGATCTTCATCTTCGAGAGGTGCATTGGCATCGATAGCTGCTTCTGTTTTGGGGTTAGAGGTTGAGCTTTTGAAGAGGGAAAGAAGAAGAGGAGAGGAAATAATTAAAATGGAAGTAAGGAAAAGAATAACATACTTTGTTGTTTGGCTTGATTTTTCTTTTGATATTGAGAAAGAAGCATATCATAAGGTAAAGTACGACCAGGAACAGCTCTTTTAGCTCCCATAGAATGCGATTTGCAAGTTAAAGAGCGAGCGCAAGGGACTCCATCTTTGAGGACTCCACATTGTCGTTCTACATCGACAGGACCTTTAGAAAGGGTTAAGTTGTTAGCTAAAAGTGCTTTTTGATGTAATCTTGTTGATCTTCTGGTCTCCATGATCGGATATCTTGATACAAATGAAAAAGATGTTAAATGTAAGGTGAGTATCTTCAAGTATCGCAAGAAAACTCTTGCAATAAATAGTGAAGCCCTTTTGGAGTACGGCTCAAATCGTTCACCCTTTCCACACTTCCACTATCTGCCTCCCTCGTCCCCACCATTACCCCGCCGTATATATGAAAGAAAATCCAGTATAGTTTTAAAAAATCAAAAATGCATACCTTTTGGTTTTGGAGCCTTTGGTTTTGGCTCTTCCTTTTTCTTCTTCTGCTTCGGACCCTTCTCTCCCTCACCATCTGCCTTTCTCTTCTTTCCTTTCGCATCCCCATTATTTTTTCCCGCACTCTTTTTCGAACTCTTAAAACCACCTGGACCCTTCTCATCATCATCGTCATCATCATCACTCCCCATCTTCGTATCTCCATCCCCATCCACACCTTTACTTGATAATTTCTTCTTCACCTTATCCCTAGCTTCCTTCGCTTCTTTTTTCTTCAACAATTTCAACCTCTTCGCATTCAAACATGCTTTTACATGCTTTTCCGTCGCGGACTTCAACACACTCTTTTTGCAATGCTTACAAACCTGCAAATCAGGACTATCTTCCAATGGTCTTCCTGTCGCAAAAGTTTCAAGCGCAGAATCATCCAACATATTAACAACCGGACCTGGACTCGAAATTGTCGTACTTGGTGTATCGGTTCCCTTCTTCTTCTCATCAACTACGTAGCCTAATTAGCCACTCATCCTATAAGTCGAGTTGTAATTTCTGCGGAGAATCACCATCAATAATACTTCCTTCTCTCCAATTACCAGGTTTATTATGTTTCGGAGGTTGTTTCTTTAATTTGATATTGCCCAGTAACTTATCAACACCTCCTCGATCTCTCTTGGGCGCGACTTTGATAGTGGAATCATCCTCACTCGCGACAGAAACTGTTAAGTTTGATTAATTATATAATTTTTCGATGGCTCAAAGAAGAAAGAATTACCTCTACTCGTAGCCATATTGTCGCGCAACTTCTAGAAGCAATGTTGCAGAATATGTGTGGTGTGTAATATTTCTTTGTAGATGATATGATGTTGTGACAATGTCGGGCGAGGCTGAGATAAACCAGGGTTGATTGATTCCGGCTCGATTCGGTAGGTTCCGGTAGTTTGGTATCTGCAGCCTTGGTCTAGGCCTGTTTGTGGGGTGTGGGGGATTTCAAGCTTGTTTCTGGGAAGAATCATGTATGTCTTTTTGAGATATGTTTCTTATCTGCTGTTGTTGAAAAGATATAGACTTCTAAGATCTTACATTTGGTGATGACTGGTAGCGGAGCCTCAAATCATTGTATGGATAAGGTCAACATTCTTAGGCTTTTATGGCAGTAGTATAGCACAGTAAGCAGATATTCTTTGGTCAAAATGTTAAAATAGCTGAGTACGATTTAACTCCTCATATAATCTGAATGTTGTAATTCATTTGGTTAAAAGCAGGCTCTCAAATTTTTGTATCTGATCCAGGAAGGATATCTATTCTTAGGTTTTGATGATAGTCGTATAATATACCTATCTAGTAAATAGACGTTCTTCAGAAGTGAGTATTCAACATATTTGAGGCGAACTTCTTACAACCTAAAATCTCAAATGATTTGAATATTATAATCAGATTCAATGCTTAGAAAATTGAAATCTCTAAATACAGCTCAAGATCTCGAGTGATTTGAATCTTTTAATTAGATTCAAGATTCCAGATTCAAAAACCTTGTATAGTAAAGAAACCCCTTTTCTCCGCTTGAAAAGCCACGCATTCACAATCTTAATTATATTTATTCATGATTTATACATGTCATTTATCTCCTCTCTATAAATCTATCCTAAAGCTTTCCTATATCCCCTATATACCCATCTACTTCCTCACACAACAATGCGGAGTCCCTCCCAAGTACCCAAAGCACAACATCGCAACCACAGCACACATCCCCGCCACCACGGCATTCATATTCCCATACCCAATACTATCTCTCAACGACCCAGCAATCACCGGTCCAATAGTAAATCCCGCACTAAAAACCATACTATTCAACGCATACAACTGTGCATATGGACCTTCCTCCCCAAATAAATCCTTATTCGCTCGATGATATTTCTCCGCTACAAATGATGCTTCCACTATACTCGGTGCTCCTATCATCGATAACCCAAGTCCGCAGAGTGATAGTAAGATACAAAATGTTACTAAATTATGCGTGGTATTTTCGACAGGTAGTCGGAGGAGAATGAGTGGTAGGATGAAAAATGTATAGCCGACTGTTCCGATGATTTTGGGCCCGTATCTATCGACTCCCATTCCGGCAATGGGTCCAAAGATTAAAGATGTAAGAACTAGAGGTGTGAAAAGTAATCCGGTTTTCAAAGCTGGAAATCCAAATAGTGATTGAGATTGCGTGGGAATGGTGGCGTCGAATACGCCAAGTATGGTTGCTTGCATGAATGCTACCAATTCGGCGGTAAGTAATCTGGGCGAGGAGAGAAGAAATAGAATTGGGAATTTTCGAACATGTTCCGGGAGTTCTTTTTGGATTCTCCATGATTCGATATCGGCATCCTTCCCATTTCCCAGTAATGGTGCATCTTCTCCATGTTCCCCGTTCCCATCACTTCCTGTCTCATCACCATCACCATCTTCTTCCCCATCCTCAACACAATACCTCCTCGCAATCTTCTTCTCAATCAACACACCCCTCATCAAAAAATCCAACCCCAACAACCCCATCCCCATCCCAAAAACCGCCCCACCCCCCACCTTATCATAAACCACTCCTCCCAACACCGGCGCCACCAATTCTCCCACACTAATAAAACTAAAAATACTCCCAATCGTCACCCCCAACTTCTCACTTCCCACTGTATCCATCACCAGCGCCAATCCAATCGTCCAAACGATTGCTCCTGAAATTCCCTGAAAAATCCTCGCTACAATTAATACCTCTATACTTCTTCCCACCATTAACAGTATCGTACTAGCAAGTAAAGCTCCCAATCCAATTAGGAATGGTAATTGTCTCGAAGCCCATCGATCTGCTATCCATCCCGCTGGAAATGAGAATAAAACAGAAGCTCCCGCATAACTGGCTAGCAATACTGATGTATAATACTGTATTTCTTCCTGTTCAACTCCTATTCTATCAGAAAGGATAAATGGAAGAATAGGCACGATGATTCCGTATAAGAATAGATCGGTAAACATGCCAATGGCTACTGTTGCGAGGATAAAGAGGGTATTGGAACGAGCTTCTAATGCCCAGGGACGACTTGACGATGTCATTGCTGCCGTTATATTCGTGGGATGACAATTCGTGGGAATATCGAATTGAATAAGAATAAATGCTTAAGCTAAATCAATGTTAAGAATATCACAATAAATACAAGGAAGAAAAAAAAATTCGGAATTCGAAAAAGACTTGTTGCGCATGTCGTCATATGTAGGAGGACTTTTCGTTTCCTTTCTCATAAGTTTTTTTTTTAATGGGTAGACCCGAAGCTAGTGAGTAGATGCTGCTAACGGGATTGATTTCGGAATTGTCATCATATCGGAAAAGTGTTTGTCGGATTTTGATGGGTTTGTATATTAGTTGATGGGTAGGATTTGCATCTGTATTTGTATTGTTTGATAGATAAGAGTCAGGTTTTTTCTATTAGTAGATTAGTAGATTAAGCTTCCTATTGGTGTTGTTGTCGTGTAGGTATTTAATCAATCTGCATGATTACCTGAATCCGAGATATTTACCAGGTAGGGGAAGGGAGTTGCATATTCTCATGCCAGGCCGGCCTCTACTTACTTTTGTACTCTTTTTAATGATTCTTTGGATGGTTCAAAATAGAGCTTTATAGGGTGATCATGTTATTACATCGCCATGGGCACGATAAAATGTATGTGAAGATACCTAGTATCCAGTGACTGGGTATCTAATTAAACCTAAACCTCAAAAATCAAACCCCAAATGGAACAGTAGAAAAGAGTGATACACAATCAGAGAAGAGCAATGCATTGTGTATGACATGTCATAGAATGATATTCCGTATAAGCTCTATTTCATATCTTTTCTCTTCGCTTCTCAATCTCTCCACCGCATTCACAGCTGCAAAACAAATGAACTCTCTCACACAAAGTAAACTCCTCAACTCCTCTCCCTAAATTCTTCCTTCGCTTCATATTCTTAGGTATCCATAACATCTACCTCCTTTCCTCCTCCCCCTTCTCCACTCCAAAGAAATCAAAGTCATAATATAAATACAAATAAAGCTAGTCTCTGTATAAATTAACCAGAAGACTCCCGGATTGAATCCAATCATGCTGGAAAACAAAGTCCATATCCACTTCTCTGTTCTTCCAACAAATGGAAAAACCACACATGAAATCCCCCTCAATTATTTGTCTTTGAGCCAACTTCCTGTTCATTAAATATAGCTAACCTTAACTCCCATCCCAATCGTTTTCTTGACTCTCCCCAATCCCTCACTCATCATTCTCCTCATCCTTTCTCGAACTTCCCTCCTTCCGAAAACCACTAGTATTCCAATCACGAAAGCCACCATCCTTAACATTACCATCGGATTCCTCAAATTAAGACTTCCCCCCATATTCCCCAGTACCAATTTCAAATTACGCATTATGATTCCCATTTTCTCCATCATGGTTTTCTGTTTCTTTTCTTCTACTGATTTTCGAGAGTGTGGTTTGGTGGTTGATGATTTGGAGATTTTGGATTGTCGAGGATTATTAGAAGCTGAGGATGATGTTACAGATCCGTTGGTCACAACTGGAGTTTCGTCTTCAATTCCAAAGTCGATTTCTGAGGTTCCCCCTGCGCTTGCTCTGGCCTTTTTATTAATTTCTTCCCGTCTCCTTTCTTCTTCTTCTCGCCGACGTCGGCTTTCTTCTATATCTCTCTTGAGTTGTTCTTCTCGGTATTCCTTCTCTAACCTTTCTCTTCTCTCGCCTTCCTCACTTTCCTCCTTCAGACTTCGTAATGCCCCAAGGAAAGCCTCTCTTCTTTCATCATCCAGAACTTCACTAATGGTAATGAATTCTCTCGCATAATCCCATTCATTATTTCGAAGTAAGACGTGCAGAGTATAGAGTTCTAGTATCTTCACTCGGGCATTAAGATCTCTTGGTGTATCTGTTTCGGGTTGGGAGCGACGTTTAGAACCTGGGAATGGATTTGAGGTAGTAGGTGTAGAGGATTGGGACATAGAAAGGGATGGGGTGTTGGATGTTGCGAGATAGGTCTCGAGGCGAGTCTGATTAACCTTTTGGGTACGAGCATGGGCTAGGAGGAGAGTTGCTCTATCATGAAATTAGTTTCTTCCTTCATAATAGGGATATCCGGGATTCGAGAATATACGGGGAAGACGAACAAGTTTATAACAACATCTGAATCCACATCTCCTTCAATTCCGTGATATCCGTTCCTCACAACTTCTTCCCAAACTTCTCCGTCCCTGACCTTAGCGACCAGTGCTCTAAATTGACTGGTTCCAAATGCTTGTTTTCCTTCTGCTGGATCCAATTCAAGAATCGCATTCAATATTGTAAGGTACAGACTCCAGACTTTGATACGAGTAGTACGAGAAGCTTTTGATATTGGAGCCAAAGATTTCGCGGGATCATCAGGAGTGGTGTTCTCGGTATCGGAAGAAGAGGATGGTGTAATTACTGGTAAGATAGTGGAGAGCGATTCAGGTAATCGACGCGTGAGAAAGAGAGTCGAAGCTTGACGATAAGTTTTCGATATTTGAGAAGTACGACGGGATGATGAAAGGGAATGGGAAAGGGATGAATGCGACGATGAAAGTATATGTGGTGAAGATACCTGATCTGTTTGATTGATTGTCGTGATAGATCCATGTGAAGCCATGGTTGATGAAGGAATAGAGTTGTAGAATTGAAAATAAAGTGGTGA
The DNA here is from genome assembly GCA_014898415.1 of Stromatinia cepivora. NCBI lineage: Eukaryota > Fungi > Ascomycota > Leotiomycetes > Helotiales > Sclerotiniaceae > Stromatinia > Stromatinia cepivora. The sequence continues at coordinate 676,436 of RCTD01000027.1, read as the reverse complement.
TTAAAGCGAAGGAAATTGAAGACGTTTATTAGAGGGAAAGTCCTGGAATGAGGAAATGAAAGTTAAAGGACTGTGACATTTGAAAATGTCAATGAAGGTTGTAACTCTAACGAGGGAAATGTTAAAGCCTCGGTCCAATAAGTCCAGGAAGATAGAGAGAGCATGGGGCGGTGTGTTGATTGATTTGATTGGTGAATTAAATGAAATTAATTATGAAAAGCTTACATAATGGTATGAACAACATAATTTATGCTCATACTTCATACTTCACTTCACAACAATCACGAGACAATACAATCACTTGTGAAGCAAGCAAGCAGGTGAGGTTTGATTTTATATCTGTATATACTACCAACCAATATATATCTATTATACATATATATTTATTCATTTTTGAGACAGTACAAGAGGATGAAGAACAATCATGAATATTAGACGATAGAAAACTAAAGAATGTCTTCAAGGTAAAACATGAAATACAACAAACAAGATCAATCTTCATCAATCATCTTGTCGCCTTCCCCTTTAGCTTAACTTCCATATCTTTTACCTTATCAACCTGTCAGGTATCTAGGGGTCATCTTCACAGTTTTAACTTCACTCAAGATGAAAATTCTTGAACAAAACGAATAATCAGATTCACCTTATTCTGAACTTTGGCATCTCCGCTTTTATGTGGTACTTAGGTAACTACCTAAATTCAAATATACCTTCTTAGAGCAACAACCAGCAACCAGCAACCAGCAACCAGCAACCTTCGACCACCAACCTCAAGTTTTTGGCCATCAAATCACTATCAATATGGAGGTTGACAAAGATAATTGGAGGCGACTTTTGCTTCCAATTTTGAAGGATATCTCAAATGCCACCTTTGTTTCCTTCGATCTAGAAATGAGCGGGATTACTACACGACCAAAGCATAGTAACCAGGAGCGAACTCATGATGTCGGAAAACCCAGTCTCCAACAACAATATGAAGAAGTTAAGGATGCCGCTGAGGCTTTCCAAGTTCTTCAAATTGGTATTACTTGTGTTGAAGAAGACCGTGACAAGGGTACGTATAATATTTCTCATCGCCACTCTTAATTCCGGATGCTAACAAATTCTAGAATATTATCTTGCTAAACCATACAATATCAACCTCAGCCCATTATTCCTTTACGATAGAGTCTTCGATCTTGATCGCAAGTTCTGTTTTTCTAGTGCTGCTACCAACTTCCTTCAATCCAATGGCTTCGATATTGGTGCAGTCTTCACCAAAGGTGTTCCTTACTTGTCGGAGCAAGAAGAGGCCGAAACTCGTGAGCGTTATGATCAGAGAATTGAGAGAAATGCATCAATTCCTACCATCATTTTTGATCCCAGTGATGTTGGAACATTGGATTTCTATCGAAGAGCTAGATCGACTATCACAGAATGGATTGAGGCAAAAGAAGTAAGTGATATTTGTTATACCTTAGTATATCCTATACTGCTCAACCACTTCCCCCCACGAAGATATTTCTTTTCAATGCTCGGGCTGGACATGAGTGCTGTAAGCAGTGATATCTTTGTCAAATGTCATTCTTGACATCTGAATGCGGTTCCGAAAATGCGTTACTTTTATGGATAATGTAAAATGTTGATGGGTTACTATTCCTAGTTACTTGCTAATATCATTTAGCCCAAGATGGCTTCTGTCAATGTGGATAACCCCAAAGGTCCTCTGAATGGTTTCCAGCGAAGATTAGTTCATCAGCTTGTCCGTAGCGAATTCCCTCAGTGCAGATGTTTTGCCCGGTTGGAAGGATCATTCATGCAGGTCGAAATGATTGATCATGATAGAGAAGCAAAGGTATGTTGAATTCATCTCATTGGACTGGCTTATTGCATTGGATATTGAACGACTTTACGTACACCCTCCCCCCAACCTACTTAAACCTGGTATCCTCATTATTAATAATGTATAGAAAACAATCGAGCAATTGAAAACATTCAATCAGCGAGTTGCTCAACAATCTGGGGCACGATTCATTTTCGAAGCACTTTGTGGTGGTGACCTAACAGGTATCGATCCAATGTGGTCATACACGGTTGATGAAAACGTGCAACCTAACACTACCGATTCTTCGCGGGATGTTCTTGAATCTGAACTTGCTGCAGTCACTAAGAAGCTTAAGAAGAAACAACATGTTATTGTCGGTCACAACCTATTCACTGACCTTTGCTTCTTATACAAAACCTTCATTGGCACTCTCCCAGCTGGTGTAGGAGATTTTCAATCTCAAATTCACTCGCTCTTTCCTTTTGTTATTGATACAAAGTATCTTGCAACTTACAATAGTGATGCTATGAATCCTCGCGTCAACCTCAAAGAGCTATTGATCCCAGTCAGTAATACCGTTCCTTTACTCCGACATGCAAATATCATCAGATGTTTCCTACTCTGTATCGTTTGCACTTCTCAATGGAGCTGAACCCCTTCCATTATTCTCAACCCTTCTCCTTTATTGGCAAAAGCTAATTTCCAAATGTTCTAGTTTCAAAAAGTACATATGCCCCTCATCCTTCTCCACGAAAAGCATAACACTTACGGCGCCGTCAATGGCAAATCTCATGAAGCCGGCTTTGATAGTGTAAGTACAGACCTATAAACTCTTCCCAATATTCCAATATATTTCAACCTTTCTCAATAGCACTTTTTTCCTCCTCAACCACATTTCCTAACGATTACTAACCCCCTAATGCTCTAGTGGATGACAGCCGAACTATTCGTCAAACTATCCGCTCAGCTTTATGCTGAACAGACAGATCTAAATCAGTATGAAAATAAAACTCAAGTCAATTATAGCGAGATAGAATATGACTCAGATTCCGATTCCGACGACCAAGAAGGATCAGGAGGCGCCCCTCTCGTTTCCCCTCTCTCTAATCCTCCTATCATAACAGCAAAGCTAAACTCAGATGCACATCGCCCGGGTGACTGGCACGCTATGCAACTTAACAATCCTTTCTCGGCGCTTAATGTTGAATATGTGCGGAAAGAGGATAAGAAGAGAAAGAAAGTAGCGTTTGGGGATCAGATGCCTAGACAGTGGATTCCGGGTTTGGAGGAGAGTTTCTGGGAGGTTTATAGGAATAAATTGAGGGTTAATGCTGTGGAGGGGGGTGTTTGTGATTTAAGTTGTGGGTTCAATGGGGCATTGAATGGTGGGAGAAGTGGAAGGGTTAGGAAGGAGGGGAGGGGAAGGGGTGATTGGGTTTAAGTTTTAGGAGCTGTGGTTGCGGAGGTAAGGGTAGGTGTGAAGGGTGAGGAAGGGAAATGAGCGGAGTGTTGCATATCGAAGTTTCTGCGATTTGATTCGATTGAAGGCTCACGTTGAGATGACTTGATGCAAAGGATCAAATAGATGAAGTAGCTTCTGACGGTTTCTGAAGTAAATGGTGGGAGGGGCGATGGCATGGTTTTACATACTAGGCTAGGTATCTATTAGTGGAAATAAACCTAGATAGATATGTTATGGATGAATGAATGGATGAAATTATGACTCTCATATATTTATCTCTGTCACATCGGAAACCATAAGAAGTGAAAGTGTATGTTCTGCGTATTTGTATGTATAAGAAGTTGCATGGAATCCCTCCGGATAATGGAAAACAATTTATGTGTGAGTAATATCTAGCTAAATGAGAATTAGAAAGGGGGTGGAAGGAGGGGGGTAAGAGATACGTGGGGGGACTGGGAGTTATCTGGAATGTGAGAGGTTTAGAGAGGTTATTAATGGGATAAGTTTTTTTTGGATGGGGTATGTTTTGGTGGTATTGTTTGGTGGTATGTGATGGATGAAGGGCGGTTTATGGAGGGGGCTTAATGGAGAGAGGGAAGGTGTGGAGGGTGGTTGATGGGGTTTATGGAGGGAGATATATAATTGCATAATTGTATAATTTGGCAGAATATAGAAGTGGGATAAGTAGGTAGGTAAATGAATAAATGCCCACCTGAGTATCTCATACTAACTTTGATTTTAATCAACCCTTGTATATTCTCTATCATCTATAAAGAAATATTCCACCTACGCCGTTCCTTTGCTTCAATCCTAGACTCCCTAGGCTCTCAAGATTTCATCTTAAGTTTGGGTGATAGTTTAGCCGAACCCCCTTTCCTTTCCTTTCAAAAAAATAAAATAAAATAAGGGTAAACCTAGTCTTCAAGCTGCTGTGTTGGTTTTTATAGTGTTATGTATTCTTGCTTGACCTCTCTTTTTTGGGGGGGGTTGATGATGATTCAAATCGAGGAACCTTAGGTATGAGCGGTAGAGACCTTGATCTAGCTGCATTCAGTGCAGCCGTCATAGCCTTCGAAAGTATTCGCGTACACCAGCTTTCGATGCCATTGTGCCACAAGCTTCAAACCAAATATTATGTACTGGTGTGGGATATTTAAGTGCAGCCCACCTCAACCTTCCCCCAATTATTCGTGCAACTTACAGTACCCCCACTTATATTAATCGATCTCCAATTTTATATCAAAAACAACCAAAATATATAATTTTCACTTGAATATTTTAATGTAATAGAAAATTCAATAAATAAACTCCTTTATAATTTTGATTATTTATATATAAAAAATTATGTATAATAAATTTCAAAACCCCCAAAAATTTATTGAATAATAATAATTTTAAATTGAAACTTTTATTTTTCTTAATTTTCCTTACAAAAATCAAACTTAATTTACTTTACTAATTTTCTATTTTGATTATATAATCCAGAAAATTTGTAAAAATAAATTTCAAATTTTTAATTATTAATTCAGATCGAAATATTTGAAATTATAAATTTTAAAGATCTTTTTATTATTATTATAAATATAATTATTTGTTAAAGTAGATGAGTTTTGATGTAAAAAAGCCTTTCGACTAGTATAAGTGGTCTAGTACTGTACCAAAATTTTCAGTCAATTTCCCGCCCATATCACCCAAACTGATGAAGAGGGAAAAATGGCGGGGGTCGTAGTGCAGGTTGTAGTCATTCAACACGGTTTCATCATGGAGACTTATGGCGAAATGGTGTTGTAGATAGGCTTACAGTTAACTTCACGGCGTTGGCGCGCTTTCACACTTTAGTGTTGGGATTCTGCTGGGAGAAAAACAAGCTGTTATGATGGAAATTTTCCGAGATAGTTCTCTTCGTTGGGGTTTTTTTTTAGCGCTGGACTGATTTTTAGCTTGTGGTGACGGTTTCGTTACGAACTTCTTCGGAGAGATATTGGGAGTTGGCGCCGAGAGATGGGCGAGATACCCCTTCTGCGAGTTAGCAATACTAGATCTCTTCTGCTTTTTTCTTTCGACTTGAGTAATTTAATGCTATTCACTTTGATTTGAGGGTTTGGGGGTGTGATGGGTGGGCAAATGTGAAGGAACAATCCATTCAGATTAAACTTTGTTCTTCTATTGTATAATGATAGCTCGCCTCTATATTAGTAACTGACAAGTATCTGGATAACTTGACATGATATACAAACCATAGCTATGGGCATGCCAATGATAGGTAGGAATCATATCGACACAGGCCAATCGGAGTTGCGTTATGGCGAAGAACTGCAAAGAGTCTTGCTTACTTTCATATTATCCACCAGGATGAGCTTGAATCATCTATAATCATCCCATATCTATCGGAACATACTCCTATCGATTTCGACCAGGAAGTCATCCTCTTTCAGGGAAAGCTAGAGGACACAAATCCGGATTCTCCATGATGCAATCCAAAAAGACAGATATATATCATTGGCTTTGTAATAATCGAAACATATTAAGAATTATTGAGTCAGACTGGAATGTGATATCACATTGTTTCGTCATAATGTTTTGTATATTACAGCCGGTGATTGGTCGACGACGAGGTCTTGACAAATTTAAGACCCACTTCCCCACACTATTCCCAATTCACAATAGTTCCAACTGTTTTGGAGATCTCCGGAAAAGATAACCGCGAGGATTATAGCGAGAGGTGGTTTATGTTAAAATCATGGGTACGGTGAGTATATAAATCCATACGAACATCAATGGTTAAGTGAACTTCTCCTATTCTTTGCATTTTCCATCTACATCATCACTTTGATATCATCACTTTGATATCATCACTTTGATATCATCACTTTGATATCATCACTTTGATATCATCACTTTGATATCATCACTTTGATATCATCACTTTGATATCATCACTTTGATATCATCACTTTGATATCATCACTTTGATATCATCACTTTGATTGTTCTACTCAAAAAGTCCATCAATCATGGCGACAACAACTACTACTCAAATTGAACTCCAATCCTTTCCCAATGATTCTTCACCTTGGGTTCCAAGTCCACGAGATGAATCCGATCCGGAAGATATCAGACAAGATGCAACTCCACCCACGAACGCTGTAGAAGTTTTACAGAGATGGAATTATCCTCCCAAGAATGCATTTCGAGTGGGAGCTTCATTTTGGGCTTTCTTTCTCATGGGAATGAATGATGGTTCTTATGGTGTAAGTTCTTCGTCTTCAACCTCAATATCTACCAAACACTAAACAAGGAAGGCTTTAATCCCATTTGTAAGTCACATATGACTTTGCAATCGCCAAGTCCTATACTGAAACATATTCTCAAGCTGGAACAATATTACCATCTATCCTACACTGTCATATCACTTATCTTCCTCTCCCCTTTTGCAGGTTACACATTCGCATCCTTAATCAATGATCCCGTACACGTGCATTTTGGTCAACGGGGTGTAGCCATCATCGCAGGACTATGTCATCTCATTTCATACATAGTACTTTCTCTTCATCCCCCATATCCAGCTCTCGTCGTCATGTTTATCTTTGTGGGAATGGGTAATGGACTTGTGGATGCAGCTTGGTGTGCGTGGACTGGTAATATGGTAAGTGCGAATCAGGTACAGGGATTTTTGCAAGCTTGTTATTCATTGGGTGGGACGATTGCACCTTTGATCGCTGCGGCAATGTTGGCTAAGGCGGGGTTGGAGTGGTATTACTTTTACTATATTATGGTAAGTGTTGTTTGTTGTATGGTCTCAAACCATTCTATGCCAATTGCCGTGGATCGTTTACTGATAAGGCACAGACAGCAGTGGCAGCCACTGAGCTCATTACCTCTACATGGGCCTTCTGGGCCCAAACCGGTCATGTATACGCATTAGAGAATCCTCGAGATGTAAGTGCCAAGACAGGAAGACTTAGAGAAGCATTAAGTCATAAATTGACTTGGATCTTTGCTGCCTTTATCTTCGGTTATGTAGGAGCTGAAGGTATTTTCCCCCTACAACATCACAATTTTTGTATTATTAACAAACATCACAGTCTCCCTCGGTGGCTGGATCGTAACCTTCATGACCCAAGTCCGCTCCGGCACAACATTCTCTTCCTCTCTAACCTCCACCGGTTTCTGGGCCGGCATGACAGTCGGTCGCATGTGTCTAGCCTTCCTAACCGCCTGGCTCGGTGAATTCACATCCGTGCTCGTCTACCTTGGGATCTGCCTCGTCCTCGAACTACTCTTCTGGCTTATCCCTTCATTCTACGTTTCCGCCGTGGCAATAGCACTCCTAGGCATGTTTCTCGGCCCACTATTTCCAACAGCTATTGTACTAGTCACAAAACTCATGCCGAAGGAACTACATGTCGGGAGTATTGGATTTGCGACTGCCTTTGGAGGAAGTGGAGGAGCGGTGTTTCCATTTATTGTAGGGGCTTTGGCGCAAGCGAAGGGTGTAAAGGCGTTGCAGCCGATTGTATTGGCGCTGTTAGTGGCGATTTCTGGTCTGTGGATGTTGGTTCCGAGGAAAGGAAAGAGAAACGAGGGGACCGACGGGGAAAGGGAATCCGGCGAAGGAGTTATGGTTTCAATCTGATTTGTACTCCGTATATGGACCTTGGTCTTGAGGTTTTCTCCATCCCGATACCGTTTCAATACAGCAATGCAATTATCAAAGCAATAGCGTAGATATACACCTTGTTTTAGTCCTAGAGTTCCAGATCGTCTTAAAATCAGTGTTTCCAAAGATCTTCGACTATCCGGTCCCTGTAAACCTCCCTAAGCCAAACCATTCTCAGCCCTTCCTGACTAACCCTCATTATTTGATTGACACATCCACTCAATACATTTAAATCACCTATGCTCCAGCGTCCCGAGCCTCTTCCTCATATTCCTGCACATGTGAACAGTCGATGGAATTCTGCAGTTTGATCGCTGGATCTGGATAGATGGTATAATATCAATAGTGAAGTCAGGAGGGAGATCAACAATTGGGTCCCATATGCTCGCTCTCACATATTTCCGAAGTATTTTTCAGACTGGCAAGCAGATATCGCTGGGCTCGCCGGCACGTTAAATATTTTGAATTAATAGTCTCAGTCTAGATCAGCCACTTGCTATGAAATGAGTCTATGTAGAAAGATGAATGAGTGGTGATAGTATGATATAAAAACGTTATCGTGACATTTTTGGATGATGACTAAGCGAATTAGGAATAAAGTGGGACATAGAATTATGCCCGTTTGAAGCATTCCTCTTCGCAAGTTTCGCACATCCATATTCAACGCCAGGCCTTTCCAGCGGTATGGATGCATCTGTCACTAAGAAACCCAAAAGAACTGCATGCGATAGATGCTATGGGCTTAAAGAACGATGCGAGCGCGTATCGCCTTCCGCCAGGTGTGCAAGGTGTGATAGGTTGGGTTTGGGGTGTTTAACTGTGCGACCGGTGCGGCCGGCGGGCAGGAGAGTACATCGTGCGGACTTAGTGAGCAGAATAACGTTGGGCAAATCCAAAAATTTGCAGCAGCAATACCAACCTAGCATTGACGCTTGTTTGAACCTGCAACCAGAAGAAAAGGAGTTATTAATGTTTCTCCTAAGCCAGCCGGAAAGCCTGAATCAATATGTTGCGTGCCCGAGCTTTCAAGCTGGGCAGCAGCAGTTATTTTCTGTCCAGTTGTCAGCAGCCCTGCCATCGCTCAAGGATGCTCTTCTCGCATGTGCTATAACTTTGAAGCAATCCAGAACTGCAATGGTCACGGATACGACTTTCAGTGTGCAGTACATATTAAAGGCCATGGATGTATTACGTTCCCTACCTGTTTTGTCTTCACAGGATGCATTTCTATGCAATGCTCTAGGAGGTTTACTGGCTTTCTCGATATCTTCAGCTATCGGTGTAGGAGTTCCAGATATTTGCCGTCACTGTCTCGGCACAACAACTCCATTTGTGGAAACAACAGTGTCCGGTGCACAAAACGATCCGTGGAAGAGCTTTCTTATCTTATTGGAGACCATGGACTGTCTTGTTTATCGACAAAAGCCGATACTCAGAATTCGAATACCATCCTCTGTTGTTGTTGACTGTCGCCTTGGCCTCTGTTTGCCTCTGTTGCCTTACTATCATTATCTTTGTGTGATCAGCAATTCACTTCTCAACACAACTGACGTGAACATTCTAGCTCGCTTGCAAAAGCAGCTAGATGATATCCATTGCATCGTGGAGCCATGGCAGCCATCTCACTTGGATCAACTTGTTGAGCAGTTTGATTCGACAGAAATCGTTCACCTTCTTGCGCAAGCCAAGGTATACCGCTTAGGAGCGCTCTTATTGGGTCACAGGTTGCGATTTCCATTTGGTCAGGAGGACGCTCAGGCCAGTGGTGTCGGTCCGGCCCATTTCGTATTATACAGAAGAGGCTTGTCAGCTGCTGAAGATGTTTCGGGTCTCTATCTAATTGCCGAAATATGGTCAAAAGAAATTATGATGGAACTTGAAATGGCAAAAGGAGTCACGAAGCGATCAATGCGATTTGTGACTTTACCATTCATTATCGCAGCGGTTGAGGTTCGAGATAATAATCTACGCCTCAAAACGCTTGAGTGTGTGAATGATTGCGTCGACCAGTACGCCAAGTTTCTACAAAACGCGACCAAGATATTTTTGTCTAGAATTTGGCAGGAGCGAGATTTGAATCTTACGACTCGTTGGTTCGACTCTATCCATAAACCATGTCCCGTGCTAGATTCTATTAATGCAACGTGTTTTAGTGGCTAATAGATCTAATGGAATTTCGTACGAAGAATACTTTTCTGCATTTCTTGTCACACGTATCACATAGGCATATGGAAATAGCCTCAAAGGTCAACAATCGAAACAAAAAATTATGCCAAGGACGAAAGGTCTTCCGGAATGGACCAAAAACTTATGGGAGTTGATCCCATAGCTAGCAATTCGTCATTCAGTATGCAAGGGCCTAGGTATGACATTTATCACTGCTTTAAACCTTGTTTATGATCGAGTCCAGTACAGCTGCCGCCTTGATCAAAGCCTCATCCTTATGCCTGTATCCTACAACCTGCACACAAATTGGTGCGTCCTTGTAGTGTTTAGGGTCGGTATCTTCGCAGTATATGTTAGCATGAGCTACACTAAATTAATTGCAAAGGAGGCGGTATTTACATAGACTGTAAAGCTGATCATCATCTGGACCGAATTTGGCGTTGCTCAGATCATCGGCGAGGTCCATGTCTTGAACTTGATCCACAGGAATCACAATAGCCGGGTAATCGAGATAGTTCCACAGGCTAGTATATGCTGCTCTCGTCCAGCAGTCTAAAGGAACTGCCGTATGCGGTGCTGGAGGCATTAGAATCATATCTAAATCGTTGTCGCGAAATAGTTTAAGGTACGTTTTCGCGGCTTCGGCTCGGCGGTGATTCAAATCAAATAAGCCCCGCAGTGTCGTTCCTGGCACTGTTAAAAGGCCAGTTGCCGTCAGTGATGGGACTGGTGGCTCCCCTGTTCGCTTGAATTGTTCGTAATAGTACTTTTGCGGTCAGTCTACACCCAGTAAATCAGGACTTTGACTTACATCGCTTCCTGATAATGTCATATAACTGACAAAGTCTTGGTAAATTGATTTGACGTCTGGCAAATCGATATGAATGATCCGAATATCGTTATTGCCACCAAGAATATCAACAACCTGCTTTAAACCACGTCTTACTGGCGGTGATGGAGTATAGACGCCATCATTATGAGCAACACCAATCCGGAGCTTGTGTGTGGGTTTGAGATCTACCCACGGAATCGAGATTGAACTGCTATCATACTTCCACGTGTCTGCTTGGAGTATCGACTTTAAAAAGAGTGCGCAATCCCGCAGTGAAGCTGCCATAGGTCCAACTGTCGATCGAACACCAGCTGTTCCTGGAGGAGTGAGGTCTCGCACACCACTATGAGGAATCAACCCTACGCTTGGCCTGAACCCATAGATACCATTGCATACCGACGGAACACGAATGCTACCACCAATATCCGTCCCAACTCCGAGAATGCTACCTCGAAGGGCGAGAAGAGCACCTTCACCCCCAGTACTCCCGCCCGCAGTGAGCAATTTATTACGAGGGTTCAAAGTTCTTCCGAAAATATTATTATCACTATCTCCAGTCATAATTGACTGGGGCAAGTTAGTCTTACAGTAAAGAACTGCACCCAAATCAATCAGCATAGCAGCAAGTGCGCTGTTCTCTTCGGATGGCTCATCCACATAGCAACCCAATCCAGTCGAAGTATCATATCCCTCAACTTGAAAACTATCTTTGAGGGAAACTGGTAATCCAAATAGTGGCGGAAGAGAATTTTCACTGGAATTCATGTCGAATTCCAGGTCAAGTTTCTTTGCTCGTTCAATAGCTTCGCCGAAAAATATTTCCGTCAAACAGTTCGTCTGTCAACCGATCCAATATTAGCAATCTTTCCTCGCTTCAACAGACTCATCAAGAACTAACCAACTGATGAGCAATAGCAGCCCTTTTGCAAAATGCCACAGTTACTTGCTCCACCGACCAGACACCAGCTTTCAGCTTCTCAAGAAGTGCAGTGGCATCATAGTCAGAAGTGATTTCACATTCTGTCTCGTTTAATAGTCCGCATGTAAGTGGTACATGCATTACATTGGCTTCTTTTTGATATTTCTCGATGGGAAGTAACCATGTTTTTGGAATACGATCTTGTTGCTGTGCTTTCTTCTTGGTTGAAAGAACTTCGTAGGGTTTTGGCTCGGATAATAATGATTCCATATTGATCTTGCGAAAGTTGAGTGGAATTTTTATGTATCAAAAGGGAGTAAGAATCAGTGAATTGAAAGGAAGTTAGATCTGCTTATAGATAAATGATTTCCAAATATACAATTACTGTTTCTTTTCTGAAGAAGTTGCCCATTTCTAGCTATTTATACTAGTTGTACTCCATTGTCACAACCAATTTTTTTTTTTGGAAATATCTGTTGAGAGAACCCATGAGATGAAAAACCATAGACGTCTTCGAAACCCTCCGGCTCCGGTTCCACAAATTCTCCCTTCCGTCTCTAACTCTAGTTCTAGTCTAGTTCTAGCGCAGATCCATGTAATACAATGCAATGCAAGCCCGAAACAAAGCTCTCTGTAGTGTATCCAATATTCAATATTTATAAATTTATGATTCTGTAGTAAAGAATCTGGAGTTCAATACTTAGTAGTATTGCGATGGACATGGTGTGCTGATACCTCCGTCTAAGCGGTGGGCTGGGCTGGGCTGGTGTAATAGTGGGGTAAAAGATAAATATTACCTAGGTAGTCTTACCCTCCGGTCAACATTCCGGCCCCTTACTGTAGTGAAACTCATGCTGCACATTTAAAATAGAAGATTTTTGTCATTCTTTCGTTGTATTTTTGTGAGGATGTTCACTTTGATGTTTTGGTGTGTTTTGGTTTGTTTTGTTGTGTATAAGTATATTATAAGTTATTGTATAACGTCTAGTTATATACTTGTACTTTGCTCTGTCTTCATGTTTCTCTTCACTATTACTTAGGTAGCTATTCGCTAACTTCATATTCTAGTTTATGGTCAATACATACCTAATTTACCTAGGTAGGGTCATAATTCAGGATCTGTATAGTTTTAATCGATATAAATTATATTCAGCACTCTTTGCACTTCATGCTACAGCACACAATTCCTACAATGATCTAATCCCTACTTTATACTTTATAAAATCACGTTGGAACTATCATGAAAAATAAAACTTCAAGTACGGAGACTGAAGTAGCGAATACCCATTCTATTCTCCACTATCTGCCATCTGCTGTCTGCAATTTTCTATTCTACTTTTTGTAATAAATAACTAACTAACTAACCAACTGATTAAATACTGTAAAGATCGTGTACACATATCATATCATAATCCATCCATCATCCGTCATCCCATCGTAATCTCGTAATCCATATCTGCGTGTGTGAACCGAAATGTGGAGAAAAAACTCCTATGCGAATGCATGTGCTGCGCTGTGCTGTGCAGTAGTCCTTTTCCTCTCCCGTACCATTACCTCTCGTTATAATAGTAAGGACCGTCCAATATTAATGCGTAAAGAAATTAATGAAATCATGCTCTTATTCCGCTTCACACCATTCAACTTCATCCCTCTTCATAACCATCCCATCCCTTACCAAACCACCATCATCCATTAACCCCAGCAGCAAAGCCCCAAATTTCCAGAAAGTGTCTATGCAGGGCAAGAAACACTCCTAACAGTCTGAGGAGGACCCAAATTCCAAACCCCAGTGGCGATTTGTACAAAAGCTGGTTTTACATCCACGGTATCGAATGTACAAGCGGGGATATTGGCGTATGTAGAGCGGACTTGGGAGATTGATAGGGGGTTATCTGAGGTTGTTAGTTTCTTTTTCTTTGGGTTTGTAGGGTCTGGTAAGAGGATAGGAAAGGAAAATGAAGTGAAGTGGGGAGAGAGAGTAAAGGGAGGAATGAGTTGTGGGAGGAGGGGGCAGAACGGGAATGAGAAATGGTTGAAGCGGAGAAAGTGTGAAGGATAAAAAATAGATGGAGAATACTAACTGGTGTAAACTGGACCGCCACCAAGAGGCACACTGATGAAATATTTCGCATCGGCCGCTCCGTCTAATTCAATATTGATCACGGTGCCCGAAGGAGTAGATCCTCCACTGGTACAGGAGATATCGATGATAGTCTGGGGAGGTCCTACAACCCAGGTGTTGTCTGGTCCTTCCTATGAAGAGAGGAATGAATTAGTGGGTTGAATTGTATGCGGAGGAGTATCATGATATAGTGGGGGAGGTGAGGAACATAAGACGGGAACTGAAGAGAGCAAAACTCACAACAAGAGCAGGCGTATAATCAACAGCATGAATTCTACAATTCTGCTTAACATCAAAACCACTGGTCGAAATAGATGAAATGCTCAATGCATTATTAGTTCTTGTGACAGAACCATCGACAGGAACGGAGAGTGTGTATTGAGCACCTGCTGCACCATGGAAAGTGAGGGATGCGGTGTTGAGAGGTGGAGAGAGGGGAAGCGCGTTTGTTAAGGCGAAGGAGGTGGCGAGGGTGAGGAGTGTGGAGAATTGCATTTTGTTGTTGTTTTTGTGTTGTTCGTCTTGAGCGGGAGGGTTTTCGGCTGGTTGAAAGGTTGGTTGGTTGATTAGATCTTTTGTGTGTGGTGTGCAGAGAAGATGTATTGAGATGAGGAAAGAGGAAACTTTCCATCTTTATATACATCCCCCCCACAAATCTGCACCACTAATAACATCACCTCAACTATAAACAAACACCAACAACATCTCACATAACCACGTCATCCCAATACCAAAACACCGCTCACCTTGTTCTTCTCAAAATCAGCCTACCCGTGCAGCTCGTGCAGGTATCCGAATCAAAGACTTAGCAAAACCACCCAACTCTACTCCAAAAAAGCCAATTCTATCCAAAATCTCATGTCGAAGCCGCCAACACGTAGCTTCACGAGCGATAATTCTCAGCCAAGATATCACTTGACATCTACATACGAAGTGAGTCGTTGGCAGGGCTTAGAATTGAACTCAAAATCTTAGAATAGGTATAACTTCTTACCGGGCTTAAAATAAGCCTCTGTTCACCGAACATTATAGGTGCGATCACTAGACTATTGAGCATTATCTCAAGTAATGAGTCGCGTTTCCTCATAGCTGAGAAAGAGAGATGAATGCACTGAGACAAACCAAGAGTATGTACGAGGTATGGTTGCGAGATCATTCGAGTATCAATTTGATATTCAATTTTTGTGCTCTTGTACGACGTAAATCATCATACTATTATCCATAAGCACCAATAACTCATCTTCTGATTTTCACCGTCACTCTGATAATGGTCGGTATATCCCGCCGCAAGTAAGCTTACCTTACTCCTTCTCAAGCAAACGCCGCAAACATCGCAAAACAAACTCAGACCTTCTCAAATCTTCCGCATCTACCCCGTCCCCATTAATTCCCCAAATGACGTGTCTCCATCACCTTCCTCACCTCTCCTCAATTAATCCTTGGCGAAATCGCATTTGTGGAGGCTTCCCTCATCTCTGAGACTTTGCGGAGCTGAGATGAAAGAAATCCAATCCAATCACGATATATTCCGAAATGATAGACATTTTCTTTCCGGATGGTAGGTTTGTGATGCTAATTATGGATTGATAAAATATATTCTTTCGGCAAATTGATTATATATGTTTCAGCCCTACATACAGAATTTGAGGCGATGCGGGCGAGGCGTGGAAACGTTGTGAGACATTGATGATGATCAAGCATCACGTGTACTTACACGAAGCCATGGCAAACTTGTGCAACAGTGGGTTGGTCTTGGTGAGAATATACGAGAAGTCGTTGCCTTTAACTACCTAGCACGCCTTCCATCCCGTCTTCATAACAATTTCAGTCTCCTCAATAAGCTACCGTGGGCCCGAGTCAAAAAATGATAGAATTAACGTAATTAGCTTACCCCATTATACTTTCATCTACCTTATTCGTATTTCTTGACATTGATATCAACATTTCCATTATCGAAGATCTGTTAGAGCTAATTGATGAATAGATGTGGATACAAGCAAGACGATACCTAGCAAAAGGCATACAAACACCGAATGAAGCTAAGGTTAAGACATTCAGCCTCAAGATTAACAGAACCTATTCTCATTCATAAATTTTCGTATACAGCGGGGAACCCTATCTTGAGGCTTAATCCTCCGTAACTAGACGTCCCTTTGCTTTTTTATCTCATAAATGCCAATACCAAAAAAGCCTGGGCAATAGCAATAGCTCTATTACCCACCGCCATTCAAGAAATAAAGTCTCACATTTCAGTTTGTAAAGATGCTGAAGCGCGCATACATCTAAAACTCCAAAAGCAGTTTCCTTGACTACTAATAAATAATTGTCCTTTCATCCTGCATGATTTGATGTGGGAGATATTGGAAACTACCAGCGGTAATCCTTGAGTTGATTACTATCTACCTCTATTTCCTTCTTGACACGACTCCGAGGTAGTTGCTGACCAACGGGTCCATAATCCGGGCTATCAGACTAGATGTGAAAGTTTTCAATGACTGAAAAGTTATGAAGCCTTTCAAAGGTCTTCTTTTATTCCAATAGTTGGAAGACTTCATGTGATTTGGATATCTAACCGATTTGAATATTTCAAAAATCTTTCCTTGTTGACTGCAGTCCGAATTATTGGAACCCTATTTCTGATAGTCCAAAATTTTATCGATCTAGTCAACTTTGGGTTATCAGAGAAATTAGATCTGATCAATACTACATTGTGTTCTAAAGATATTGAGTACAACGCATGTACAATAGCATCTCCTTCACCGCAAAACTCATGCTCGCTGTATCAAAATTCCCAATGACTTCCAGTCAAAGTTTTGCCTGTTTGCAGGAAATCTCATTATGTGGAAAGAAGCCAACACTACGCGGCATCAAAATAGTTAGTCATGCTTCTCAACATCCAATCCCAAAGTTCGATTTCTCTCCCATTCTCATAATCACCTCCCTTACAACAACCATCCGAAAACGCATTTTGAGTTTTCCTCATTTCTAGTGTTTCCTCTGCTATAAATGGTTTATCAAGTCATCAACCATGAACAGGACTCCCTTGTTCCTTCTCGGATTCGTGTACCTAAGTTTTGGTACAATCAGTCCCACGACCGCCTCTCTGCCTAACCATATTCTACCTTCTTCATAGAATTTGATGGCATCCAAATGTTCTTCTCCACGGAAAATGAAAAGAGTATACCCACCCCCTTCAGCTGCCTCTGCTGTATCTGGGATCAAAAGACCACAGTGGTGGCATACCAAGCAGAACTATTTTAGCTTTTCCACCGACGGGGGCTCGTAAAGAAGTAATCTCTCCCCAGATTTTGTGTATCAGGAATTGATTTCCCCCTTCACTACTCTTTCCACCAGATAAAGATATTTCTTGAGAGCTTTATCTAATTTTTGCCAAACCTCGGATTGATCCACCACTCTTTTTCTCAATAATGTCTCGTGAGAAGCATGAAGTTCAATAGCTCACACAGCTCCCAAGATGTATTCGCCAGTTAATCGCATGCTCGTCGTAATATCAACATACAATCTGAAGCCAAAAGTTTGGGTTATTGAAGAGGGATATAAGTCCACATTGCACTCCCTCTGTCATCACTGAGCCAACCCTCGAGATGGTGATAATGTGTACCGTACGACTGGGGTCAAGTCTCGCGTAACTGCTGTATTCTCCTAATTAGACACCAAACCTCTCAGAATCCAAGAACTAGTCCGCGCCTTATAGTTAAATCTCATCGTACTCCGGTGATATCAACACGGCTCGTTCTTGCACAATTTCTATCCGTGAAGTTAGCAAAAAATATCACATAACAGCTCTACATCTCACTCTCCACATACGACAAACCTTGAATTCTCATCTTCGAATCTCTTCGCTTGCTTTTCATAGACAAAGACATGTCCCATTCGTATGAGGATAGCACTTCCGGAGCACTTACCTAGAGTATAAATCCTTCCTTCAAGCTCCGCGTGATTTCGATCCACGTCCATGAACCAACCAACTTATCCATCCTGCTTGGATGGTATCTGAGATAGAAAAGCAGCCTTCTCCACTTAGCACCAACTGCCTCTGAACCACGAGAGAGCTACCTCCTCTCTTTGAATCTGACAGCTTGCGTTCAATTCCCAAAAGATCTTTTAGATTCATTCAGAATTTGTATTACTTTCTCAATGGTAGAGTGATAGAATCCTTTCCTATATCTATAAACTTCCCTGCAAGCCCATCTGCGACGACAAACTAATCGATCCATTCATTCCTGCATTCTTCGAGCAATTCTTTCATTGCTATGTCTAGCTGACTAGATCTGACCGCCTCTGAACGATGAAAGAATAGTAATTCCAATCTCAACTAAACTCCAATATCCTCTATATATTCATTTTTCCAAAAAAATTCATTACCCCTTCCCTCCCTGTCTTTTCTTTTCACACATCCCTCAATAAGATACGAAGCCCATTTCCGCCATGGTTTTTTATAAATTCATCAGCATATGCTCCATAATGAATGAGCTACATTGTCCACCCCGGGCCCACCAATACTCCACTTTACATCTCTCCTCCTCTCCTCTCCTCACAACGAAAAAACTACTCCCTCCACTACCTCCCAAACCCCTCTCCCCACCCCCCTCCCCAATAATTCAATCCCTCACTCTCTCCTTCCTTCCTCCTTTCCCCCCAACATCTCATCTCATCCCATCCCATCCCATCCCACCATACCTAACCACATCCAACTCTTCAAAAATCCCCAAATTCATCCTCAACTTAAATTACCAATTTTTTCCAATTCCGAGACTGTTTTTTGTCTACTTTGATATCCTAAGAGCTACTAGGTAAATCTATCACTTTACTCGAGCATACTTTCTCTGAGTTTTTTGCTCCTCTATATTATATTATATTGTATCCCACTGTATTTTTTTTTCGAAGGAGTCATTTTAGAGTTCTTGTCTAGCTTAGACAGATCTTTACAATTTACAAAATACAAAATACAAAATACAAAATACAAAATACAAAATACAAAATACAAAATACAAAATACAAAATACAAAATACAAAATACAAAATACAAAATAAATAAATAAATAAATAAGATTAAATATTATTAGACTTATAAGATTCGACTTTAAAAAATTAATAAAATCCAATTATCAAATAATCACAAAAGTCAAACTCAAACAGACAAATCTCCACACAACAACAACAACAACACCACAATCCACTCACACACTCACACACTTACTAGCACAATAAAAACCATCCTGAATAAAAAAAAGTATCTATCTATCTATCAATCATCAGCAAGCAAGCAAGCAAGCAAAATAAAAACAAACAACTAGCTAACCACCCAATATCTCCTTCTAAAGTAATCAATAATTATAGATAGATAGTAGACCAACCAAGTTATATTACTTAAAACATTTCCGTTCCTATTCCTTGTATCTGTATATTCTTGATTCCATGCTAGTCATTCCATCCCATCCCATCTTGAGCAGGGCTATTTTATGTATAATCAAAGACCCAGAGTATCATTGATAAACATCCATTGGAACGTGACATGGATATACACTGCCTTAATATAAATAAAAGGAAGAACATCACAGTATACAAAAGTCCTCACCATCATATCAAACATGCGTCGTTCAATTCTAAGATCAAATGAAGGTTGAGTGAAAAAAAAATCTTTAGAATACAATACATTTATAGTTATCTTTACTTTAAATTTTAAGAGATTTATCATTTTTTGAATTTCTTAAAAACAAACTCCCCCTTTCATTGCGCCATCCCATCCCGCCATTCCACCACATCATATCCTAGCTTCACCTGCCAGCTTCATGTTACATATTTGTCTTTGCATTTGTTCCGAGCTCGTGATCTGGCAAGCACTGTCTAGCAAGTGCTGGGATATGTCTATCAAGACACATTTTTCGCCAAGGTAGCTAAATAGCTGGATAGATATTGGGAGGTAAATGATCTCGTAGATAACCCGTCATTATTGGTCTCCCAATATCTGCCCCCCCCCCCCCCCCCCCCCAGGCGGGGAAACTCCCCACACACCTTTTGATAAAATGGATGTTGCAATCCAAGTTATCATCATTCCTCATCCCCTCAGCTTCTCTCCACATCATCAATCCGTCAGATCGCCTTAAAAACCCTTCCTTCCTAACCGCTCGTTACTCATTCATCCATCGTAGAAGAAATAACAATCGCTACATTGTCTGCCCAAACCCCAAAGTTTGCAACGTAGCCAAGAACTAAAGGAAATAAATACCGCCGAAAAATCTTCACTCTCATGAATCTTTTATGAACATGAACGGCATTTTGTTGTATACATGAACATAAAATTGGTTTGTCCGAAGATGATTTTGGTCACCGGGGCAAAATCATCTGTCTTCACCAATTTGATAATGGTCGTGAAGACTAGGAGGTGGTTGATCGTTCGTAGAGTAGAGAAAAAAAAAGTCCCAGTATACCAGACGCCGTAAAACTTTTGCAAAGATATCATCGAGTATGCCCCGCATCCAGGTTAGACAAGAAGTAGAAGCAGTCAAAATCGGTCCCACTCCTATTTGGAGGAAAGATGAAGACGAAGAGAAATCCGGCCACTAAGTGGGCAGAGCTTTTTTTCTTAATATGTGCATTTATCTCTGCTACCAGGATTAGCATCGTGTCGTCTATTGGCTAAAATATTTAACTTACTCTCCCACGTCGACTGTTAACTTGTTCTTGTTGCATATATGGCATGTTTTGCATTCCATTAACAGGCAAACCACCATAACCATATGCTCCCATTCCCATTCCCATATTATTGAAACCAGGAGGTCCAAATGAGCTTTGTCCTGCCATTGGGCTAGGGCTCATTTGCTGAGATGGTGGTTGAATGGGACTAGCATTTTGCATTCCTCGATATTGATCCGTCATTTGTGGGGTACCGAATGCACCAAATCCTGATTGCATGGCAGGATAAAAGCTGTTAATTGGAGGAGTACCTCGGGCCATGTTTTGTTGGTACTGCAACTGTTGCATATTCATTGGTTGCATCATGGCTGTAGATTGTGGGAACATTGAACTTGGAAGTGCGTATTGTTGATAGGGTGTAACATTAGAATCCATGCTGTCAGTTCGTTGCATATTCATACCCATATCATATGCATTCTGCTGAATTTGTGGGTTTTGTTGCATTTGTGGATAGTATTGATTAGCACCATATTGTGATTGAGGTACATGTTGTCCAATGGCTTGACTTTGTTGTGATCCAGGTCGAGGACGATCGGTTGTTTGCTGTTGACTATGCTCTCTGCTTGGTCCGGCACTACCGTTACGAGTTGACAATCCAACCTCATCCATCAAACGCTTATAGCCTTGTGCTGGTTGTGCCTTGAGGCGAATCAGAACATTTCGAACGTTCTCAACCACTTTGCTTCGAATTGACTCGTCAAAGAATGGAGTAGTAAGTACTTTGAAGATCAAGGTAGCACCACAAGCTTGGTCGGATAAAATGGCCTCGAGAGTTTCGTCATCTTTTGAAAAGAACAATGCTTGAAAGATTTGATCACGCGCATCAGACTCTAACTTTTGGTTGATAACTTTCAGTACTGTGAGATATGCTACCTTGTGCTTGCAGAGGTGGACGAGGTTTGGTACAAGCTGAGGCGCAAGAACAGATCGACGTTGTGGGAATGTGCAAGTATCCAAAAACCAAGTCAAAAGCAGAGCACCGTTAGCATTAGTAGCCAATTGAACACTGTGTAAAGCAATGGCGGCCGCCAACATTCGTTGTTGATCCTTAGTAGAATGGTGACTTTCTAGACAAGCTCGCATAGCCCTGGCACCATATCGTCCTTCGGAAATAGGCTTCATTTTGCTAAGCATAGCCTCAAATATGAAATCATTATAAGGTGAACCAAACTTCAAGCAGCATTGCAAAACGTAATTTCCGTATTGATCAAGGAACAACGGCACAGTATATGGCGCAAGATTCTGAACTATCATAGTCATTTGCTTGGGGGTTTTGCATACGTCGATGATTTTCTGTGCAGCCCAAGTACCATTCTTGTGCACACCAATCTCTGCCATGTGGGGAGCAATTCGCTCAAGCATAAGGTCTCTAGTATCATCTGAGCAATGTTCGAATAACTTCTGGACAACGGTGTTTCCTAGGTAGTCGGATGATAACTCGGCAACTTCCTCAAGCATTTCCAAAGCGATAGCTTCAATCTCAGCTGGTGACCAGCTTTGGTTGTCAATGCGTTTTCTAATGTCTCTGAGCTTAGGAGCATCATGAACTCTACTGTGACTCGGTTCTGGAATTGCTGGAATCTCAGACTGCCATTTGTCGTATGAAATGGATGATTGCAGGCTTTGAGCAATCTTAACCTTGTCCTCCGCGGTGGCTCCAAACTCGGACACAATATTCAAAATATCGTTCTTAATGTCTCTTAGTCTTGGCGAAGGAGGTTCAGTAGTTTCAGGTCTTGAGATGACTCCAGGGGCACCATTGGCGTCGGTAGCATTTGCTCCTGAGTCCAGACCCTTGGAGAAAGGATCTGGGCTTGGAGAAGGGAATGCTCCATCAGGACCTGGCGTCGTGGCTGGAGATACAGGTTTAGCAAAGTTAATTCTGACTGGTCCTGCTCCTGGGAAAATTTCCTTTCCATGCATCAATGCCTTTGCTGTTATGGCACTATCAACGTGTTCAAAGTTAACAAACCCACAATTCTTATGCGTAAGAACTCTTGCGGACTGAACTGGACCATGGATTTTGAACATTTCTGTGAGAGTAGAGGTGGTTGTTGATGATGGAATGCTTCCGAGCCAAAGAGCACTAGTTGGTCCCTCCAAATTGTCGTTAGGGGAGAGGTGTTCATTTCGACTGTTTGAACGTCCCAGTGTCATTGCGGCGACGGCTTCCGGAAGGGCTGCAAATTCTTCCGCCTCTCTCAACTCTGAGGCAGTAATGGTATTACCAAGACGAGACGCTGAAGGATAATAGTCACGAAGTAATCTTGATGGATTTGGTGAATCGAGAACGCCGGCAGTTCTGGCTCTTGGTCTGTTTGCTTGGCTGGCGTAATGTTGAACGGCAAGGTTGTGCTGTTGGATCGCAGCATTGGTGGCAGCCATTTGCATCTGTAATTGAACTTGTTGGGCTGCCTGTGCCTGCTCGTATGGTGTCATGCTACCCGAACCATATTCATCATCCTCCTCATCTTCGGCATATTTCTCCTTTGCGTTGACAGAGTAAGACCGAAAACGATTTGATTGCCTGTTTATATCGAGAATATTGGCAAACAATGGATTTACCAATTGTGCTCGAGGAGGCTGTGGAGTTTCCGCAAGGCCCAGATAATCAAGAGTTCTGATTTCGTTATCATTGTTTCCTTCCCTTGAGAATGAAGATTGTGCGGGTGAACTAGGGCCATTAGAGGACTGGCTGGCAATACTTTGCAAAGTCGAGGTCCGATCACGGCCGCCCGAAGGCAAGCCCCAGTTTGAAGTGAAGAGCGCTGAGTGACCAAACGGCGAACTTTTATATTGAGGATTTTGAGGCGTCGAACCAGAACGCAATCGATTCAACAAACCCGTGCTGGTAGACGGATCGCCCAAGTCATTGAGGTTCGGCGATGGAGATTTGAATGGAGTCGATGATGGTGTGGGTCTCGATGTCTTCGCTGCAAGACTTCCTGGAGCTGTATTCAAAGGTCCTCCAGACGAAAAACGAGATGGGAGTGTGCCAGCACGAGCTCGTCGTGCTGGCGTGGTTTCTACCGTTGGTAACTGGGCAAAATCGGGAAAGCCATCCGTGGGAGACTCTAGTATAGTTTCTCGCAGTGGAGTAGAATTGCCACTTGTTGGAGGTCCCCATACATTGCTATTACTGAATCCCCCTTCTTGTGCTTGGATTTCTCGTGCCCTGTAAATAATGGGGTCAGTCATTGTATCATACTAAATTTGAATCAAGTTATCATACCTCTTTGTGGGGAATAATCTGTTAGCACTTTGTTGTGTGGCAAGTTCATGCGATGGAGAACCAGCTCCCGACCGCGTATTACTGGCCATTTTGCCTGCGGAGTTTAACGGTAGACCAAATGGTGATCTCAAGGGAGCGCCTCCTATTGGAGCCTCTGTGGGGGATGTATTGGAAGTTGAAGAGCCCGAACGAGGGAAACCGACGGCTGGCTGGGGTAAATGGCCAAGGTTGAGATGATCAGATCTCTTATTTGACATTATAGATTATCCCGTCTGCCACAATCTCTCGATTCTGATACGAGAGATGGCAGATTGGTATGATTCCGAGTCAAGCTCTCTTGTTGATGTCTGTCCTGATATCAAATTTGACGCTAGTAGTCGCGCCAAAACGAGCTAGTTTAAATAACAGTTTTGATGTTGACTCGGCAGATTAAATTGTCGATGAAGAACGTAAATAGTATGACCGTTTAAGTGACTTGAATACTTCGTAAAGACTGTGTTGGCAGGATTCGGAAGAAGTTGTCAAAATTCTCTTTTGGTAGAAAAGACGAGGGAGATCTATTAAATTGACGAACTCTTCAATGAGTCAAATCAATGACTTTTTCGCAAGAGAGAAAACTTTGAAATTGAATGCGTCGATTGAATTGAAGGAAGGATTGATGATCCGATAGGGGTTCGGTCGTCCTGTGAAGCACAAAGTCCGTTGACAGTGAAGGATGCTTGAGACTGATTGTGCTTGGATTAGAGCTTGGAGGAATTTCGTAAACTGGACTTGAACTTTGAGGAAAAAAGGGTTTCGTGAAAGGATGGCTCTATTGATAATGGTTGGTTTAAAGAGTTTCCGTTTCAATATACAAACCTTCATTAACACAAAAGAAGAGATGCTAACATGAGAGACGAAATATGATGAGATACAAAAAGAGGGAGGGAATGGTGTGTAAGTGAAATGTAAGTTGATGTAAGACTACTATGTATGTATGTGGAGGAGGAGAAGGGAAGGATGAAAGAGAGATATCATGGGGATTGTTGAGGTGGACCGAGTGTCTTTTTTTCGAGGAAGGTATTCGCTTATAAATTTTAGTGCGATGTGCTGAAACTTGCTTGGATGGATAGATGGTGCGAAAATGGGAGGGTTCAATTTGAAAATAAATCCCTGAATTGCCCTGATTTTGGTAATGCGGACTTATCTCTTACCAAATGAAGGGCTTAAACCAGACTTGGTACGAGAAAAAAGATGGCCAGTAAGAGCTGGGTAAGAAAGGTAAGAAAAAGGTACGAAAAGGTTATGGAGAGGACTAAAAAAGGTACAAGAATAAGGTACGAAAGTTAGAAATTAGTATAGTGTCTAATAGTTTTACATCAATAAATAGATAAGTTTTGAGTGAGTGAGTGAGTGAGTGAGTGAGTGAGTGAGTGAGTGAGTGAGTAAATTAGATTTTTATATACACATCTTTACCTCGTAATTAATTCAAGAAAAAGACATCAACCATTAGAACGACAAAATAATTCCAGAGCTTCTGATTTTGATGATCTCCTTACGTGACTAATTGGCTATCCTCTTACTGTTCTTTTATTATAATTAGTTCCATCTGTTCTATCCAGACAAAGAGCAAAGAGGTTTCGAGGATCACCTAAGTACATACATCTATGGTTGGACCTACATGGTGGACTCTACTACATATACCTCATTCTTATCTGCTTCAAACAGATTGGATTTAATAGAGTAATAAGTAGTATCTATGTTTTAGATGATTATTTTGATGCAAATCATCGGTTGGTTATATTGTACCAAGCTTGAGAACGGACACTAATATCTATAGTAAAAAGAGAAGGAAAAGCCATCACAGATCACTGCTCCGTAGTCAAATCAACCAAGAGTCAGATGTTTTCTAGATGGTGTCAATGTGATGTGTTAAATCCTTCTAGTTAAAGTTATCATTCAAAAATTCAATTCACCGTCTACATCTAAATTCATATTCTAACATTTTGAGGGTTCACCTCTGTACATATACTTTGCATCAAAACCTACTGCATGAGTTTCTCAAAATAACACCTCACCGCATATCAGGTACATATATTTCCGAATCTCCAAACACTCACTCGTGCAGCTGGTAACCGGTCATTATTCTAGTAACCACCATCTGACTACGAAAACCATTATTAGCTATTCGTTTGTATATAGCCTTCTTTCTATGTACTCACCCACTATCTACACTCCTCAGAGTTTCGCATTCTATGAAAAGACTTGAGGATGATTAGATCTATTTCTTTATCCAGTCTTATCAAATCAGCCTCTATAAATAATTGGGGGCCGTATCAAGATTTAAGGTACGGAATTGATGCAGTGTCACCATTCAATCATCTTGCATTTACATCAATGACTTCCCTCCAATGACTACATGTACTGTAACCTCCCCTACCTGTATTTCCCCTTTTCAAAATAACATCCAGAAGATATTTTCCTATCCGTTCCACATAACATTTATTTCATGCTTATTATCTCTTCCCGACCTTACTCCCGACCTTACTCCCAACCTTACCTGAAAAAGTATCGGTTGGTATCATAATGTTCTTTCATCGCTTCGACCATCGTGACTGCGCTGAACTTTGAAGTATAACGCATTGATCTTTGGCTTGTTTTATATGATTGTTGGTACACGCACGCACTCAAGTCCAAGAAAGAACTCAATATTAACTTTGCTCGGATCTTTCGATACCTAGGCTATTCGCAAGCAATTCACAAGTTCATCTAGATAGCTTCCTATTGTCCCGGATATGCCGTACACTTTACCCCTTAAAAATTGGCAGTTGAGTCTGACAATGGCGCGGGAATTCTTCATTAGAAAGTTTTGATCTTCATATACCTTTCCTCAAACGTTCAATTATACATGTCAAATGGCAATTTTGATTGGGATGTTCATAATCGTGGCTGGTAAAGTTCAACGTGATGATGCATATTCTCTCATCTCTGATTGATCTGTTTCTGGTGATTGATTCATTCTGAAACGTTAGCTTACATACCAAGTATAGTTATGGTAATAATGCATAGTATGCCATGAGCAACTCCAACCGCGCTCATCTCTAGAATTGGAAAGCTTTACAGCCTTGTCATCCGCCCTTGAAAGCCTAGATGGGATTGACTCAAACCATCGAACGACCTCATTCATACTTGATGCGATATGTATTTAGCTTATCAGTTTATCACTATGATATCTGAGATGTTTCTAAAAAAAAATAAGGATATATTTTAGTATCATTAGTATCAGAAATAGAGGATAATCGTTGAAAAAACGTGATATTTGAAATGCCAAGGTTTGAGATCATGGTCCTGCTGGAAGTTTTTGCATGATACTATGATTTTCAGATAAAATACGAGCAAGTTTTATCAAACTCCTGACCCGTCTAAGAATTTCTATTAATAAATGAAAAGGCTTGAGGAGAAGTGCAGGCAGTACTGTATATCTTCAAAGTAATACCGGTCGGTAGATGGCGAGAATGATAACAAGGATTGTCAAAACTCCATACAAGTCGTAAGTCGTACCAGACTTTGAAAGAAGATGGATCATGTGACGTCAAGTAAAAAAGCCATTTTATTACTAGGGTTTTTTTAATAGTGTCTAGCAAATTTAAGGTTGCACTCTGCCCTGCCCGGGAACGACTGAGCGTATTGATTGGCCTGATGAGATTCACGAGAAAGGGCGGCCCAACCTATATGTGCGCACCTTCTTCGGGTGATCTTTTGATCACACCCGTCGCTTTATTGGTTTCCGCGTTTTAATCATAAACCGGCACTGTTCAAGATAAGCTTGCGTAACTTACCTAACTCAATCGGGAAAGCGCGGCTTAAGGTTATTCCGCCATATTGATTTGATAGTGAGATTTCTCCGAGAGCTTCTTCAACAACAATAATTATAATCGCATTTTAGTTAACGTCGCGAGAAGCGTGTCGCGTTTCCAAAGCTCGGCAGTGAATGAAAAGGTGATGATAATATTCTTTCCCATATTTGCGACGGCATATTCAAGACAAATCAGCAAAAATGGCCGACGATATCGACGAGGACACTCGAATGCGAACTGAGGATAATTCATCCGATGACGACAGTGGTAGTGACAGTGAACAGAATGGTGGGGAAGGAGAAGTTGAATGGATGGTTACATCGCGACAAAAACGTTCAACTGCAGGAAATCGATTGAATGCTTTACTACAACAAGAAGAACCAGATGATGAATTAGAACTTCTATTCGCAGAAGATGAAAATGAAGAAGATCATGGATTCGTTGATGTGGAGGCCGATTCTGATGTGCAAATGGATTCTTCCGATGACGATGATGATCAAGGACCTGCAGCTGGCGCAGATGATCTTGAAGGGGAGAAAGAGTTACAACGGAAGGAAAAGGCAGAACGATTGGCAAAGAAACGGAAGATGAATGATGGTATACCAAAGATATTCAAAAAGAGAGTTAAGATAGATCCTACAATTCCTTCTAAACCTGCTCCAAGACCAAAGAAAAAGTCCGAACGCGCTTCATGGATTCCAACTCCAGAAGATGCGCCAACTCGAGCATCGGCTCGTGGTACTACGAAAAAAAGTAAAGAACAATTACATGCGCAGATGATAGATAGGGAGAAGAAGAGGTTAAAACAGTTGGCGAATATGGAGAAAGCAGCTGCAGCAAAGGAAGCCGCAAGGAAACCAGCCATGACACAAGAAGATAGATTAACAGAAGCTGCAAGGGTGGAAAAGAGTAATTCCAAGAGTTTAAGTAGATGGGAAGAAGCGGAACAACAAAGGGAAGAAGAACAGAGATTAAAATTGGCGGCATTGCATAATAGAAAATTAGAAGGTCCTGTTATTACCTGGTGGAGTGGACGCGCGACATGGGTTGGAGGAAAATTAATTGCACTTGGATCAAAGAATCTCAAATCGGATGAACCTAAGGAAAAGTCGAAGAAAAGAAAGACTGGAGAAATGGAGGATGAGAATGAATCTGGATTCATGGAATCAACTGCTTTGAAAGGCAATGCTACTCAAGGCTTGGCTATAGCCGATGTGCCAATTAGTGATAGAAAGGACTCGACACCTGGAATCGCCTCGGGAGTCACTACAAGTGATGGTAATAAAGATGGAATTCCATTAAAGCAGGAATCTATATCAACGATTTCTGATGGCAATCTACATCCTCATCCAGAATCACAACTTAGTAGCATTCTAAAGCCACCACAACCACCACCTACCAGCATCCTTCAACCACCCAACCAAACTTCCGGAGCTGTCCCAAATATAAGTGGACTTCAACTACCACATCAAACTACCGGTGCGGTTCCTCATATCAACGGACCCCTTCAACTTCCACAATCCCATAATCACGCCGTTCCAATCATACCCCTCCAAGCACCCTCCACCGTTCCCCCATTCTTCCTTCAACCTCCGTCCCTTGATGGTTCTAAACCTCTTCCTGGTTTCCAACCCCCGAATACGAACTACCCTCGTCTAATGCCCTCTCAAACAACTCCTTTCTCTTTTGCCCCTTCCCAACATTACTCTCCTTATATTTCGGCTCCTCCTCCACCTCCACCTCCACAACCACCTGTTACCGAATACGCACTTAGGAATTGTCTCATCTTGACAAATTTCAACGAAGATGAAATTAAAAATAAAGATATACAGACGAGGATTTTGTTTAATCAAACATTTCCTAAAGCTCCTAGTAAGACCATTCCATTCCAATCCCCTATCTTATACCTCCCCCACCACCTATCCCCCTCATATATACATACATACTAACCCAACCCAGTTAAAACCAAAACTCCCTCATCTAAATCTCAAACCCTATGCGCAATAACTCACTACCCCGCCAAATTCCGCGACCCAAAAACAGGTCTCCCATATTTAAATTCCTATGCCTATAAGGAAATTCAAAAATTGAGAAGAGGCGAATATAGATGGAGTAAATTACTAGGTGCTTATGTAGGGAATGCAGCAGTGGCAGCTAGAGGTGTACCGGGAAGATTTCTGAAAGGTGGTGAGAGAGATGTACCCGTGACGTCGGGGATGGGGACGGGTATGAGCATGTCAACACCGGGTATAGGGACAGGAAAGGATATTTCGATGACGGGAAGTTCGATGTCGATGTTGACGTCGACGTCGACAACGGCGCCGATGATGGCAAAGGGAAACTAGATAGCTTGGTAGTTAGGGAGTAATTAGCTACAGCTACAGCTACAGCAAATGCATTTTGGATTTTAAAAGCCAGCATGAGATGAGATGAGATAATACAAGATAAGACAAGATGAATTCACCGCAATACAATAAGAAAGATATTATGCGTAGGCGTTAGGTAGGTATCAGGTATGGGAAATGAGAATTGAGAATGAGAATAGAGAATGAGATGATTCCATCTAACTGCCAGAGTAGCTTTGATCTGAATCATGACATAATATTTTTTCTACCATGAAATATGAAAACAATACCACTTCTCTCTCCCGAGTCTACACTTATCATTTTCCGTCTCCGTTTGCGTTTGCGTTTGCGTTTCCATTTCCTGCCACTTATTGAGGGTACTCATTTCCTCTATGGTCAATAGTCAATATATCTTCATTGATGACCTATACTATACGATAATATACATATACAATCGCACCCTCACCCCAATTCAATTCCTCCCTCCCAGCCACTCACAAATATTTCTTATGACCCCCATTCTTTCTCTTCTTATACAATACATAGGCAACAATCATACCCACCTGACTTCCCACCACTATAAATGCTAACCCTGCATATCCGATGCCCGATTTATGAGCTTTAAATCCCTCTCCTACTGTACCTAATACACTTCCGTGAGTTTCTGCGACTCTTTGTTTCAGACTTAATACATGTCTATCTAACGCCTCGTGTAATTCCTTTTTGGTGCTCTTAACATCATTTGCTACATCTCTCAAATTTCTCTCTAAGGCTGGGACGGAATCTAATTTTGAGAGTGAGGATTCTAGACGGGAGATGGTGTTTGAGAGGGAATTAATATTTCCATTGAGAGATTCGAGACGAGAAATTGAGTTGACTTGGTATTGAGAGAAGTCGCGATTTAAAGCTGTAATGTGTTTCATCATTGCTTGAAGACGGTTGTGAAGATCTGCGAATTGGGCATCGGAGGATTTGTAGTCGGATGCAGGCGTTTCACCAGGAGTATCTAGGGTTACTCCTGCTTGATTCTGCTGTTGGTATGGTTGGTTTTGTTGGTTTTGCTGTTGAGGAGGATTATTGGCAGCTTGGAATTGTTGTTGATTTTGGTTCGCAGGATTTTGAACTTGATCATCAGGAGCATGGGAATCAGTTGTGACGACAAATTTAAAGATTTCAAAAGAATCTGGATTTTCCGCAGAGGCGGCAGTTACTCCAAAGACGTAGCCTAATGGTAGCTTGATCTTATCAGATTGAAAACATAAGGTACCATCAACTTCGACTTTGAAGTTATCGGCAGTTTGACGAATGTGAATTTTGGATGGAATGCCTCGGTTTCGGTAGGAATAGGGGCAGTGACCAAATGCGAGAGAGTCGACTGAATGGTGAGAAGAATATTCGGTTGTGCCATCATTAAGGAATCCACGAATATAACCACCCTAATATCCGTTAGCACTTTGTGCGGGATTAGTGCGCAGAGAGAAAAACATACAGATCCAGCATATTGATCGACAACCAAAGCTAATCCATCAAACTTTCCAACCGTATATATGCTTGATACCTTGATATCCTCATTCTTAGCATACCAAATATTCAAATTACCACCTCCTCTCTCCGGACCAGTAGCACGGAATTCAATATCTGCTGCCCATTGTGAATGTTGTAATTTCTTTTCCGACCATACAGCTCCCCTTTGATTTCCTAATGCAGGTGGTGTAAGAACGATTCGATTACTGAGGATATCTGGATAGTTTGGTTGTCCTATCATATGAAAATTGGGAATGGCGCGACCATTAGGTGAAATCCTATCATTTTTAATATCTTTAATCAAGGTAATTGAGGATTGAAAGTAACTTACTTTCCATCGTGACCAAAGCTCAAATCGTTATTAAGATATGTAGCTTGGGTATATGCAAAGAATGCAGCTGCCGATGTAAGGGATGCTTTGAAGAAATGCATTGTTCTAACCACCAAAAATCAGAATAAGAATAAGAATAAGAACTGCCAGCGTCCCTTTAAAAATTTCCCGTTCCCTCAATTCCAGGAGGAAGAATCTAATTAATCATGAAGAGGACAGAAGACAATAAGTATGATTAAAAAGTTAAAATCCTATTATTGTACCGAGAGTATTTGGATTTATGTTGTAGACACTTGGCAGCTTTAATCGATCAATAACCCCAGGCCACTTTCTTTCTTTTGGGGGTACAGCTTCTATGTGATACCACCTACCACCAAAAACTAATCTTCTTTTCGATTTCGGTTCACCCTGAAGACAGATTGCAGTGTGCTTTGAACTATATTGGTTACACAATAGATTCCCATAAGTGCAATAATAAGATTTCGAATGGGTCTTCCTAATGATTGAATTGAAGGACCAATTTCTATGGTGAATTTATGATTGATGAGATGTCGTATAGCTATTTCTGTTGGTACAAATGCTGGATCCATATCGCGGTGGGGAGTTGTTTATTTTTTTTTTGGGTTGGTTTGGTTTGGTTTGGTTTAGAAGTCTTTTCACGGATGGAAGCTTTCTATGGGTTATTTCGTATTTCTAGAGTAATGTTTCTGATGTTTCTATTATCCTTGTTGGTGGGCTGCTTCCCTGCTTACCTACGACGATGCTGCAAGAAATGTCGGTGTTTATAAATTCCGTGAGTTGTGGTGGAACTTTAAGGTTACTATCGAGTTACTTCACAATTTGTTCATTTTGAGACCACAATTCTATTTCATTTATTCAAACTGATAATCAATTCATACCAAAACAATTTCGAGTAACCTAAACCTTTAACTTGGGTATGTCTAGATGGCAGAAATATATCCTTCAATTGCACAATGTGCAGTTGTAGCTACAGCTTTTAAAATATTATTGTTTCCCGCATAGTCAGTTATCTCTATTCTCCCCCTCACCAAATGGATATCCTATGATCCTAATTGATATTGTAGCAAATCCACAGACTTTGAGGTTCATAGAAATTGGCTCGCGATCACGAATAGTTTACCATTAAATGAATGGTATATCGAAAAGACTTCAGAATGGACTCTCGATTATCCACCCTTCTTCGCATATTTCGAATTATTCCTATCAAAGTTCGCAGAATGGATTGATCCATTGATGTTGATGGTCAAAAATTTGGAATACAGGAGTTGGCAGACCATCTACTTTCAACGCGCAAGTGTTATTGCTACCGAACTAGTTTTGGTACATGTGCTTCATCTGTAAGTGCTGATGAATCTCTGGTTATTATGGTACTAACATTATCAAGCTTTGTGAAAACTGCCCCCGCCGATTTAAAACGTCCTTCGCAAGCAGCGGCTCTTTCGATCCTACTTTCACCTGGTTTACTTATTATCGATCATATACACTTCCAGTATAATGGTTTTATGTACGGTCTCCTCATATTATCCTTAGTTATGGCTAGAAATGAGGGAACCAAGCTAGCAAGTGGTATACTATTCGCAATATTGCTTTGCCTCAAACATATATACCTCTATCTTGCGCCAGCATATTTTGTCTTTTTATTATCGGGATACTGTCTTGGGTCCAAATTTGGACCTAAACGTCCTTTTGATATAAAGTTTGGGAATGCTATTAAACTGGGAATTAGTATTGCAGCAGTCTTCGGAGCTGCATTTGGGCCTTTCATTTATTTTGATCAAATCCCCCAGATTATGAGTAGACTTTTCCCCTTTGGAAGAGGTCTTTGTCATGCTTATTGGGCTCCAAATATCTGGGCTATGTATTCCTTCACTGATCGAGTTTTGATTTCCGGTAAGTCTTTCTTCACCCAAATAGAGCCTTCGGCTACTCGAATTCAAGGTTCTGTACTCTTAATTTGGTAACTAACACACGTACAGTCGCCCCTAAACTCGGCCTCGCTGTTGACCAAACGGCTGTCAACAGCGTGACTCGTGGTCTCGTTGGAAATACTTCCTTCGCCGTGTTGCCCGAAATCACCAAAGGCATGACTTTCGCTTTGACAGCCATCTTCGATTTCATTCCATTGTTTAAGCTCTACAAGAGTCCTACATGGGACAACTTCATCGGGGGTGTAACACTTTGTGCTTATTCCTCATTTCTTTTTAGCTGGCATGTCCACGAAAAAGCAATTCTTCTGGTCATCATACCATTCAGCCTGATTGCTTTGAAGGACCGTCGATTCCTTGGGGCATTTCGACCATTAGCTGTAGCTGGTCATGTTTCTTTATTCCCTTTGCTTTTCACAGCAGCGGAATTCCCTATCAAAACTGTGTATACCATTTTCTGGCTTGTTTTGTTCCTCCTTGCCTTTGATCGCCTGGCACCAGCGTCAAAATCAAGAATATTCTTGCTTGATAGATTTAGTACACTTTACATTGCAGTCAGCATCCCTCTGATACTTTATTGCTCGCTGGTGCATCAAGTTATCTGCGGGAATAAGTTGGAGTTTTTGCCGTTGATGTTCACGAGCTCATACTCAGCAATCGGAGTTGTGGGAAGCTGGATAGGATTTTTGATAGTATATTTTGAAAGTTAAGAGTAGTCAATGATACCCATTTTGTTTCTAAGGAGCCCTGTAGTCAAATTAAGACTTCATTGATAGTGCAGCAAGCGTTCTTGAATAGCATTTGCGAGCATACTTTTGGACGGTCAATATTGAACAGTATTTCCCACAACTGCATAAGCCAGTTTAAGGGGCAAGATTTACTCTATACGACAAATCTCGCTGTGCTTGTAGAGATTCTAAACCGAAAGATGACTAGGAAAAGCAGATTGGTCCTCCATACATTATTTTGGGCTGATGTCCGGGGATCTTAGGGTGGTGGGGGGAAAGGGCATTTGTGGTTATTCACCAAACTAATCGACCCCAAAGTTAAAGGGGGGGGGGGGTAAGTATATGCCACTACGAGCTATTGGGGTGGCGATTAGAATACCGGTATTGTATATCAGAGTGGTCATTATGGCGGTCTGATACACAGTGGGGTTCGAAATATTGAACATGACGGGATTTGCAATGGTAATCGTATGGAAAAATATCTAGGGAACTCGGGACGTGGTCAAGAAGGAAGC
This sequence comes from Stromatinia cepivora, assembly GCA_014898415.1. NCBI lineage: Eukaryota > Fungi > Ascomycota > Leotiomycetes > Helotiales > Sclerotiniaceae > Stromatinia > Stromatinia cepivora. The sequence goes on along the minus strand of RCTD01000027.1, from coordinate 641,297 downwards.
GAATCCAAACGATTTGAAAGGCCTAACTTTTGGAGAAATTGACTACTGCATTTCGCTGTATTTGCTGTATAGAGTGAAAGTTGTAATAATGATGATGTGCATCTCATTCAAGGAAGGAGAAAGTGGGGAGATCAAGAGCAGTTCCTTCAGGGAGAACATAGCATCACATCAATATCAACGTCATGAACTGTAATTTGCAGGGGTATTGACCCCCCTATTTATATAAAAAGTAAGAGATATTGATGTTCTCATACAAATTTATCGTGAAGTTCAATTATTTCATCCAATCCTGATGATAATGTGAGAATTAATCAAGCCTTACTTCTTCAGGGCTTTGGTAGGGTCTTCACAGGACAAAGCTCGGGAGTTGAGGTTGGGTTGTTTAAAAGAATCGGCTGGCTTAGCGGGAACGCTAAACCCCTTTTGTCAATTGCCAACGATGGCATCCGCCCGGATTTTCCTCTGCAAAAGTTTTGTGTTGTGAGACTCCGAAGTAGAATGATCAGTCATGATTCATTCAATGGTAAATATCAGCAGCGACAACATCATTACGAGTAACTATTTCCAAGAATCATTCATGATTTCAAAGTATCTTCAACGTTCCCCTTCATCACCCCTGAATCTGGAGAAAACCCTCTATCCGATGTCAACAAACCACTATTCACCACATAATACCCAAATACAGCTTGAACAAGTCAATATTACCTTCAAGGACTCGGGGAAAATCAATAATAGAGAGGAATAAATACATCCGAGGACATTTAAGCACTTCCCGAGTCCTTGGCAAGTAGGCCTGAATTCGAGGAGCATTTCATGAGAAGCGGCTATTAGTTAAAGATATTTTCTAAAAATCATATACTCGGGGTTATTTGGTCAAATCGGAAGTTAATTGTATAAACATACATTCATATCGTAGAGCTCATCTCTGGCTACATATTGAGCATAAGAAAGTTGTTTAGTTCATGAATTTTATAAATTCTATATCTCTTGATAGAAATGTATACGGCTATGGGTCGCAAGTTCTCGAATCGGTCTCCGTTCTCACTAGCCCGCATCCTTGTCATACGCTACGCTAACACATCCTCCCGACCTTTTCTCATATTCGTTCTTCTTTTCCAAATCCACTTCTTCTTCCTCCTCTTGTTAACTCTTACAACGCGTAACAATCAACAAATTTCATCAACCATCAACTCACCACATCTATTCTACAAGTTTGTAGGATTTCTTCAACACGTACCGAGCCCCCGGACGCGTCTAGAGCTATATCTGTAAGTTTAGAGATTGATATACTTCCACAAATACCACCCAAGCTGTGAAAGGGCAATTACAGCTAGCCTTTCTACAACACTCAAACTCCACGTCACTGTCAGATCAATTCACCACCAACTTTTTAAACTTTTCAACCCTCACGGCAATTTGGCGCAAACCATCTTACTTGCTCTATGGAGGGGTATATATCAAATACTAACATTCTTTCTCCTTAGGACCTTCTACATGGTCAAGGCTCTTTGACAATAACTAACTCCCACAATGGTAAGCTGTTCCTTTCGGTCTCCTCGAGACTTATACAAATATAACTAAACTCTTCAGGTTCTCTTTAAGAGGAAGCCAGTACAATATGCACCAAAGCCGGAGATTGAGAATGAAGACACAGAGGTATGAACTTCATTCACCTGAAGTTCTATTACCACGTACAATGACTAACAAAAGTCTTAGGTTTGGGTGATTCCTGCTACTGGGGAGTATTTCTTGGACTATGAAGATTACTTAAACCGGTAAGTTTAACTTTTTTGCCCCTCACTGTCGACCCCTAGTGGAACACGCTAACAGAAACAGAATGGATTTTTACAAACAGGTTCGGAACTTTCCCAACAACAGCTAGCTCGCGATATTTACTAACCATTTTAGCGTCGATTCATTTGCCAAATTTCAGGTCATTCTGGTTTATCATTCTTCGAGGCACTTAAGAGTGAGGTATGGGAATTCTTTGAGTCGCATCGGCCTAATGAGGGGGGAGGCTAACCTATTACATAGTTGGCAGGCGCACAAGAGGTCGAAGAGGCATTCCCGAACGCATTGAAACAGCCAATTCTAAGACGAGTACAATTCCAAACCATTTCTCGAATCGATACCTTGGTGGACACGATTTTTGAAGAGTTTAGGTCCGATTATTATCCTGGCGAGGTTGTCACAGTTCATGTGGTTACAGGCGATCGACTTACTGGTACCGTAAGAGAGAAAACGCATTTTGGAAGCAAAGTTCTGCCAGATGGCACATTAAGCGCACCTTTCTCGAGATATTTTGTTAGTCTGGATGGTCGACCAAACGAAGAGGCGGTGGTGGACGACGCTCATATTACTCGTGACCGGAAGATATTCACAAAACAAGTTCTGCGGTCTTTTATTAAGAAAACTGTTACGAGAGAGGCATGGACCGGTGCGCCTTGGTTGGTGAAGCATGACGTGGCCGCCATTTATAACATCGACATCAGAGTTCCTCCGCATCTTCGATATGAGAGTAAAGCAGCGGAGAGAAAACAAAACCAATCTCAAAAAAAGATCGGAGCGACTGATTTTGATGGTATGGTTGGTAGCTTTCACGGAGGAAATGGACCACAAGCTAGACTCCCGGAGTTGAAGCCAGCACCCAAGAGCCATAAGAGCAAGCAGCAACAGTCCCAACTGGCAAAGAGTAAGCAGCAGCCATCTTTAGACCCTGCTCCTTTGAATTTTATTCCTACACATTTCCCTCCTCCTCCCCATCCTCATCCCCACTTTCAACCCCCTCCTCAAATTCCATTCGATTCTCATCCCCATGCTCCTCCCTTCATGTCTCACACCTTTCAAGCCAATGGTCCACCACAACAAGTGGGACCTCACTTCCAAAACTTCCACAACTCTACCTTCGCGTTTGCGCCTCTTGCATCCCTTCCTCCCGCTCCTCCTCCACCACCACCTATCAAATACCCAATTGAGGATTTGGAAGTGGCCCCTAGAGTTGATGGACCGAAACGACCCGACCTTAAGTACTTTTCGCAAGATAATCCTATGATCTTTGGAAGACCAAGCGCCGAGGGTAATGGCATTCATATGTCATCTATTGGCCAAATACTGGAAACATGGGACACTTTAAATGTCTATTGTCAAATCTTCAAATTGGATTCATTCACTTTTGATGACTTCGTTGAAGCATTACAATTTACATCCGAAGATGTAGATTGCGAGTTATTCGTGGAAATTCATTGCGCGGTTTTGAAAATTTTGGTAAATTCGGAAGCCGATGATGGAAAGCTACAGGTTCAACTACCTGAAATGGAAGATTCAGATGATGAGGAAGAAGATTCTATTGAGGCCAGCGCTGTGCCAACACCTACACCAGAACCAGAGCCAAGACCTAAGGGGCGCGCCACTAGAAGTAGTCTGGCAAAAGCCGAGGCAGAAGCTTTACTAAAGGCAGCCGAACAACCTCCGGAAGAACCAGCTGGACCGGTAAATACTCATCGCGCAGCCGAGATGGAAGATAGCATTGAATGGATCGAGAAATTAAGAAAGCGTGACTTCAAGAATGGTGGCTGGGAAGCTATCATGGTTGGCCTGTTACATCAACTTTCGAAAGATGAGAGGCATTTTGCCGATTGTGAAGCACTCCTTGTTCAACTCGCCCCTCTAGACATGGAGCCAACACAAGAGACTGCTCGTCTACAATATGCCAAACTTGACGTCAACCTTCGTATCAAGGCCCTCCAAATTATCTGCATGCTTACTGCGGAAACCAAAGCAATTCGTGGGTACATGGAAGAAAGTAGTGAACATATGACGATGCTTCGAAAGGAAAAGATCCAGTTCCAGCGCACTAAGAAGGATGCGTAAGTGTTTTCAATATCTTCTTGAAAAATCGCTAATTGAATTAGACACGATGCTCTTAAGAAACTCAACGAAACGCGCAAAGCACTTGAACCACCGCCTGAGCCAAGTCCTGCGCCAGCTGTAGAGAAGGCTGTGGAGAAAGAAGCTTCAGCTAGTGTTAATGGAGATGTGACTATGCACGACGTCGAGGAAGAGGTTCAAGATTCTCATGGTGATGAAATTATGGATTCAGATGAAGAGGCTCCTCCAACTCGATCACTACGTCGTGGACTCGATCGAGCAGCAGAGCGAAAGCGCAAGCGTGAAGCTGAACAGGAGAAAAAAGCAAAAGCAGAGGCAGAACCTAAGGTGCCGAAACAATCTAAGGCACTCACAAAGGTTCTCAAAGACATTCAAAAATTGCAAGATAAGATTAAGGAGTGCGAGGAGGAAATTGCCATACTTGACAATGATCTTCGAGAGGCCGATTGTCCTCGTACTCGTGTACTTGGTAAGGATCGATTTTGGAATCGCTATTATTGGTTTGAACGCAATGGTATGCCATACAGTGGTCTTCCTACAAGCTCTACTGCTGATGCTGGATATGCCAACGGATGTATCTGGGTTCAAGGACCAGATGATCTTGAGCGTGAAGGTTTCATCGAAATGCGACCTGAATGGCAAGATGAATATCGATATAAATTCAATATGACCGTACCGGAACGGAAGGTTATGGAAGAAGGAAATACTCATGTATTCAATGCTCATCAATGGGGATACTATGAAGATCCTGACTCAGTTGAGGGTTTACTCAATTGGCTCGATGCCCGTGGTAATAACGAGTTGAAGCTCCGAAAAGAACTTCAACTTTACAAGGAAAAGATCATCACTCATATGGAAAAGCGCAAGGAATACCTTAACCCTAGCGATGAAAAGAGTGTTGATTCAAGTCACAAACGAATGTCAACTCGTGGAAAACAACAACCTCATGTTGATCATACAGCTCATCGATGTTTGTCTTGGCGTAACAATACAGCGATTGATGAATTGGGTCACTTACATTCAGATCAACCACGAAATCGTAAGCCAGCTAAGAAAGCGGCTCCTATTTTGCCCCCGGCGATTGAGGAAGAAAGACAAACTAGGAGTGAGGCGGCGAAGAAACAGCGGAAACGTTAAGAGTGCGAACTTCACCATTGACTGAGGATGTCAAATCAAGAGTATATCGAGAGATAGTGATACATTGAGGTGTTCATGACTATTTTACTTTTTCTAAAGTCTTGAGCATGGTGTTATTTGGTTTGATGTGTTTTTGGGGGAGTTATGGTCTGGCTTCAAAATTGAATTGAGGTATGGAAATAAAAAATAACGGTTTTGCGTGCATATATGGTATTTTACAAAATGGTTGTATTTAGATGGTTCGGAAGGAAATTTTGAGGATGGAAAGCATTGCTTACGCTACATTGGATTAGATTGGGATGAACTAGGCTGAGTTTTACAGGTTGGGATTGGGGAAGTGGAGGGGAAGGGGGGGGATGGAGCAGTGGATAAAGAAGAGGTGCTTTTTGTATGGATTACTGAGTAGTAGTCCCGGTGATTAGTATTGAGCAGAATAGATATAGTATTGCGAATACCCAATATACATATTATATATTACATATATATATACCATGTGGATTCTTATGGGTTTTCTGCTGAAAAGTATTTGAATGTGGGGGTGGTGGAAATTATTTGAAGGATAAGTAATTAAAGTTTAGTATTTTGTGTGTGTTTAGGTGAGGTGAGATGATGTGACATGATTTGATTTTGAAAATTCGGATGTTGTTTTTTGGGGGGGAGGGGGAGTTGGAGTTGGAGTTGGAGTTGGAGTTGGAGTTGGAGTTGGAGTTGGAGTTGGAGTTGGAGTTGGAGTTGGAGTTGGAGTTGGAGTTGGAGTTGGAGTTGGAGTTGGAGTTGGAGTTGGGCTGGAAAGGAAAGGAAAGGAAAGGAAAGGAAAGGAAAGGGAAGGGAAGGGAAGGGAAGGAAGGGAAGGGAAGGGAAGGAGAGGGGGGGGAAGGGGGGAAGAGGATAGATAGATAAATAAAGAAAAAATGAAACATAAAGATATATAAATGAGAGATGTTATCGCCAAATATCCCTACAAACAAGAAAATCACAACGTTACAATTAGTCAAAATTATGAAACAATGGAGGAGAAGAAAAGTATATTCTGCCTCTCTAATGAGAATGTAAATGTTAAAGGGGGTAATCTAAGTACCCAAATGATATACAACTATAGTGTAATCTAATTATCTACCCCAAAGCAAATTAAAGCCACACCAACACAAATAGTATCAATCTATAAACACAAGATGATATAAACAACCTAAACTCCTTCCCATCTATAACATCTATTAACCGTAACGGAAATTTAAGGAATTATTCTCACTTCCTTCTATTTCACACGTGAGAATGGACTCATCCACTCATGCTCATTCCTCATCAACAACATCTACTCAGCCCCTTTAGTCTTCTTCGTCCTCATCTTCATCAACAAAAACACCAACGCATACCCACTAAAAACATATAACGCACAAATTCCCGCATCCCTCCATCCATACCCATAGTTTTTCAAATTGAGACCTTGCAAATGATCCTTCCCAATCTTATACTCACAAACTTTACACCCACTCGTCGCATCAGGATTTATTAGATTGGCCGCCGCTCCAAATCCTTGAAGATACGATGCTAAATACTCGCCACATGTACCATTTACCGGATTGAAGATGGCGAATTCCGACTCGCGACATACGACGGGGCTATCCCATGTTGTGAAGACGAGGAGAGAACCGATGAGATAGTTGAAGGGATTGAGGTAGTACATCCAGTATCTCCAAAACGCGGTGATTTGTGCATAGGGTACCAATACACCACAGAAAGATACGAGAGTTCCGATGATGAGTGGATTGACGAGAGAAGCGAATACCACGTTGGGTGCGTAGGCGGCAATAAATTGTCCGATTCCCGTGTAGATGAATTCGTAACAGATCATGACGAAAAGGACAGAGCCGGCTTTGTGGCTATCGCTGGGAAATCCAACCGTGTAGTACCAACAGACGAAATAAAGAATGGCGCAGATAATCAGGTAAGGGACTTCGGAGACGACATTTCCGGTTGCGAAGGCCCACCAGGAATACATTTTTGATTTCTTCTCGCGTGTTTCATAGATGTCTCTTCGTTCGATGAAGAGAGGTTGCAGTTGTGCCAACACACCCGGCGCGACGAAAATAAAGTTGAAGATGGTGAAAAGGCGGAGTTGGAGGTCTCCGACTGAATCTTTGATCATCCAGAAACTGAACCCGTTGAAGAGAGCAGATCCAATGTGCAATGCAAATTTATTGTTGATGTAATCCGTGTTGCGGTAAATGGAAACGTTCATGCGATGAGTGACTAGTTTGATTTGTTGCCAAATAGGCATTGCGAATTCGAATCCATCGTCCGATGTTCCCGGTGGTGCGGCGGCGGCAGTGTCGATTATGCGGTCTAGCTCTTTGATGGTGTATTGGTATTCGGGAGAGTTGAGCCATACTTCGTTCCAGTCTTTACCTTTGCTTAGGGCACCGGAAACGACGTCGATCATGTGTTCAGCAGGGTTGGAAGATTCAGGACAGGCTGCATCGTAGCGGGCGAAGTACTCCTTGATGGTTTTTGAATCTTCACCGATGTCTCCAAAATAGACGGTTTTACCTCCCTTGGCGAGGAGCAAGAGAGAATCAAATTGAGCGAAGAGTTGAGCGGAGGGTTGATGAATAGTAACCAAAATAGCTTGACCAGCATCTGCCAATTTTCTCAAGAATCGTACCGTGTTAAAAGCAGCTTGTCCATCGAGACCAGAAGTCGGTTCGTCCAAGAAAATAAGAATCGATGGTTTAGAAACAAGTTCCACACCAATTGTCAAGCGTTTTCGCTGTTCGACACTCAATCCCGCTCCCGTGGTTCCAATCAATGTATTCTCCATATCGTGCATTTCCAAAAGATCGACAATAGTATCTACATATTTTAATTTCTCGGCGTCCGGAGTGGTTCGCGGTTGTCTGAGAAGGGCGGAAAATTCTAATGCTTCACGTACTGTAGCAAATTGTTCATGTACATCCAATTGTTCACAGTAACCAGCCGAACGTTGGAAAGAAACAGAGAGGGGTCGACCATCAACGAGAATAGATCCTTTGATTGTCCCGTCCGTTTTGCGTTGCGCGAGTACATCGAGAAGTGTCGTCTTTCCTGCTCCGGATGATCCCATGAGTGCACCCAACATACCGGGTTTAACCCATCCTTGTACATTATCGAGGAGAACCCGATCGCCCGATGGTGTCTTGACGGTATACGTGAGGTTTTTCCAAGTGAAAACAGAGGTGTTGCGAACTAATTGATCATCACTTCCGCCTTCCACCTTAGTGTCTTGAGACGTAGGACGAGAACTCTTTGGACTTTTTCCTTCAACAGCTTGCGCTTCCTCATCACCTGCCTTAGCCGCCTTCAGAATAGCAGTAGTCTTCTTAGCCTTCTCTCTAGGAATCAAAAGAGCTCCCGATTTTCCTCCAGAGGCACTCCAGTTATTGGTACAGTAAATGGTAATTACAACGAATAAAACCCAGAAGGCCCAGACGATCCCAAAGTTTCTCCAGATGTTGGACGAAGAGTATGAGAGCGAATGGAGATATTGTTCTCCAGTGACGCTGGTAGCTCCTGGCAAGGCTCCTCCTACACCGGCACAAGCTTGATGTGCTATATCGGTATATCCAGGTCCATTTGGAACCAAATTGTTTGCGACGCAGGGAATAGTTGTGCCTTTGAACTCATTTGCGAGGACAGCTGAAAATCCATATGCGAGGGGATCGATCCAATAAATCCAGACGAACCAAGGATGCATGTCAGGTTTGCGAATCATATAACCCGTATACATAACAAGGGCACTAATCAAGAAACCGGACACCTTACTCGCCGCATCGAAAGTCGAGAACGCAGCACCGATCGCTCGAAAGCAAGCCGTCATACACATGGACACTGCAAAAATGATGACCCAATAAGTGAAAAAGGCACCGGCTTCTTGTTTCAATCCCACCATGAAATACACGACGAGTGAAAAATGCGATATCTGTACAAAGAGAACCGGAATATCGGCCGCGATTTGAGCAATACAAAAAGCAGCTGGATGATACATGGCAAAGGTTTTATGTTTAGCGAGGATTGGACGACCGGTAAACGAATCGGTGACTTCGGACATGGCGAGAAGAGCGTTGAAGAGGAGAGAGAAGAAAAGGGCACCAGATTTGAGGAAAAGACCACCAGAGTTGGCAGGGGAATTGTAGAAGAGTGAACCGGCGATAAGGGCTTGGGCGAGGGTGGCAAATTGTTTGATGATAAAGGTGGCTTTGTCTCCCCAGATGATTTGATATTGTCGGGTGATGCAGGCTTTGACTTGGGTGACGAAACTGGTGGTGAGAGGAGAGTCTTTGCCCAGTTTGGGACTCTTGTCATGTTGGACCGAGTGGGCGAAATCGATTGTTCGTTGTTTGGCGACGTCGGTGGTGGGATAGTTGTATTCTAATTCCATTTTGGCTTTGATGGGGTTGTCGTTGTATGCTTTGAGGATCTCGTCGGCGGTCCTGGGGAATCGATCTTGAAAGCCGGGTCTGATTTTTCGCTCAGTTGGTACCTGTGGTAAGATGTGATCAGTATGCAAATTGTGTGTACCAAAGGGAGAAAGAACATACCGTAACACCAGTCAAGAAATCAGCAATATTAGCAGAATTATCGCAAATGAATCCCAAGTCCTCCATAAAAGGCCTTGCTTGTCTCATCGGTCCATAATAAATCTGCTTGCCTTCATCCAAAACCAAAACCTTGTCGAAGAGGTTATAGATACCGTTGCCAGCCTGATACAACGTAATAATACTGGCCAATCCAAAAATATCCGTCAATGCCCGGATAGCTTTCGTATATTCCAAAGCTGTGCTTGCATCCAAACCTCTTGTTGAGTTATCCCAACACATCACACTTCCCCTAGTGGCAAGCATCTCAATAATAGAAACACGTTTTCGCTCACCACCAGAAACACCTCTCACGTACTCATTTCCCACTTTAGTCTCATGAGTATGTGAGATACCCATACTCTTCAGTAAGAAATCTCGATTCGCTTGTTGATATTCCTCTGGGGTAGTTGTATTAGAAGGTAAATTATGTGGAACCTTCATCCTCGTTGCGAAGTCGATTGTTTGTCCAACAGTAAGCGTAGGAAAGAAGAGTTCTTCTTCGGTATTCATGACGATTTGTCCTCGATATTGATGTGCTTCGGTATGAGTCAAGGATCCAAAATGAACATCGCCCGTGACCTCTGCATATCCCAACCGGTTATTGGCAAGCATCTTCAATAGAGTCGTGCATCCAGCTCCAGGTCTTCCAAGAACTAATAACATCTCTCCAGGTTTAACACATCCATGAGAATTATCGACCAGGGTCCTAAGTGGTAGCTTTGCCCTTCCTTCCTGGAAGATCTTCGGGATGTTGAATTGGGATAGAACGTTCTCATTAATAGCTGCATCAGCTCCAATTCCCTTAACCGTCAAGTTCTTCCAAGTTACACCCAAATCTCTTCTCTTGACTTGATCTTTTTCTTCTTGATTTCGCATAGCTTGAATCTCAGGCATCATGCTCCAATCTTCGGCCAGACTTATTGGCTTGTCCTTATCATCTTCGTCGGAATCATCGTAAGCCCTCTGTCCTCTTCGCTCCGAAAATGCTGATGATGCTGAAAGTGCTCGTGTAAGTGCAGTTCCATGCCCTTCGTGATGTCGAACAACCGAAGCGAAGCCTTCCGGCTCAATGGCTGCCATGATGGGCAATTGTGGTATTGATATGGATCTATTGATAGGAAAGAATCAACTGAAAAAATAGAAATGTATTAAGAGTAATCACAGAATAAAAAAATCCTCAAGTAGAGGTAACAAGAAAATTAACGCAAGAGGCGTATTATTTTCCTTTAAGGAAGGGGTAACGAGTTATAAGTAATCTCTAACCATCGGACTGGAAACGTCGTGAAGTAAGCAATGCAGAAAATACTAATAAACTAGACCCACCAAAACAATCAACTAATAATAAAAATACCGATACCGACACTGCGGGCTGGTATCAAAGGAGAATCCTATGTGCGCGTAATTTACAACCAAGCCATCCGCCAAAAATAACGTTTTCCGCATTCCACTCGGACAAGTAGAATACCGATACAGTGCGTACTACGCGAAAACCCTACCATCTTCAACTATTTTGAAACGGAAACTTTTCCACGTGATAATTTGTTGAGAAATTTCAGATTCGTCATGATTAGTATAAAGATACATGAATGTGAAATACAAAAAAAGACTTTTACTTCCGAATCCCGATGCATTCAACAAAGAGACAGAGAGACTCAAAAGTACCTCCTGTACTCGGTTCTTGCACAAAAGTCCGCACAGTCCGAGCTAGACCTTTAAACCCCTAAACAGCCCTACCACCAAACGTGAGCAAGGTATCATTCCGCATGGATAGATGCTGTCATTGGACATCTAGACCTAAGTTAGATCGAACTTCACCAAGAAAGCTTCGCCCAAATTCAGTTTGCAAAATTCAAATGCATCAACGTGTGAGCCATCAGATTGTGGATACGCTCGTCATGCACTTTGCTTTCTTAACCTATACCATATAATCCTACAAAGAAACGTGGTCTTGATATTGGGCCTATCTCTGAGCGGACGAATATTAAACCGATTCTGCCTGGAATTCCTAGTGAAAATTGCTGTGGTTTGTTTGTGTTTTGTCAGATATAGGGGCGGCCTAATATTTGCCTAATATTTGCCCGACCAGATTGTCAGGATCATACAGTCTAAATTCACCAACAAGAACTCACACTAAACCCTTTTAAGAAAAGGGTCGATAATGAGTTAGGGTTCGGAGTTTTCAAATTCCGATAAAATTTATAAATCAAATAACATCGGAATTTCAGATATTCCGATACAAGATTGAAAAAACTTTGGAATTTGAAGATTCCGAATTCTAACTCATTATCGATCCTTTTCTTAAAAGGGTTTAGTGTGAGTTCTTGTTGGTGATATTCTCTCGTTCATCCGATCTCGTCAATCCACCTTTATCACCGCCCAAAAGTAATTGCGCAATCTGGGGCGGGGCAATCCAACGGAAAACCCAAAAAAGCCCGTGATTTCCGTGTTACGACACTAAACGCATCTAGCACTAGTGTTGAAATCCCATGTGCGGACTGCATAGAAGCTTTTCGTAGAAGCACATCGTTATCGTTCAATCAATTCATCAATGAACCCCTCATTGCACAATCAATGTAACACACACTACCCTATCACGCAATAGCTCGCTAGTCTAGCTAGTCGTTGGCAAGGTCTAAACGCCTAGCTGGACCAATATGAGAAATCGTGTTGTACTATTCGTACCAGCTCAGCACTCCATTCTATGAAGTATTATCTTCAATTAGTTTGAAGATAGTATATATCTTAAAGAAGTGGACTTTGAACATATCAAAATCGGGCCTCTGGCGCAATGGCAACGCGTTTGACTTCGACTTCTATATGAAAATTATAGTTGATTCCGGCCATCAAAAGATTACAGGTTCGAGTCCTGTGGGGCTCATCATTTTTTCAATTTTTTTTTTTAAATAAGAAATAGAAAATTTGACATCTCATTGTCATTTTAAACGCCCCCGATAAAGTTTAGAGTTAGATATGGGTCTTGCCTTCGTGAAGCGAAGGCAAGACCGATGCCTGATAGCAGGTTCGAGTCCTGCGGGACTCATTTAGATCGTCATAATATTTTTGTCTTTTGCTGTCTTCAGGAAGTGTACGGATTCCTGGGACCATGGGAAAGTTGAGTACAACGATGCATTTTTTATTGGATAATAGGGGATGTAGATTGATCGTTGTCTACGGAGAATGCCCCGCCTGGGGGAATGACATCTAATTGGACCGACCTTTGGGCAGGGACCAGCTGAGAGCACCTCAGCAAGTAGATTTGACTAACAATCAAAGTTTGAACACGCTCTCTCATTCACCCATGCCTGTCCCATAGAGTACAAAACAAACTTTTATCTTCATCCAAGAGTTCCACTCGAAGTACTGAAAGTTTATGAGCCCGTTCTTTTCGCAGCTCACAGAAATTTGTGATTTGCCTTGCAAATCACGAATTTGCCGGCCTGAAAACAGATTCGTGAGTAGGCATGCAAATTAATGATTTTGATCAAAATCATATTAAAAAATCTAATTGGATAGAAACTTTAAAAAGAATGTGGTATTCTTTTGCCAGATTTTCGAAGGTAATTTTGAAGGAATTGTGGAGAAAATGAAGCTGTTCGCTTATTCATTATAAATGAAGGGTTTTCATAGATTTAAACTTTCAATTATCAATAAAATTATGAATTTTCAATATTTTTGAAAAAGAATTACATCATTTGAAAGCTGAATATTATATTTATTTGGGTACCAAATTTTTCCAAATTATATTAATTAATTATTAAGATATTGTTAAGTGATTCTAAATTTTATTTAATGGGGTTCACTTAGCTTTAAAATTCGAATAAATCTAATCTAAATAAATATTTCCTTAAATCAAAACAATTTCTTAAATTGAATTTTGCTTGAGATTCGTGAATTTGATTTTGTATGAAAGTAATTTGTATACCTGTTCACGAATTAGATACCTGAATAGGGTTATATTTTGTGATTTGCAAATAGAACAATGATTTCAGAAGTGGAGCTCAATTTGATGCTAAAATTACTCTATATTTCAAATTATATTTCTGTGAGCTGCGAAGAGAACGGGCTCTAAGTCGGGATGAAAACGTTCCCTTAGAAGATATGACGGTTTATTTTTTTTGATAGTATTTGAGTGAATATATGGGATAAAAATTCTCTGTTCCCCTGATGACCAGGCACGTTCACTGGCAACTAATGGCCATCTTACTTGAAGAAGCCCATTACAAACTTCATGCATCATTCAAATTTGTCCAGCACAAAAGTATTGCAGCGGAACCGATATCTGAGATTCGACTTCGGTATCTCATTGACTCTGCTTGCTTCATTCATGAATGTAGACAACTTTGCACTGATAACATCAACGAAGACATCGGACTGTACCAGCAAATGGCCATGATGTTTGTTTGCGTTTCTTGTGGTGAAATAATTATTGTTTGTATTGCTTCGCGCCGTGGAGCATGGGAAGAGTCACAACTTGAATATTAATTCGATTCGCGACGAAACCGAAAAGCTGTCTCGTTTACCTTGATGACTATACTAGAAAACAAATGAGCTTCAGGTAACCTTTTCCGGGTGATATTTTCTATGCCCAATTTGAAATTTGTAACTCAGTTAATAATGATTTATTTGTGTTCAATACTTTTAATTCTGATTGTTTGTCGATAGAGCAAGTATCAGTTTTCCCGGGATTCTTCCTTGAACCCCGCATGTCATAACTGTATAAACTTGTCATTTCCTACTTGGAAAATTTCCAACTTATTAATCCACATTTATGATCCATCATCCAATCATAGACCCACAACCTTATTCCGTAATAGGAAAAGCGTATCTTCAGTTTGTTGAGTTTTCACTCCGCAAAAGTTACTCCTCGACTCAATCTACAATCTACAATCTACACAATTTTGATATAAAAATACGATTTTTTATCTGTACATATCTCTTCCTAGAGTTTCATTAATTTCTGGTTTCTATTTCTCATTCTTCAAGATGGATAACCTCTCTTCCCGATGTCTTCAAAACATTTCATCAGAAGAAATCCCAAATTTTATGGGTACAGTGTTTGGAAATCCGTGGTCAGAAGAGAATCCAGATGGCATTTTCCTTATGGGAATTGCGGAGAATAGACTTATGTATGTTCTATCTTGAGCTGAGATGTTGTTTTCTGTCTTGGTGGTGGAATTGACTGAAGTAAATTTTAGGCATCGTGAAATTGCAGAATATATCAATTCGAATTTCAGGGCAACTCCAAAAAGTATTGTGTTTCATAGCTTTCCATCTCACCTCGAGAATAAGCAAAATACTAACGAAAATTCAGTGCTCACATACGGAGATGGCCCAACTGGTTCTTTCAAATTACGTGCTGCTCTCGCCGGATTTTGGAACTCAAATTTCTCACCTAAGGAATCTGTTTCAAGAGATCATGTAACTGTTATGGGAGGAGTTTCTTCAATTCTTGATGCATTAAGTTATTGTATCGCAGAAGAGGATGAAGGAATCTTAGTTGCTCAACCTTTTTACTTTGGATTTGTAGGGGATTTTGAGGATCGTGCAAGGTGTGTATGTTGTTGTCTGCTGATTCTTTTATATATGCTGATCATGAAAACAAAGAGTCAAAGTAGTTCCTGTATCAATTGGCTCACTCGAAAATGTAACCACCATGGCCGGAGTCCATAAACACGAAGAAGCACTTCTTGCGGCTCGACAGACAGGTATCAAGATTAAAGGACTTATGCTCTGTAATCCACATAATCCGCTTGGAAGATGTTATGCACCAGAAGTCTTGGAGGCATATCTTTCTCTATGTTCAAAGTACAATATCCATCTCATCAGTGATGAAGTATATGCCAAAGCTGTTTTTCCCAATCAGGATATACCGAATCCAATGTCTTTTACCTCAATACTTTCATTAGATATCGAAAGGTTTTGTGATCCGGCGTTAGTTTGTGTGACTTATGGTATGAGTAAGGTATGTTTCTCTTTCATCCTTTCACACTCAATCATAGTATAAAGAAAATTAAATACTCAAAATTGTCCTAGGATTTTTGCTCCAATGGTCTACGTATCGGATGTATCATCTCACAACATAATCCCACCCTTCATCGTACTTTAGGAGCAATATCAAAATTCGCATGGGCATCTTCATTATCTGATCACGTATGGACATTAATGTTAAATGATCAAAAATTCCTCGATTATTATTTTCCAACTCTTGGTCAAAGAATGACTATCGCATATGAGATTTGTACACAGCGGTTGAAAGAATTTGAGATTTCTTATATTCCTGCGTAAGCACATATATTTTCTTCAACTCTCGTCCTGGTAAAGATATGAACTAATTGAAATACAGCTCCTGTGGCCCATTCATCTGGATAGATCTTCGTTCATATCTCACAGCGCCAACTATCGAAGCAGAACGCATTCTCTTGTGCAAGATGTTGGAATTTGGAATTTGGTTAGCTACAGGTGAAACTTTTGCATCAGAAGAACCGGGTTGGTATCGTATTACTTTTGCTATGGGCGAGAAAGATTTGAGATTTGGGATGGATAGGTGAGTGTTTTTCTTCTCCTGGAGGTGGATGTGACGCGAGAGGGTCAGCAGTTGGAGTTATATGCTAATTTGATACTGCCAATTTAGATTATGGAAAGTTTTACGCACAGTGGAAGATAGGAGACAACTATTAGTGTGAGAGAGTTGGGATATCAAGGCCTAATACGTAGCTGGTTCGCAGTCATATGGTTACATGACTCTTCGTAGTTAGATATAAAAGAGGGCTCTGCTCCCTTCATTTTGAAGACTTCAATCGTTTTCCATTAGTCTTTCTGTATACCATTTATACACAATCCAAACCATTGTTTAAACCTACGAATTCTACTACTTGAAGCCTCTACAATGTAATCTGATCAATTCCAATCCCTATTCCCCCTTGCAATGTGCTATCGGGACGCATGTATCTCAACCTACCTCTTTCACATTAGTAGGAGTATAGGAACTGAGTTAGAATCGCTGAAGATGGTAGGCTAATGTGTAGAGAAACACTCGATGTAATCCTTAGAATAGTACAATTCTCTCCATTATCTTGAGATTTTGCATCTAGCATTCTACAAAGCACCGTACTATACTCATCTCACTTCATTCGACGGATATTTATTATCGATTTCATTGTTCGTCATTGAAAGTAAATCCATGGCCGTAATTGTGAGATTTTCAAGACATGTAGATATTCAAGCAATACTGATACCGTAGGGTTCCAGGGTGTGAAACTCTATACTTTATGACAATAATATGATAACAACATTACAACAAGAATGCATTTCTTTCTACCACAAAATTTCTTAGCCATTGAGCTAATTTCTCTCATCCCTTTCCTACGGTAACTCCTACCCCACCTTTCCATTTTCGCTTACCCCACCACCTTTTGCACACAGAATATAATCTTAAACTTGATGTGATTCTCCAACAAAAACAACATCTTTGATGATCTAACGGTTATTTATACAGTGTGTAGATTGTGTTTAAGGGAAGTTGTCTTGTTACTTTACAAGCCTTCGTAAGTAGAGATTTGGGATGCCTGATAACTGTTTGTATGAATACTGTGTTCATGTTATACGTTGTATTCACGAGAACCAAGTTGTTGATGCCTGTTTCAGGATAACGAAAAACCAGCAGAATTTCCAGAAGAATTGAATTCTGTTATTCTTCGAAGAGTGTGTCAACTTTAATCTATAGTTAGGTATTTTTTGCCTACAATTAAGTATCCTTTATACCGAGTTGAGGAAACGAGGTTTGGTAAATAAGCATTTGTATCCATAATTAGATGTTTTCTTATATCGAGCTGAAAAAATCAGATCATTTGTATCTACAGCTAGGCATTTTCTTATATCGAAGTGAGAAAAACTGGTTGTGTGTAGTCGTTTGTATCCATAATGATACGTTTTTTATGCTATGTATTATGATGGTGATAGGAATTTACTAATCACTGATCGATATCTTATATATATTGTCAAAAAGAATATTACAGAATAATAGATTACAAGAGGGTTTATATTTAGGTGGAGTATGATATACTTTTAATTATACGAGTAGAGAGAGACGATAGATGATACGATTGATCAATGAAAGCTGCTAAAACTATACCAATGGTTTTTCAAAAATATTAATGATTGGATGATATATTAATAATATCTTATGTGATTCTTTGTGTATAATCTATTAGTCCAAATCTTGGTCATAATTGTGGTCGCCGACTTTTGGAGAGCGAAAACGCCTTAATTACCATACCGAGAATTCTAGGTCAAAAAAGCCATAAACAATCTTATCCAATATATTGAAATCATTCAAACTGAGTTTGTCGTTATCTTTTTCTTAACCACTTGTTTTCTATGGGTCTGCCAAAATTATCAACAGTATATACTTTTGATTTTTGATGATCTTCGGTCACGGACCATTAGGCTGGGAATAAGCCGGGAATATGATGGGGAGAAAATCATACTCTGGGTCCACGGACTGAATTGAGGATGAGAAGAAACGGCTTTTGAGCGAGGGTTGAACCGCCGTTTTCTGGAGTTGTAAAAGAACGGGTGCGTAAAGGCCCAACAGCTGAGCCAACGGTTAAGGCTGTATAAAACCGCGACTGATTCAGCAGAATTCGGCAGTCCAAGCCGTTGTACTTAGACATACGGTATAAGTTATTAGACAAAAGATCTTTCATCTTTGAGGTTTAGTTCTGACTCTTTTATACTCAAAAAGAAGAAAATAAAAACGAAGAATCCATCTTGAATCTTTAAGCTCAAGATATTAAACCGGCATTTTAGTTGAAAATACGCTATTCTCATATCCATTCTTTCCCTTATGATTTCTTTCTGATTCCCTTCTCTTATATTCTGCCTTCTTCCTAACATCTTTTGTATGATAAGCCCTTTTCCAGAATTTTTTATGCACATTGTTCCTGATATGATCGTCTTCATACCGAAGACTGGCAGGGAAAAATATTTGCATCATCGCAAGTCCAGCAGTAGGAACCCATTTCTCAAGCTCTTGTAAGGCACCATGGACATTCGCAATATTGTTTTTTTCGAATCTTATAAGCTCCAACCAATTTGGTACACCATCTTCTTTCGTCATTGAATCCAACCACCTTAGCATCTGTACACTTAGATCACTTGTTTGCAACCATGTATATAATTGTGATAAGTCGTTTTTGGTCTGATCGAGGTTTACCTCTGCATCGTGATCGTCATCGAATCTTTGGCGTTTTCCAATTATAGTTGGCATTCGAGAGAACCTAGTAAGATGGAAGTCTGAAGCACCAGGATCTCGCGCCTTTCCAGCAGCAAAGACGTTCTGTAACATTCCAATGCCTCCAATACCGACCAAATACCAGGCGTGTTCCTCAAGCCCCGATACACTGATAAGTAGGCAAATCCATAAAACAGCCAATATCAGCGATATAACAGGGGTCTCTGGGCGAGGAGTCGAGCTAGCTGTCGCGAGAGTTTCGAGGTTCCAGGACCCTTTGCGGCCGATAAATACCATGATGTGAGTATATCCATTTCCACGTGTCAAACAAGTAACCTCGTCCGAGCCCAAGGTTCGGCCCGCCCATTTTTCCTGTCTCCATTGTGGCAAGGCGCATGTAAGAAAGGCTAGAAGGTTTCCGCATAGAACAATCATCATAATTCCCCAGTTTTTATTAAGATACCAAGGTGGAATAGCAATTCCGATTTGTGTAATAATAGTCACCCATCCAAACCACCATACTAGGTCAAGATTTGGTTTTGAAGGTACTCCAAGCTCAAATATATCGATTCTGATTGATTCTGCTCGTCCTTGCGGCGAGGTGCTTGGAAGTTGACCATTGAGTGGGTTCGATGAATCGACTTCATTCCTTATCTCGTGATCTCGCAATAGTCGACCAAGAACCCAAGACTGGTTTGTCCTAGCGAAAGCATTTGCACAGTTCACTACGATAACGGGGAAATCGGCCGTCGGCATCAATTTCCTCTCTCCAATAACAGATAACAGACTTGTAAACCCATAAGCGACCCATCCACTAGAATATCAGGTAATTAGGATTTGCCGGTGGATGTATTTTGTGAGAGAAAAGAACAGTTCAAATTACATAGCGTAGGAGATGCAAATGATAAAACACGCAGATGGAAATGAGCGTTGGAAATATTGAACAGTAGAACCAATGGTGCTTACAATGAAAATGCTACAGGTGTAAGACCGATGTTCAGGCCGTTACTTCCAAAAGGATTCACAGTGTACCCAACCAGCTGAGCTATAGCCTTCTGCACTATATCTCCACCTATTAAAAGAAGAAGACTCAAGATATCTCCAGGGTTGCTCCACTGCTTTCGAAGGCTCCCAGCTGTGTTGTCGAACATCATGATGCTTTTTGTGAGATGGGCTGGCATTCAAGGAGAGTGAGCTGGTGATATAATATGCATTTTATTTCTGTAAATGAAAGCGATAGCACATTGCGAAAGGGTTTATTGGGCATTCATCCACTAGGGTTAGATACCATTCGCCTAGCTGTTCCTCAAATGATGGCTTACTAACATTGAATAATGCACATGTAATTCGCTGTAAACCTGAGTAGGTGAATTTTCAGCCTACCTGGTTGGGTTACATTGCAAAGTGGAGAGACAATATGACCTTGCATTCTGAAATTTTTATGTTCAATTCCAGAAATATTGTTGAAAACTTTGTTGGAGAATTTTGTGAAAGATTGTTTAGTATCATTATACATTTACTCTATTATGTCTCAGTGACTGTAATGATGAATTTATTTCATTTAGTTGTATAAAAGGAAAATAAAAATAAAACTCATTTTCAAGAAGGCAGTTTCTGATCAGAGCACCTACTACTACTGTATGTACAATAACCCCGCAACAACGTCGGACATCTCCGAAACAACCCTGATAACCTAAGCTGTTACAAGGCAATCTCTCTCTTCTTGAGTTTTCGATTCAGAATTCATACAAACTTCTTTGCGCATCTGGGTTTGCATTAGGCTTTTGGTCATATCATTTGAGTAAGTCTTCCCATTCACGTATTTTGATTTGCTTGATATTGATACCTATTGATTCTTGTAGCTGCTTTGGTCAGGGTATCTATAGTTTCATTCCCTTAGGTATCTTCTGTGTAGCCAGAACCCAGTCTAATATGATGTGGACTGTCATTCTGATTACTTCGGTTGTGGCTCTGATGGCCCTATTCTGGCAAGCTTGGCCAGGATTGTTTGAGAAGGGTTTTGGTACAAAGTTGTATTGTATAAAAGAATAAAGATTAAAAGCAATAGGGTAAATTCTATCTAAAGTAAGATCTCCCGTTTAGTAAACTAAGCTAATAACTAATTAATAATAAATACTATTAATAAATAATGCTTTACCCCAAAGTATAACAAAAAATAAAGCGAAAGCTATTTTCTCCTGATTATTCCCTTCTTGAATTTATCTATTAAAATATATTTATAATTCTATTCCTTAAATACTTTAACGATTTCTATTGGAATTTATCTATCTAATTCCTATTTATTCTATTCCGCTATTCTTCCTTTGAATCGAATTAAATATTTTATTAAAACTCCTTCTCCTTTTTTACATTGCTTTTGTTTGTATAGAATACATTCAAAAATTAATTCAGGATTCTGCAAAATTCCTTATACGAAGAGACATCGATAAGGATCTTGAATTGGGTCTGAAACTGATTCGAGGTATACAATACTGATAACTAAATGAACCTTCATTATATCAAATAATTCGATTCTGTATACAAGATATCCAACCCTTTTCAACACCTTAAAGGATCCTGCGAATTGCTATTTGATCTTTATATTTCGTTTTGCGATTCCTGGTATATTGTAACCCTGGTATAATTTTAATAATATATAATCTTTAGTATTGAAAAATATAGATTTATATTATCAATTATAATATTGTTTTATAAATATAATTACGAACTTGATTATATTTATTGCTTCAATTTTTATTAGATTGTATTTTCTATTATTTATTAATTTTATTAGATATATTTATATATTATTTGAAATAGCAGGATCCTGATGTCTTTCTGGTGAATCTTTATAAATTAAATCCATTAATGTATTTATAGTAATATTTATCGATTCCTTGATCTTAATATTATATATCATTATTGTAGATATTATATTTATCCTTTATAAAATAGAATTCGATAGAATTACAATTATAAATAATAAAATCCTTAACCACAAAAATATATCATTTATCATCAACAAATAATACCTTAAAATAATCTCTATTGTTTGATTTATACATTTGTTTATATTATCAATTTGTAAATATTAAGTAATACTAAATAATAATTTTATACCCAATGAATTCATTATTCCTTTCCAAATTTCTAATATGAATTTCCTATTTCGATTTAAAATAATAATCTGCGGAATATTTCAAAGAATTTCTAGCAAATATAAAATTAATATATTTCTTTATTGTATTATATTCCATATAGATTTTCTTGAGATAATTATAACTATTTTTGATAGTTTATCGGTTATAAGTAATATATAATCGAATAAATCTAATATAAATCTTAATAATATTAAAATAAAGTTGATTGAGATAATATGAAAGATATATAATAGTATTAAAATCGATTGTAGAGATCTATATAGTTGATATTTTGGTATCGATAATACCCTATATTAATAATAATAATATAAATATATTCATAGTTTTTTTGAAATATTAAAAATGTAGAAGTTGATAGAAATCCTTTTATAAATACGATTATAATCCAAATGATCGATTTAATTATATATATATTCGAATATTTCATCCTCTATATTTTTAAATATTATCGATCTTTTTTTGATATATATACTATCTAATTTAGTATAGAATATATCTTACTTAAATTCGAATAACAAATCTGTAGTATTGATTCCGAAGTTTGAATTTTCCTTGATCTTATTAATCAATTTTGTTATTCTGGGATTTAATATATATGATATCTTAAGTTTCTATAGTTATACTTCTTTGATTTGCAAAATTGTAATGGAGTATATTAATTCTAAATATATATTATATATTTGTTCAATTGTATTTGTAATTTGTTTTTGAATTATTATATTGATGATATATAATCTCAATAATATATTAAGGATTATATTGAGTTTTCCTGGTTTATATCGAATATCGAATTTAAATCTAAATAAATATTCGGAATTATATAGATAATATGAATTTAATTATATTAATGATGATATATTTATGAATGTTTAAATTATTATTTGGATGTTGGTTGAGTAATCTATATAAATAATAATTGGAAACTTAAATGATTCCATTAAATATTTGATCCTTAAGATTATTTAATATAAATCTGTAATTTCTAATTCTATTGATCAATAATTCTTTTTAATAGTGATAATTAATCTAGATAAGAATATAATGGATTATATCGATTTTTGAATTGAAGGATCGATATTAGAATAGTAGATTATATCTTTGATATTATCCTTGGATATGTTAGTATTGATGTAAAATCTTTGATTTGGATTGAAATGATATAAGATCGAAGATTTTTGGAAGGTTTGTTAAAGATTTGTAAATGATTTTTGTTTTCCTTTTATAATATTTTTGAATCGAGTTTAAACAATTTTATATTTTCTTTTTGCTTTTGATAATTTATTTTCCTTATAATCCTGTAGTATCTTATTCAATTCGTATTTTCTGTTTTGCAGATCTATGGATAGCTTAATATAATATAGAATATATTATTATAAATATTTAATCAATTCTAAATAGTATTCAAATTATTTTAATATATATAGGAATATTAAAGTCTGTATAATCTTTAATTTATTTTTTATAGAAATCAATTCCAATATATCTATTTTTTGATTAAACAATATAATCGAGGAATAGAACAAAAAACATTTTTTAGGATTCAATATTATATTAATAGTTTTGAGTTTAATGAACATTTGTTTAAAGTATATTGTATACTTAGGAAATAATTTATTGAAAATAATTATATTATCAATATAAGTATATACAAATCCTTATTTCAATTGGAGAATGTTATCGATTTGTTTTTGAATATATACTAATGAATTTTTGAAATCTATTATAATATAGATAAATATTTCTTGGTTACAATATAATAATACAATAAGATATTTTTGATATTCCGGCTTGACTTTTCATTAATAAAAAAAGTTTATATAATTAATAATTGAAATAAAAGAATAATCTATTATAATTATAATTATATTTATTTAAATAGAAATAGAATATATATTTAGATTTGTAATATAATTAAGGATACAAATATTGATAATAATTCTGCTTTTCTTTTTTATAATATTTTTAAAGTTTATAATATATCTTTATATAATAAATATTAGGAAACTAAAAAGGTTTGATTTTTTAGTTTATTTTAATCAATACTGATAATACAATTTATCAAAAATCTAATTGATTAGAATTTGATTTTTTCGATTTGTTAAATAAATCTTTGTTTTATCAAATCGAAATTTTGATTTTCAATTTTTATAAAGCTTTATCTTTAATTCTTTGTTTTTTAATATAAATACAAATCCCTAATATTCTTTTTATAATATCGATTCGCTTTATATTATTTCCTAAAATTGAAATTGTTGAATAATATTCCCAAATATTATTATTTTATTCGACAAAATAATTTTTTGTTTTAAATCAATATTATTTGTATTCAAATTTCTTTATTATATTTTTATATTTATAAATATTTATAAAACTATAATTATTGTTATTATTAATAATCCCTTAACTAAAAAGTGTTTTACAGAAAACTGATTTCTAGTTGAGATTTTTGTAAGATGATAAATATTGATTTCATTTATTATTATTATAATTTGGATATTAGAATCTAATACATTTCCTAATTTCAAATTTTGTTATACAATTATTTCCTTATTGATAAAATTTTTTATTATAACAATTTTATACAAATCTATAATAATATATATAAAAGATATAAAATTGTTTTACTGAATTGATTTATATAATATATTATAATTTGGCAGCAAAATGTTATCACCTTTTTTATTAACCACTATTATAAATACTCCAAAATAAAATAGAATTATTACCTTTTCTTAAATATAAATAATAATCTTTTTTTTGATATCCTTGATTTTGATTATAATCTTAATATATATATCTATACAATATAGAAAAATTAATTGTTAACTTTCGAAATCTATAATCCAATCTTCTGGATCAATAATATCAATTTCTATTAGTATTCTAGTTTCCAATATTTCGATAATATAAATTTCACAATTGAATTAAGCAATTATTCTATTCGTTATTAATAAATAGAAATCGAGATTTATATATTGATTAATATTATATTGTTGATTTTTTAATCTATATATCTTTATAAATTTATTTATTATGAAAATCTTAATTATAGAATATATTTTCATCAAAAAGCTTCTATTAATAAAACTCATTCTATATCCTATATTTAAACAAACAGAATATATATTGTTTTATAAATTACTTAATATTACTTTGATTTTAGTATACTTATATCTATGAAATATATATCCAAATAACGATTTATTAATATCCGCAATCGATCGAACAATATATGATTGGTTTAGTAAAAGCTTAGAATTAGTTTGATCTAGATTATCGATTACAAGAAGTAATATATTTGCTATAATTATTGATGATTGTTCAAACAAAACTGGCTTTGATGATATTGATTTGTATTTATTTTTATATAATTTTTGTAAATGAATATATAGTTTATTCTTACTACAGAATTTCGTTTTATAATTATTGTATTAATAACAACCTTCATTGAAATTGATAATACAAGCCTGTTTAAAAGAAACCTATTTGTAGTTCAAATTGATCATTAAAAGGGTAGATCTTGATTTCTGAGTTTTATCGTCAATTTATAAAATAACTATATTCAATTGATAACTGATTTTCGGGCCTATATTATATTATATATTTCATATTTTAGATACCTTTTTTTCAATCTGTATATAATTGATATATAATATCTCTGCTTTCTTTTCATTATCTTGATTATCCAGATTTGATTTCTTCGATTTATAATCCAGCTTTTGATAATAAATTTGATCATAAATATCAATATTATGGATATCTAGATCGATTGTTTCCTAACTTGAATTATCTTCTCCAATATTGTATATTTATTGTTTATTATTGTATTTGTTTAAATAATACTTTTTTTTTTAGAATAGTTTTTTATTCTATATTTTGTTGTTTTTCTTAATATCAAACTTTCTATTAATATTATTATTCTTAAAGATAAAGAGGTTTTTATAAAAAACAGGGGAAAAAGTATTTCTATAATTATTTCAGTAATATAATTTGTAAGATAAAAAATATTTATTATTATAATAACTTGATAACCGGTTATCGCTATAATTGGGATGTCAGATATCGAATTAATTATCTTTCTTTTATTTAATCTATAATATAAATATAGTGAAATTGGTATCCTTTATAAACACCGGAATATGAATTCGAAGTTTTATTGATAAATGCTGATGAGCAATTAATATTTATGTATATTCCGATTGGATTATCCCTATATTGTGTTCTAGAACAATTATATTCTGGATATATTCTTCAGGATCTTTATATTGTCGAATATCTCCAATAGTATATTTGAGATACTCCAGCTTCTCCAAAACTATATTTAATGATATACAAAAGTGATTTTCCAATTCTGTACATTAATTTTCAATACTTGCTTTAAGACCAATTTGTATTGTGTTCGAGATTTCATTAGTATACCATAATTCAGTCTTGCCTTTCAAATATTGATTCAATTAAATAATAACGATATAAATAATAAATAAACCATCTAGTATGCTAATTGATTTGGCTTTAATATATACTATAAATAAATATACATTATAATAAACAATCTTGTTGTTGATAATCTTTATAAAGGATTTAGTTTCATTATTTGGATTTAGGAAGTCTATATCTTGTAGACAAAAATGTACAGTATTATTCTTATTATATTATTGTTATAACAGAATTTGAATAACAATTAATAATTATTGAAATTATTCTATAAAGAACATTGTATCAGTAATAGCAGTTATCTTATTAAAGGCTTCTTAATTTATACTATCAGGAAGTTCTTGATATTCTGAAAATGAAATTGATATTGATAATATCAGATCGTGATTTTTATTCAAGAATTGTAATAATATTGATAATATAGATTATATAATATTGATAATTTTTATATAACTGTTATATCAATTAGAAGGTATTGTAGATATTGGTTGAGGATAAATCGATATAAAGGAAACATTCGCAGATATTAAAGAAGGATTAGTTTGATTATTTATTGTTGTTTTATTTCGTACTTTTTATACAAACCAAATGATTATATAAAGTTATTTGAATAATAATTTGTTTTTTGTTTTAGATCGTTCGATAAGGAATTTCTCGATTAGGAATGCTTTTGTAATAGTATCTTGAAGAAAATCGATATGAGATATTCTGGCGTTTATAATGCTCTTATCGCTTATATTTGAATTCACAAATACCCTATTTCAAGAGCACTCCGATCCTCTTTCGGTGTATAGGATACAATGAAAACGAGCGTTAAACAATTTAAAAGAAGAAACTTGATTATTTGAAAAAGATATATCAACTAATTATTTGGCGTTTGATGCTGGTAGAGTTGTTATTGATGAAAAGGTTCTAGAGGATTTGCTACCATTTGGTACAAAGTTGTATTGTATAAAAGAATAAAGATTAGAAGTAATGGGGTAAATCCTATCTAAGGTAAGATCTCCCGTTTAGTAAGCTAAGCTAATGACTAATTGGTAACAGGTTTTAAACAATATAAACTAAAACGTACGTAAAAACCTACTGACTGACGATCATATCAAACAAATTTAATTTTCCTATAGAGCGCGACTTGATTTTTAAAGAGATTCTTAAGGTGATCTTCGACATAGATATCCTTTCCCTGGAACTTTCCCCGACAATCTTTCCTGTCTATGCACATTCTGCTCCAAACGTTGGAATTGCAGATGATACACTGGCTATAGAGATTATTGACTGGTTGAGAAAAATTACATCAAAGGTATTTAGCGACCGATCCCCAACTCAGCCTGGATACGACCGTGAACGAGGCACTGCAGGAAACGATATAATCTCGAACCAACTCTGTTTACTCCCAAAGTTTGTCAAAGAAAAGGGTAGCCGTGATGTTACCAGTGTTGACAAAGTTGTGCTATTCTGCTCGGAAGTAATCGAGCGTTATCTTGAAGACGATAGGATGAAAGGGTATATCAAAGCTATCAAAGATATCTATTCAAAATTCAAAGATGATCATCGTCTTATAATATTGGATGGCGTCGAAGAATTCAAGGAAGAGATACGGAAGATTACAAACAAATACAGAACAAAACATGGTTATCACCGTGTGCTCACCGAACTGGCTTTTTTGGAGATCCGTACTATTCACATGGGAAGGAACCATGGGATCATTCCAGTCTTGCTCAACGGGGATAATATAGATTATCTTCCATTTTTCAGGACTGACGATCCTGTTTGGATATCGCTCAATCCCAGATTGGATGACGATGAGCCCGCGACCTTGATGAGTTCTAAGCATAAAGCCTTCTTTAAACTCGTACAGAAAATATACGCTGACAAGGAAAAACATATTGACGTGTTTAAAATATGCTATCAAGATTGCATTAAAATCAAATCAAATATCCTGCCCACGAAATTGATGGGGAAGGTAGGGGGCAAAATCCTGAAAGCAACAGAAGATATACAGCGGATGGCGCAGAGTGCTAGTCGAACAGGTTGGTAAAAAAACTCCATTCCTTGTGGAAATCTAGCTAATATCATAATAGGTCCCCAACTTCTTCACTCTTCCGCTAATAATTTTACGACTTCCGCCCAGCAAAATCGTTGTTTAGCTGCCTTGCGGATTACTGATCCACAAATGGACAAGAAACGTATCGAAGAGACTAAAGGAGGACTACTCGAAAATGTATCCAACTGGATTTTCGATAATAGTGATTTTCAACAATGGCGCTCCAACCAAGATAATCGCCTACTTTGGATCAAAGGAGATCCTGGTAAGGGCAAGACCATGTTGCTCTGTGGTATAATAAATAAGCTGCAGAGATCGGATGAGACCGCCTTAGCCTATTTCTTTTGCCAAGGCACTGACGTACGCATTAATAGTGCTGTAGCTGTTCTACGTGGCCTTATCTATATGCTTCTAGATCGGCAACCTGCCTTTCTCTCGCATTTACAAAAGAGATATGAGAAGGTCGGGGAACAGTTGTTCAAAGATGCTAATACCTTTACAGCACTCTCTGAGATTTTGAAGGATATCTTGTATGACAAAAGTTTAAAGCCAACAATCTTGATCATTGATGCACTTGACGAGTGTCAAGAAGATCTACTCAAATTACTTCGTCTGATTGCTTCGAGTGTATCCGAATTTCCTCGGGTTAAGTGGCTTGTCTCTAGTCGCAACTGGCCTCAAATTGAAGAGGAACTAGGACTTATTGAGCAGGGAATGCCGCTCAGTCTCGAACTGAATGCCCAGTCAGTGTCGGTTGCCGTTGACTGGTATGTGCAAGATAAGATGGACAAGCTCTCAAGGAAAAAGAAAAGGATCGAGGAAAATAGGAAGGCGGTTGAATCGTATCTCCTAGAGAATGCGAACGGGACCTTCCTTTGGGTGGCTTTGGTCTGCCAAAATCTTCAAGAACTTCGATTCTTCACGACTTCAATCTTACAAGATTATTACCCTCCAGAATTGAATCCCTTATACAAACGCATGCTACAGCAAATTCTAGATATAAAAGAGCATGGAGTAATTGAGCTCTGCCTTCAGCTTATAGCTATTGTAGTAGTAGCCTTTCGACCTATTACGCTCTGCGAGTTGGCATGTCTGATCGGATCGGAGATTGATTTGAAAGAAATCATTCAACTTTGTGGCTCCTTTCTAGTTATTCGTAATCAGAGTATCTTCTTCGTTCATAAGTCGGCAAAGGATTTCCTATCAAAAAAAGCTGCTGAGACAATATTTCCAAATGGGATCGGCAAGGTAAATGAGAAGATATTTCTAAATTCGATAACAGAAATGAGCAATATATTGAAAGAGAATATATACGGTTTGCATTATTCAGGCTTCCCTATTAACAAAATCAAGCAACCTGATCCTGACCCACTAGTGTATATACGATATTCATGTACCTATTGGGTCAATCATTTTATAGATGGAAATCCCCCAAAAACAGAAAACCATATTCAAAATAATGGCAAAGTCTATAATTTTCTAACAAAGCATTTGCTGCATTGGTTGGAGGTTATGAGCTTGATGGAAAACATTTCTGGGTGTATTGTTACAATAAGTTCTTTAGAAAATTATATCTCAGTAAGTCAAAACAGCTTCAAATAACTTCGAATAACTTCAATTGATA
The DNA here is from genome assembly GCA_014898415.1 of Stromatinia cepivora. NCBI lineage: Eukaryota > Fungi > Ascomycota > Leotiomycetes > Helotiales > Sclerotiniaceae > Stromatinia > Stromatinia cepivora. The sequence continues at coordinate 611,164 of RCTD01000027.1, read as the reverse complement.
AATGTGAAGGTTGAGAAAGCTCCTGAACTTTCCGCCTATATTCATGATGCCAAACACTTCGCCCTTTATAATCGAATAGGAATTGAATAAGCTCCTCTTCAAATCTATTGTTCAGCTCTTTTCTTTGCTCCAGAGAATAGTATTATTTGAAAAACATTTCAAAAATGTATCCCGAGTTGGATTTATAAAATATCAAGGATACGATCAAGTTGAAGTGCCGCCCTTCAAACACTCGAGGGTTATTCGGATTAGATTAATTCAATTGCCTTTTCACCAGATGGTACAAAGGTAGCTTCAGGTTCAAACGATCAGACGATTCGGCTTTGGGATACGATTACAGGCGAATCGTTTCAAATATTTAAGGGTCATTCGGGTTGGGTTTGGTCAGTTGCTTTCTCACCAGATGGTACAAAGATAGTTTCAGGTTCAAACGATTAGATGATTCGGCTCTGGGATACAACTACAAGCAAATTGCTTCAAATATTCGAATATTATTCAGATTCGGTTTATTTAATTGCCTTTTCACTAGATGACATAAAGGTAACTTTAGGTTCAAGTGATCAGACAATCTGGCTCTGGGATACGACTACAGGTGAACCGTTTTAAATGTTTAAGGGTTATTCGGATTAGGTTTGATCAGTTGCTTTTTCATTAGATAATACAAAGATAGTTTCAGGTTCAAGGGATCGAATAATCCGGCTCTGGGATATGACTACAGGCAAATTGTTTCAAATGCTTAAGGGTCATTCGGATGGGGTTTGGTTAATTGTTTTCTCATTAGATGGCATAAAGGTAGTTTCAGGTTCAAGCGATTGGATGATCCGGCTCTGGGATACGATTATAGATGAACCGCTTCAAACGCTTAAGGGTTATTTGGGTTGGGTTAATTCAATTGTCTTTTTATTAGATGGCACAAAGGTAGCTTTAGATTTAGATGATCAAACAATTTAGCTCTGGGATACGATTATAGGCGAATTGCTTCAAACGCTCGAAGGCTATTTATATTTGAAGGTATCTTTAGCCTTTGAACGGTATTTTATATCAAACTATTGGATAGCTGAAAGGTCAGATGAAGAAGTGCGAAATATTTTTTGATTACCTTCAGACTATTAGTCAATTAGTATATGTTTTTGTAACGGAATTATAGTTATAATATTTGTTATTGGTGGCATTTTTTTCCTGAAATTTGAGTATGAAAATTTCATATTATTTAAATAAAGATCAGTTTCAATATATTCATTATTGATTAATTTATTTATATCTTGAATATAATATCCTTTTATTTTCTCTTTCTCTTTAATAAAGAGATTGAGGGAAGTCTATGATTATATAGACTTTTTATTTGCCACCTTGATTCCAGTATGTTCTTATATGGTCATATGGTAGTTTTATTAGCATAAAGAAATATAAAGAATTCTTTCAACTGATGTAGTTTCGAGCCAATCATTATTAGAATTGAAGGTCTAGAAGCACAAAGAGAAAGATATCAATTCTCGATTCTGTTTCCAGTCTTGTATCATAATTTATATACTGTATATCGGAGTTCATCTTTTATGATGATAGAATGCTATAATTTTAAAACACTATTATTCTACCTATCTTATCAAAAGTCAATGTTGGTTTTATAATGATTAATCATATTAAATAAATTATTAATCTTGTTTAAATATTTGCTTAATCTTTGTTTAATAATAATAATGAAAAATATATCGATTCTATTACTTAAAATTTAAAATTCAGAAAAGAAAAAAAGAAAAAGAAATCTATATATAATTTACTTTCAATAGATTTCAAAACATAATGAATATAACAAAAACTTCAAGGAGATTTATATATAGTTTTCCAATTTCACATTTTGAGTTTCACTGAATATTATATCTGGATTATTGGGAAGTCCGATATAAAACAGCATTATAGATCTCTTTATAATTATATCCTTTCAATTTGTTAAAATATATAATAATTCTCTATTTCTTTTCTATAAACAATCTATTCTTTTTTTTGTAAATTATAATACAAAATATTTGTAATGGTATAATATATAATCAATCCTTCAATTACTAATAAAATAGTTTTACTATCAAATACTTTAAAGTATAAAATATTAGAAAGTTCGGATCGAACGATAAATAGAATCGGAACTTCAAATTTAAACTTTTCGTTGAATTAGGATAATCTCGATAGATTTTCGAAATGATTCTCTTTGATTTTCCTTAAATCATATTTCCTTATGTAAATCTTTCGCTTTTCAATATTATATCGAATAATGATAAACTCAACTCTAATACTTTTTTTTTGACTAAATAAATCTCGAAATTCTTGTTTCAACTTTTTTCTAGATATAAGCAGATCTTGTATGTCTTTATCTTAATTGTAATACTCTTTCTTTTGATTTGCTAAAAGCTTCATTGAGGCTATAGGGTTTCGTTTAGAACGCATATTTAATATCTCGGTCCCAATATCAATATTCACCTTTCGAGATTGATAATATTTCTGAAAAATTATATCTGATGGGCTATTATGGCCTATAAATTACTTTAGATAATGTTACGAAGTAACAACTGATCTGTTCTTATGAGCTTAGGCCGCAGGCAAAAGCGCAGTAAATTTGTATGGCATACCCGTCAATTCTGCTGCATGGGGTCTCCCCACCTTTAGTAAGCATAGACATCGAATCTGATTCGATACATGTGATTAAGAATTCCCACCATGGTGGGAAATCTTCTCATCGTAGTGGGACAGTAGAAAGCAGCAGGACGTATAGTACGAAGGTCTATATAGTTGGGATAGGTTTCCTTATTTGTAGAGCTTCGTGTTTAAGATCAATCATTAATACATATCTACTATAGTTACGAATTACTACTTCTTTACCTTCGATACCATACTTGATTCCTAGTTATAAACCTGTGACGACCGTACCATCCTTACCATCCTTACCACACGCTCTTGAATCACGGGGCTTCGCTTGCACATACGGACCATTCGCACATCTTATTTAATCACAGGGAAACTCCTTCATCAATTTGGAGCCCTCCCCCTGCGATCAGCAGTAGACCTAACGACATGCCTCACCCACGACGTCGAGCAATCCCTTAGCATAAATGAATCAGCCTCTCTCCTGACGCTTGACATCAAAGGAGCCTTCGACGCGGTCCTCCCCGGCCGACTCATACGCAGACTACGAGAACAAGGCTGGCCCTACAACCTGGTCAAATGGCTATCCTCCTTCGTCACAGGAAGATCCGTACAGGTCCGACTAGACGGGATCATCGGCCCAAAAACTGAGATCGAGTGCGGGCTCCCCCAAGGATCTCCCATCTCGCCAATCCTCTTCATGCTGTACATCGCCCTGATATTCAGAATGGGGAAGGATACGATCAAATTTGGTTATACAGACGATATGGCCATCGTAGCAACGTCGAACTCCCTGTCTGTCAACGCCAGACATCTCACCTCCATGGTTGAAGAGATCCTCACCTGGGGCGCTTTGGAAGGCATCACCTTCGACCCGGGCAAATCTGAATTAATTCATTTCTCAAAATACAAAGTGGATCAAGATCTTAATATAACCCCGACAGTGACTATGGGAAACCTGACGATCAAGGAATTAAACAACGGAAGATTATATTTCAGATGGTTCGGGATCCTCTTTGACAAGAAACTCTCCTTCAAATGACATATAAAAGAACTCGCAATGAAAGCAATGATAATAGCCAAGGCCCTTAAATCCCTGGGCAACTCGATGAAAGGAGTTCTAGTTAATTTATTTCGGCAGGCAGTTGAAATATGCGTACTCAAAAAGGCATACTACAGAGCAAAAACCTGGTGGCCTGACAGAACCCGGCCTGAGAAAGAATATCGGACCAACAATAGGGTGAATAGTTACATCGATTCCTTTGTTAAAGTGACTCTAGAATGTATTAAAGCGATACTGTCGATCTGGAAAACCATAAACATAACGATTCTCTACCGAGAATCAAGGTTGAGATCCTTCGAAATTGAACTTGATAATATCGTGATAACGGTAACAATCAGAACAAAAAGATTCAATCTATACCACCCCTTCACATAAAGATTAGAATAAATCCAAGAAAACCCAACCACCTTCAAGATACGATATACTAAACACATCACAACCCTTCCCCTTTCGGAACAGATCAACCCTCTAGCAGCACCGAAATAGCTAAAATCAGAATCAAAAGAACGAATCTTGAACCGGATAAACGGCCCTAACAGTCGGGACAAAGGCAAAGCTGCTACCGACTTCAATGTTTTCTACAGCCTACTCCCCCAAGAAGATATTATAATCTTTATAAACGGATCTAAACAGGTAAACAGAAATACAGGATGTAGATTCATTGGATATCAAACGGACGCAAATTCTGTGAAGGCAATTTTGCATTAGGTAAACACAAAGAAATATATGATACAAAAGCAGAAACAGTACTAAAAGACTTCAAGGCTGTAATTACTTCACCCGAAGCAAGGACGACCTTAGTTATATGGATCTGCCTTAACAATATAGAAGTAGCGATCAAGCTACTCTCCAGTTCCACAGATTCTTTATAAGAAATTTTTACATCCTTCAGATTGCTGGCATCAAGTTGGGTAAACGGTACAATTCGTATCCGGTGGATCCCAGGATACAAAGATGTAAGTCAACCACCCTAGTTTCCGGCCACCCCTACTTTCCGGCCACCATTTTACACCAAAAACCACGATTTTTACCTATGAATAACTTTTTAAATAATAAACATAATTGATTCAAATTTTGAATATAGACTCTTTATATAAATATTGAATCATTCTTAAAATTTTATAATTTTAGGTTTTTTTTGATAGAAATATTAAAGATTGAATTTTTGATTTTTGATTTGTATATGATTTACATATAAATTAAAAAAATATCAAAATCTTGAATAACTTTTCAACAAATATAATTAAAAATAAACTATTGATTTTTTTTGGAAATCTTTGAATCATATTTTATAAAATGAATCGAATTATTATATATAATAATTTATAAATAATCTTTTATTGATATTTATATTTTATTTCATACAAAATTTTATATAGGTAATTTTTCAATTAGTAATAAAACATTATTTATGAATAAAGATTTTTCGAAATTAGATTCATTTTATAAAATATGATTCAAAGATTTCTAAAAAATCAATAGTTTATTTTTAATTATTTTTGTTGAAAAATTATTCAAGATTTTGATGTTTTTTTAATTTGTATTGTGAGAAAGTTGGGATATCAAGGCCTAACACGTAGCTAGTTCGTAGTCATATGGTCACATGACTCTTCGTAGTTAGATATAAGAGAGGGCTCTGCTCCCCTCTTCTTGAAAGAAATCAATCGTTTTTCCACTAGTCTTTTTGTACCCCATTTGTGCACAACCCAAACCATTGTCTAAACCTACTAGTTTTACTACTTGAAGCCTCTACAATGTAATCTGATCAGTTCCAATTCCCATTTCCCCTCGCAGCGTGCTATCGGGACGCACGTATCTCGACCTACCTCTTTCACAGTATATAAATCATATACAAATCAAAATTCGAAAATTCAATCTTTAATATCTTGACGAAAAAAATTGCGAAAAATCTAAAATTTACAGAATTGATTTGAATTTAGATAATAAACTTTTAATCAAAATTTCATTTAATTATATTCATAAATAAGAAAATTAAAAATGCAAAAAATGATGATTTTTGGTGTGAATGATGGCCGGAAAGTAGGGGTGGCCGGAAACTAGGGTGGTTGACTTATAGGTATCCTAGGTAGACAAGGATATAGAGTGAAATAGAGAATATTCAAAGACCCTGGGATGTGGATGAAGGAACTGAAGTTGATAATAGGCCTGGCGCTAACTTTCCTACGTAAATAGGCTAGAGGGAGTATTCACGAAAGAAGGTTGCAATCAACTCGATAATAAGAAATCATATACCAGCGGTTGTTGAGGCTTGGAAGTAATATCTAGAGATTGGCGGGAGGTAGAATATACTTAGATAAAGTTAATAAACTTAGTCAAGCCATTAATATCAACTAGATTGAACTTTTGAAGAATAGAACGTAATTACAAGCTGGTTGCCTTGGTTCGACACTCTATCTTTGTAGCACCACATTACATCATCTTATGAAATTGTGAAAGGGACTGGGAAGACTGATGTTAGGAAGGTGATAAATTGTGCAAGTGCATGACACTAGAGCGACAGTAATTGGCGGTTATATACTCAATGGTACCCTTTCATTCATCTCATAATGTAGCATCTTCCTGACTACTTACCCCTGGTCAAATTAAGCGAGAAAATCTACAGATTCAAAATCACAGCCTACTTGATGCTCAGAAAAATTTAAATCCAGATATCTTAATCCGATCCCGATCAGACTATTCTATAGGTCATAACTTTTCTCAGTTAGTGCATGAACACACAATCACATGCTTTGAAATATGGTCTCCAAGTGAAATCATTATCATTGGTAGCACAACTAGAAGTTGCATTACTATCCCAAAGCTACAGCGGACACACTTTCCTGTACTTTCGCAATCTGACCCTCATAGCCTTTACGGATATCGCTGCAGCTAACTAACAAGCTATCAAGAATTAGATACAATCCCTTACCCACCAGAAACACTCATATTCAGTATAAAAAAAGACATACCTAATTGTGATTATTTTCCCTTTAAAAGATTGTCTTTTTGGCTCTCTTCGTGCTTGTGATCCTCCAATGTTGAGACAAGGGTTGTGGATGTTGAGGTAGAAGCTGTAGGGATGCCTAGTGGTGTGCGGGCTGATGTGGAAGCCAAACCCTGGCTTTGTAGCATGTCCATCTCAGGGCTGTCGCCATTGTACCCTGAGAGTGATTTAAGTTCAATTTCCGTTTTCTTATCGATATATGCACTGCTCTGTCGAATAAGTTGGGGAGTGTAGTTGTCGCCGAATTTAGAACGACAGGTGGCTTTTTGAAAGTTGATGAGATTGAACATCTTGAGTTCATAGGAAATGAATTGCGCGTAAGTTTAGAACTTTGAGTTGAAGGAATCATTCTAGTAACATGTAGTTATTAAAAGGGCCTTTCTCAATATTAAGTGGTACCCCTTTTTTAGAGGACCTTCCCTTTTCGAAGGAAGCCGCTTCATGTTGTAGTCAAGCTCTAATCCTTTCGAAACGACCTACATTATGCACTGGAAAGTCACTGCATGGCATCAGTTGTCGGTTCCATACTGCCAATCGAGTAATAGATGGCCAGAGAATGTACAGTAAAGCATATCAAGTTTCAATGATCCTGGATTAGATCCTTGAAGTTAGGAATTCACGACGTCTCGTATTCCGGTGTGGATGCGAAAAACCCTTGCTAATCTGTTGGCACAAGAAATTGGGGAAATGGCGCCCAAGCTACGTGGTGGTGTCACGAATGACGCTAATGATGGTTTCGAGGCATCATGAATAAGGAAGAAATCGCTATACCAAGGTTGGGAATGGAATCCAGCTCCTGCACATACTGCCTGCTAGCAAACTACAACCTTCCATTTCGATATTGGGATGTTGAACTCCCAGCACAAATCAACCATTCATCTTCAACCCCCGACCCCCATTTTGTCCATCCCATTCGTTTACGTAGGTATCATACCCTGCAATACAGGTAAGTTATTTGCTAATTATACTACTTACTGGCAAAACTCATACCTGAGTAAGTGGAAGTGACTGTTGTAATTAATTGTAAGGTTATTTTGCGCCAACCTGTGATTTACTCTGTTAGAATGTAGCTGAATCCCTACCTCACCCCTCAGAAAACAAATTTACTTACTGCAGCACAAGTTGAGCACGAACATTGCAATTGACCCTCCCCGCTATTGTAAACATGTACAAACTTTTGCCACCATCGGTCAGAATAGCGGTCATCACTCCAATCTATCATCGGTTCTTAATAACATGTATTAAGGACTGCAATTTCACAGCGGAAAAATCATTTTTTTTGGTATTCTTGTGGGATAAAATCCATTTTGAAGTTTGATTGAGATTGAGGTTGATGATTGGTGTTAAAAGTTGATTGGAATTGAATTCCCTAGCACATTCAAGAAATTGAATTGCGGTACAAAAGAAAATGAACGAATCAGCAGCAGCAAATCTCGAACGAAGAGAATTAAAAAAAAAACCAGGGATTAAAGTCATTCAAAATGACTTTAATCCTGGTTTAGGGTTAATTTGGTCAATTTGGTCAATTTGACCAAATTGGTCGGTCTTCCTCTCCTCCATCATCTCCTATCGACCACGAAACCCGCAGATCTCACTTTCGCAGTCAAAACATTGAAAGAAACCCGGAGCTGGGATATCACACCAGCAAACCTATACAATATTATTGAACTACAAAAGTCCCGAAAATCCCTTAGCTTGCAATACTAATTTTCTTAAGTCGGTGTTTCCTCTATCTTTTCGAAAAACGAAACTGCCATTTTCAACTTATCCTTGAACAATATACCATATTATTATTCATCGAAAATTTCCTTTTATAAATATTTCTTTTTATTTGTATTTAATTTCCTTGGTTATAGTAAATGTGTATTCAAAAACCAAATTCCAAATATATATTGAAGAAAGATTTATATTATACCACAAAGCAAGTTATAAGATGCTCTTAACCATCTTCGGCCGAAAGCTCCAAGATCTAGGCTTAGGTTAGGCTGAGCGACCGCTAGGATGATATTTGTTAAACAATATGAAAAGATTAGGTATATTGATATTCCTTCCCCCTATAACCTCCGACTGACAAAGCAAGATATGTTACAGAAAAGGCTGACGTCTGCAAATGGAGGAGGGGATTTGAATTAAGAAAATTAAACCTTCAGAGAGGCAATAAGAGATGATGGGGAATATAGGGGCAAATATGAATTAAATTGCAGATTCCAAACTTCAAACACGGGAGCCTTAAGCTTTGTTATATGGGAGTTCATTTGTGTTATAAGTTCCTGATAGTTGACGTTTTGCTATTTTATTTGGATCATCTTTAGAGCCCGTTTTGAAAAGTTTAGTTCTGTGAATGTAAACATTATATAGATATTCTATCCCATCAGGAAATCTAAGTTCTATATAATTTTTTCCGAGTGAAGGTTGAAAGTCAAGAGCCCTTAATCTTATACGTCCTGTTTTTTGGGCATCTTGTAATGCTGTGTTAAGCTGAGTCTGATGAACAAATACTATTTATTACCATTCATAGATACATACGATCGACGTTTTCCTTTAACTCCTTCCTCTCTTACACCCTCTTTACCTTCTCCAACTTTCCCATCATTTACTGTTTTTTGACTGCTATCTCAATCCAGTATCGAACGAAAGGATGATTGCATATTTAGTTCAAGCATTTAGCATAATCTAGTCGATTTGGTACTACAACATAATTATATTGCAAGTTGGCAATCGAACAACTGCCAATAAAAAAGAGATTTGTGGGATCGAAAAGACATAGTTTTTCGTATACAGATTATTAATACTAAAGTACATTAACAGAGTGGGGGAGAGATATGGATACATTGGGGGGAGAGTAGTGTAGTAAGGGCCCATATCTCAAATTTCTTCAATCGTTCATACAACCATCCCTCTTCCTCGAAAATATCCTCTTGTTTTATCTAACTCTTACTTTATATATCAACTCATATACTATAAACATGAATGTGGCCACTCATACAAATCAGAGTGGTAGTCTCTTGCTCCAGAACAATGTCAACAGGCTCTCGATGCCAATGTGACAATCCACGGGATGTTTACTGCGGCGCAGCGGCTTAAGTCATTTAACGGCCACGCATTTGAACTACATCACCTAGAATTGGTATCAGTTGTCTACCCGTAAATCAGCCTACCATATTAAGCTATGAAAGATCATGGCTGGATTTGCCTCTTTTATCTTAATTTTATCAGAATAAATAAGTTGCTATATATAGTTAAGAGTAAGATATATTCCTGTTTTAAATCTTATATCAATATCCTTGCAATGTTATAACGACAGGTAAATAATAGAGAACCAATCAATCAATACTTGAGTTCAAACATCGGTGTACAAAAAGAGTAATGAACTAGCAAGGTTTTCGGTGAGAGCTTTTGTATAAGGATGATAAGATGATATACCTGATGTTATATAAAACTATGTTTCTTTATAGGGATTTATATATCAAAGTTATCATTTTCTAATATATGCTCATTATATTCTTCAAGTTTTGGAAAATTACGATTAAAGATGAATCCTATCAAAAGCGATGTATCAGATCTATGGATACAGTATCAGCGCTGAAATACGAAGACAACTCAATCTTGGGTATGTATATTATATTTGGAATGTAAGATATATCTTTCCGAAATCGATTTATGGAACTATACAGAAAAGGATCATTAGGATAAAATTCCATCTAACCAAGATGAACTTAAATGATTCTGCAAATCTTATAAGAGTGATAGCGTATTGAAGAGGTTAGTTGATTTGTTGACAATTGTATTTGTGGAGGGGAGATATGCAAGGCTGTTTGCTATCTTCAAGGAAAAGTAATGTTGATTCAAAGTACAAAGAATGATAAAAGATGATTCCCAATTCCGGAAACCTTCGAATAATGAGGCTGCTATTGCACAATTATACATTTTAACTCTACATTTGCAATTTAAGCGATCTTTTAATTCCCCTTCATTTAATCGATCGTTTTCTAGCCTTCAGATTTTGAATCTAGGATCAAATAAGGGTAATACTATGGAGGATGAAGAAATCATAACGGATCAGCCGCGTAAGAGAATTGCTGTTGAAGATAATATATCAGCAGGTTCAGTATTACTATTCTTGGAAGCTTCAGATTCACCTCCACCAAATAGATCTTTAGCTAGACCAACTTCTGAATTATTTTCTATATCAGATATAGAAACTCAGCGACAGACTACAAAAGAACAATTATGGGCCTCTGATCAGAATTCGCTATTTATAAGAGCATCCTTTGATCCTTCCAACATTGCTTCCATTCAACCTTCAAAATATCGAGCTCAAGTGTTCAAGCCTATCAATCGAATACCCATGAAAACATCTTCACCTCAAATTGCATCCCGACCGGCACGTCATGCAAATCAGCAGCAGCAACAGCAGCAACATCATCATCATCAGTATGCTCAAGCGAATACCCCATTTGCAA